>JBAMJR010000365.1:0-10000 GCA_038501785.1 Myoxocephalus aenaeus
ATAGTTAGGACTGTTTCAGGTTTATAGTTAGGACTGGTTCAGGCTTATAGTTAGGGCTGTTTCAGGGTTATAGTTAGGACTGTTTCAGGTTTATAGTTAGGACTGTTTCAGGCTTATAGTTAGGACTGTTTCAGGCTTATAGTTAGGGCTGTTTCAGGCTTATAGTTAGGACTGTTTCAGGCTTATAGTTAGGACTGTTTCAGGTTTATAGTTAGGACTGGTTCAGGTTTATAGTTAGGACTGTTTCAGGCTTATAGTTAGGACTGTTTCAGGCTTATAGTTAGGACTGTTTCAGGTTTATAGTTAGGACTGGTTCAGGTTTATATTTAGGACTGGTTCAGGCTTATAGTTAGGACTGTTTCAGGTTTATAGTTAGGACTGTTTCAGGCTTATAGTTAGGACTGTTTCAGGTTTATAGTTAGGACTGTTTCAGGTTTATAGTTAGGGCTGTTTCAGGTTTATAGTTAGGACTGTTTCAGGTTTATAGTTAGGACTGTTTCAGGTTTATAGTTAGGACTGGTTCAGGTTTATAGTTAGGACTGTTTCAGGGTTATAGTTAGGACTGTTTCAGGTTTATAGTTAGGACTGTTTCAGGCTTATAGTTAGGACTGTTTCAGGCTTATAGTTAGGACTGTTTCAGGCTTATAGTTAGGACTGTTTCAGGCTTATAGTTAGGACTGTTTCAGGCTTATAGTTAGGACTGTTTCAGGCTTATAGTTAGGACTGTTTCAGGTTTATAGTTAGGACTGGTTCAGGTTTATAGTTAGGACTGGTTCAGGCTTATAGTTAGGACTGTTTCAGGTTTATAGTTAGGACTGTTTCAGGCTTATAGTTAGGACTGTTTCAGGCTTATAGTTAGGACTGTTTCAGGTTTATAGTTAGGGCTGTTTCAGGTTTATAGTTAGGACTGTTTCAGGTTTATAGTTAGGACTGGTTCAGGTTTATAGTTAGGACTGGTTCAGGCTTATAGTTAGGACTGTTTCAGGTTTATAGTTAGGACTGTTTCAGGCTTATAGTTAGGACTGTTTCAGGCTTATAGTTAGGACTGTTTCAGGTTTATAGTTAGGGCTGTTTCAGGTTTATAGTTAGGACTGTTTCAGGTTTATAGTTAGGACTGTTTCAGGCTTATAGTTAGGGCTGTTTCAGGTTTATAGTTAGGACTGGTTCAGGTTTATAGTTAGGGCTGTTTCAGGTTTATAGTTAGGACTGTTTCAGGCTTATAGTTAGGACTGTTTCAGGTTTATAGTTAGGACTGTTTCAGGCTTATAGTTAGGACTGTTTCAGGCTTATAGTTAGGACTGTTTCAGGTTTATAGTTAGGACTGTTTCAGGTGTATAGTTAGGACTGTTTCAGGCTTATAGTTAGGACTGTTTCAGGTGTATAGTTAGGGCTGTTTCAGGTTTATAGTTAGGACTGTTTCAGGCTTATAGTTAGGACTGTTTCAGGCTTATAGTTAGGACTGTTTCAGGTTTATAGTTAGGACTGTTTCAGGTGTATAGTTAGGACTGTTTCAGGTGTATAGTTAGGACTGTTTCAGGCTTATAGTTAGGACTGTTTCAGGTGTATAGTTAGGGCTGTTTCAGGTTTATAGTTAGGACTGTTTCAGGTTTATAGTTAGGACTGTTTCAGGTTTATAGTTAGGACTGTTTCAGGTTTATAGTTAGGACTGTTTCAGGCTTATAGTTAGGGCTGTTTCAGGTTTATAGTTAGGACTGTTTCAGGTTTATAGTTAGGACTGTTTCAGGTTTATAGTTAGGACTGTTTCAGGCTTATAGTTACGACTGTTTCAGGCTTATAGTTAGGACTGGTTCAGGCTTATAGTTACGACTGGTTCAGGTTTATAGTTAGGACTGTTTCAGGTTTATAGTTAGGACTGTTTCAGGCTTATAGTTAGGACTGTTTCAGGCTTATAGTTAGGGCTGTTTCAGGCTTATAGTTAGGACTGTTTCAGGTTTATAGTTAGGACTGTTTCAGGCTTATAGTTAGGACTGTTTCAGGCTTATAGTTAGGACTGTTTCAGGTTTATAGTTAGAACTGTTTCAGGCTTATAGTTAGGGCTGTTTCAGGCTTATAGTTAGGACTGTTTCAGGTTTATAGTTAGGACTGTTTCAGGCTTATAGTTAGGGCTGTTTCAGGTTTATAGTTAGGACTGTTTCAGGTTTATAGTTAGGACTGTTTCAGGTTTATAGTTAGGACTGTTTCAGGCTTATAGTTAGGGCTGTTTCAGGTTTATAGTTAGGACTGTTTCAGGTTTATAGTTAGGACTGTTTCAGGTTTATAGTTAGGACTGTTTCAGGCTTATAGTTAGGGCTGTTTCAGGTTTATAGTTAGGACTGTTTCAGGTTTATAGTTAGGGCTGTTTCAGGTTTATAGTTAGGACTGTTTCAGGTTTATAGTTAGGACTGTTTCAGGTTTATAGTTAGGGCTGTTTCAGGCTTATAGTTAGGACTGTTTCAGGTTTATAGTTAGGACTGTTTCAGGCTTATAGTTAGGACTGTTTCAGGCTTATAGTTAGGACTGTTTCAGGTTTATAGTTAGGACTGTTTCAGGCTTATAGTTAGGGCTGTTTCAGGCTTATAGTTAGGACTGTTTCAGGTTTATAGTTAGGACTGTTTCAGGCTTATAGTTAGGGCTGTTTCAGGTTTATAGTTAGGACTGTTTCAGGTTTATAGTTAGGACTGTTTCAGGTTTATAGTTAGGACTGTTTCAGGCTTATAGTTAGGGCTGTTTCAGGTTTATAGTTAGGACTGTTTCAGGTTTATAGTTAGGACTGTTTCAGGTTTATAGTTAGGACTGTTTCAGGCTTATAGTTAGGGCTGTTTCAGGTTTATAGTTAGGACTGTTTCAGGTTTATAGTTAGGACTGTTTCAGGTTTATAGTTAGGACTGTTTCAGGCTTATAGTTAGGGCTGTTTCAGGTTTATAGTTAGGACTGTTTCAGGTTTATAGTTAGGACTGTTTCAGGTTTATAGTTAGGACTGTTTCAGGTTTATAGTTAGGACTGTTTCAGGCTTATAGTTAGGACTGTTTCAGGTGTATAGTTAGGGCTGTTTCAGGTTTATAGTTAGGACTGTTTCAGGTTTATAGTTAGGACTGTTTCAGGCTTATAGTTAGGGCTGTTTCGGGCTTATAGTTAGGACTGTTTCAGGCTTATAGTTAGGACTGGTTCAGGTTTATAGTTAGGACTGTTTCAGGTTTATAGTTAGGACTGTTTCAGGCTTATAGTTAGGACTGTTTCAGGCTTATAGTTAGGGCTGTTTCAGGCTTATAGTTAGGGCTGTTTCAGGCTTATAGTTAGGACTGTTTCAGGTTTATAGTTAGGGCTGTTTCAGGCTTATAGTTAGGGCTGTTTCAGGCTTATAGTTAGGACTGTTTCAGGTTTATAGTTAGGACTGTTTCAGGCTTATAGTTAGGACTGTTTCAGGCTTATAGTTAGGACTGTTTCAGGTTTATAGTTAGGACTGTTTCAGGCTTATAGTTAGGGCTGTTTCAGGCTTATAGTTAGGACTGTTTCAGGCTTATAGTTAGGACTGTTTCAGGCTTATAGTTAGGACTGTTTCAGGTTTATAGTTAGGACTGTTTCAGGCTTATAGTTAGGACTGTTTCAGGTTTATAGTTAGGACTGTTTCAGGCTTATAGTTAGGGCTGGTTCAGGCTTATAGTTAGGACTGTTTCAGGTTTATAGTTAGGACTGTTTCAGGCTTATAGTTAGGACTGTTTCAGGTTTATAGTTAGGACTGTTTCAGGTTTATAGTTAGGACTGTTTCAGGCTTATAGTTAGAACTGTTTCAGGTTTATAGTTAGGACTGTTTCAGGCTTATAGTTAGGACTGTTTCAGGCTTATAGTTAGGACTGTTTCAGGTTTATAGTTAGGACTGTTTCAGGTTTATAGTTAGGACTGTTTCAGGTGTATAGTTAGGACTGTTTCAGGCTTATAGTTAGGGCTGTTTCAGGTTTATAGTTAGGACTGTTTCAGGTTTATAGTTAGGACTGTTTCAGGCTTATAGTTAGGGCTGTTTCAGGTTTATAGTTAGGACTGTTTCAGGTTTATAGTTAGGGCTGTTTCAGGTTTATAGTTAGGACTGTTTCAGGTTTATAGTTAGGACTGTTTCAGGCTTATAGTTAGGGCTGTTTCAGGTTTATAGTTAGGACTGTTTCAGGTTTATAGTTAGGACTGTTTCAGGCTTATAGTTAGGGCTGTTTCAGGCTTATAGTTAGGACTGTTTCAGGTTTATAGTTAGGACTGTTTCAGGCTTATAGTTAGGACTGTTTCAGGCTTATAGTTAGGACTGGTTCAGGCTTATAGTTAGGACTGGTTCAGGCTTATAGTTAGGACTGTTTCAGGCTTATAGTTACGACTGTTTCAGGCTTATAGTTAGGACTGTTTCAGGCTTATAGTTAGGACTGGTTCAGGCTTATAGTTAGGACTGGTTCAGGCTTATAGTTAGGACTGTTTCAGGTTTATAGTTAGGACTGTTTCAGGTTTATAGTTAGGACTGTTTCAGGTTTATAGTTAGGACTGTTTCAGGCTTATAGTTAGGACTGTTTCAGGCTTATTGTTAGGGCTGTTTCAGGCTTATAGTTAGAACTGTTTCAGGCTTATAGTTAGGACTGGTTCAGGCTTATAGTTAGGACTGTTTCAGGCTTATAGTTAGGACTGTTTCAGGTTTATAGTTAGGACTGTTTCAGGCTTATAGTTAGGACTGTTTCAGGCTTATAGTTAGGACTGTTTCAGGCTTATAGTTAGAACTGTTTCAGGTTTATAGTTAGGACTGTTTCAGGTTTATAGTTAGGACTGTTTCAGGCTTATAGTTAGGACTGTTTCAGGCTTATAGTTAGGACTGGTTCAGGCTTATAGTTAGGACTGTTTCAGGTTTATAGTTAGGACTGTTTCAGGTTTATAGTTAGGACTGGTTCAGGCTTATAGTTAGGACTGTTTCAGGTTTATAGTTAGGACTGGTTCAGGCTTATAGTTAGGACTGTTTCAGGTTTATAGTTAGGACTGTTTCAGGTTTATAGTTAGGACTGGTTCAGGCTTATAGTTAGGACTGTTTCAGGTTTATAGTTAGGACTGGTTCAGGCTTATAGTTAGGACTGGTTCAGGTTTATAGTTAGGACTGTTTCAGGTTTATAGTTAGGACTGTTTCAGGCTTATAGTTAGGACTGGTTCAGGTTTATAGTTAGGACTGTTTCAGGCTTATAGTTAGGACTGTTTCAGGTGTATAGTTAGGACTGTTTCAGGCTTATAGTTAGGACTGTTTCAGGCTTATAGTTAGGACTGTTTCAGGCTTATAGTTAGGACTGTTTCAGGCTTATAGTTAGGACTGTTTCAGGCTTATAGTTAGGACTGGTTCAGGTTTATAGTTAGGACTGTTTCAGGCTTATAGTTAGGACTGTTTCAGGCTTATACTTAGGGCTGTTTCAGGCTTATAGTTAGGGCTGGCTCAGGTTTGCCCTGGTCCAGCCCCTAGATATGCTGCTATAGGCCTAGACTGCTGGGGGACATCTTAGGATACACTGAGCTCCTCTTCTCTTCTTTTCTTCCTCTTTCACTCCTCTTCTCCTCTTCTTTCTCTCCTTCTGGATAAACTATTGTCTCTTCAATGCACATTACTAACTCTACTTTCTTTTTCCATGGATTCATGGCTGCCTGGAACCGGTCCTGCCTGCTGCCATGGCCCTGCTGATGCCCCCCCACCCCCTCCTCCTCTCTACCGCCTTCTGCTTCATGGATCGTGGTTATCTGGATCATGGACCATGCCTAATACTCATTATATGAATAATTTCTGTCATATTCATGTAATGTGCTGTAACTGCGTTACGTTATTCATTCTGGTCACATGACATCTATTGCTTCTGTCCATCTCTGTTGCTCTCCCTCAGGTTTCTTCCCTGTTTTCCCTGTGAAAGGGTTTTTACTATCTGTATTGGGGGAGTTTTTCCTGATCCGATGTGAGGTCCCGGGACAGGATGTTATGTGTACAGATTGTAAAGCCCTCTGAGGCAAACTTGTATTTGTGATGTTGAGCTATATAAAATAAACTGAATTGAATTAAATGAAGAGGGGTCTCCTGGGTGAAAGTCCTGTGATTTATTTGTATTCATCCATCCACAAACCCGCCCACATCAACTTCATGGACTTACATTAGGTTTACATTGACTTTACAATGGCATACCATTAGCTTTACATTAGCTTTACAATGGCTTTACATTAGCTTTACATTGGCTTTACATTAGCTTTACTTAGGCTTTATATTAGCTTTACATTGGCTTTACATTGGCTTTTCAGTAGCTTTACTTAGGCTATATATTAGCTTTACATTGGCTTTTCATTGGCTTTATATTATCTTTACATTGACTTTACATTGGCTTGACATTAACTTTACGTTGACTTTGTATTAGCTTTACATTAGCTTTACATTGACTTTATATTAGCTTTACATTAGCTTTATATTAGCTTTACATTGACTTTATATTAGCTTTACATTAGCTTTACATTGACTTTATATTAGCTTGACATTGACTTTACATTGGCTTTACATTGGCTTTACATTAGCTTTACATTAGCTTTACATTAGCTTTACATTGACTTTACATTAGCTTTACATTAGCTTTACATTGGCTTTACATTGGCTTTACATTGACTTTATATTAGCTTTACATTAGCTTTACATTGACTTTACATTAGCTTTACATTAGCTTTACATTAGCTTTACATTGGCTTTACATTAGCTTTACATTAGCTTCGGTACAAAGGGTTCGTCGTGCGGTATCAGATGACGAGAGAAGTGACAGCGTAGTTATTTAACAACCTGGAAATGAGCTCTGGCTGCATAAACAGGCATTACATGATGACCTTGTTTTACCTGCTCTAAGATGCCATGTTGTGTGTGTTGGCGAGTTGAAGCTAATCTGGCTAATGGCTAATGGCTAATGGAAGCAACTCTGTGCTCAAAGTTGTTGATGTAACAATGTTGCTTATTCCAAGGGTGGTTAGGGTTAAAAGCATGATTTGACAGGCAGAAAGTGTCCTCCATATTTGTTCTACATTGTTCTACAGAGGTACAACTTTTAGTTTAGTAATTCTGACAATATGACAATTAATGCACAGAGAGCATAAATACAGATCCTGTCTTTGCTCTTTGTCCTCAACCATAGTTCAAAAATGTGTGAGGTGCTCTTGGAAAGCGGGAACAAATTCAAAAATAAGTCTTAATAGCCACCTTGATACTTTATACTAAGTGTCCCTAAAGTCCTCACCTGTCTCCACTTCCAATCACCCAGAACCCCAAACCGGTCACGGCCATCATCCAACAAGCATTTAGATCAAACACTGCCCCATTCACTCCCTCCATCTCGTCTCCATTGTAATTCACTCCCTCCCTCTTGCTGTTAGGTCCTTCTCTGCTTTACTGAGATTTGAAGTGGAGAGAGAGAGAGACCCTACGGATACACGCAGGCTAACGTTAAAAGAGTGAACTCTGCAATTACCCTGTTACAAGGATTGGTGCAATTAAGGAAATGTACAGTTCAGCCCGGTGCACGGCTTGAGATGCTCGTCAGAGGCATACAGAGAGCCTCATAAACCATGAGTCATATTTAGCTGCTCAAGGCTCTTCACACACACACACACACACACACACACACACACACACACGTGGTATTACAGCAATTGTTTAACCCTTCCTGACACAGCGAGGGATCACTTTTGTTATCTGAAGTTTATGCTGCAGCACTTTTAACTGTGATCACTCTTCATGCCCGTTTCAAACACATGAGTGTAAATCTGTTCAAAAGGAAATCTTGGTGTTTTTTTAGGTTGAAGAGTTTACTTTTCTTACTCACCTCTTTACTTTCACTGTGAACAAACTGCCGAGGTCAGCGGTAATTCATGCTCTAGCATCTGAAGGACATGTGAAGAATTCAGTTCTAAAAGGCCTTTTTCGTTTAATAAAGACGCTGTTCAAAACGCATCACATTGGTTGAAAAGCTATAATCCCGTGAAAGTGTTTGCATTTCATCACCTAAGAACTGTCACTACCTGGTGCCTTCTCTATAAAAAAAATTCCCGTCGATCATTGCATACACAAGGAGAAACATTATTTAGAGTAAAACTTTCAAGAAGACATGGATTTGACCGTATCGCTACAAAGACCTTTCATTTAAACCCAAAGCATCTCCTGAAGACGTGTGCCTTTCTTCCCTGAGAGCACATGAAGGAGCAGAAGGAGCATCTGAGATCAACGCTCGATGCTCTGGAGTTTAGAACCTTTGGACTAAACGCCTTTCCAGTTCCTCCAGATGCTTGCTGCACATGTGTGCTGCAGGAAGTTGTAATTGTTACCAATAAAGACCAAATGTGGAACGGGTACATCAATATTTTAACCATCTGCTGAAACTACAGACTCACCTTTGTATTCTCAGTTTACTGCCGTCTTATGTCTTATTGTGACCCGATTCGTTAAATGCATCGTAGTCGGAATGATCCGCTGATGCAGAGGTCTCGAAACCAAAGACCAATCTCCAGTTTCAGGCGGGCGGATCACAAAAGTGACAAAGCAGCGAGCGAGAGGAAGTTATTCATACCGCTGCTTTCCCTCTCACCAGCTTCTCTCTGCTCAGTCCTGACAATCGTAATGCGTGAGGCAATCGTTGGGTCAACACTTGTGTGGCGGGTTGGGCCGGTGTGGAGTGGATCTCATCCCGGGTCCGGTGGGTGCAGGCATCTAAAAGCCCTGGGCGGAAATACGTTTGGGTGGTTTGAGCTGGACAGAGCATTCGGATCTCGATCGTATTTTAATTTAATCTCAATGTGGACACACTCATATTACAACCAGGCATGAATATCAAGCTGGTAAAAGGTGTCAGAGAACGGTCCGTGTACTTTGCGGCCAACAGATTTTCGTTTTGAAATGAGAAAACCAAAATACGCAGTATTTTAATTCTCGATGTCCATGTTTAAGCACATCAAACACAATCAGATAACGGGTCGTTTTTCGTTTTCCGTTTTCTATTATCAAAACCAAAAACGGAAAATGGGTCATTTTCCGTTTTTTGTTTTCCTATTTCTAAACGGAAATCGGGAAACAGCTCGTTTCCCGATTTTGGTTTTCTCATTTCAAAACAAAAATCTGTTGGCCGCAAAGTACACGGACCGTGAAGGGACATGGTTGGGTTTATCTTTAGCTCCAATGGGTCAAGAATGTTACAACATAACTGTAGAGAGCCCCAACCTGGACATTAAAGGGTTCAGTCATTCTCTAGCATGAGTCTGTGAGAGACATTAATGAAGCTCATGCGCAAGTTCAGTAATGCCGTGTTCACACCAAAACAGTTGCGAATATTCGCAACGCCACTTCGCCTATATCGCGCCGCCCGGCAAAAAACTCGCTCTAGTGGTTAATTCGTTTTTCGCAACCATCGCTGGGGAAAGGGGGCGGGTCTTATCTCCATGTCCGTGAAAACATTTACTATTTCCGTCATTCACCATTGAAATAACCACTAGTTCTGCTTTATACTTGTTGAGAAAGTCCCACAAACGTCGGAACATCAAACGCCCCGTGTCTGGGTTCATAATATTATCCGTAGTCGTGTCTGGGTTCATAATATTATCTGTAGTCGTGTCTGGGTTCATAATATTATCCGTAGTCGTGTCTGGGTTCATGATATTATCCGTAGTCGCACACAGCTCCGACTCCTCCGGGACGAGTGTCTGAATGAAGCCGCTTCCAGCGCTCCTTCAGCGGACCAGCAGTTTGATTCAGTGACGGCAGAACGGCGGTGATGCCGGGCGGAGCTTCTCAACGCTGATTGGCTTTCGCAACTCCGCGTCGGGCGAAAAAGCGGAGTTGCGAATGCCCAGCGAAAAATCTGCTTTTTCGCAACCTAACGCGGCTGTGCATTGATTTAACATGTAATCTGGACGCGCGAATATTTCGCAACTCTTTTGGTGTGAACACGGCATAAGGAAGACAAGAGTTACGGGCTGGTTCAGTCAGGAG
>JBAMJR010000365.1:15000-22500 GCA_038501785.1 Myoxocephalus aenaeus
GCACTTCTGTTGGAAGAAAAAACATATTTGCTCTTAATCAATTACTGTTTCACGGTTATATTAATAATCATATGTTCTGTTTATTAATCATATACTGTGTAAAGGCTTGTGGCTTCTCATTTGACCTACTTTCCTGTTAAACATATGAGTGCTTTTCAAGTGACCTTCTGATAGAGTCTTGAGACTGTGGATGCCTCCATGTCTAGGTTTGAAGAACACGGTGTTCCTTGTTATCACGTGACCATGCGAGGTAATCTAAAGACGACTGTGTCGTTAATGTATTTAAGAGGTAACTCTCTGCTCATTCATGGAGCAGTCCAGGATACGCAATTGACATATCATGTTGTGATTCTGACTCTTCGAAGAATACATGTCCTGATCAATGATTTTACCACCGGGTGTCGAGTACATTTTTCTAACAACTTCCATAAAGTTTGTGGTACTGACAGGAGACTGATAAGAACCAGAAAGGTCAACATGGAAACAGCTGATGCCAAAATATCCTAATAATAAAATATTGTACTTGTATTGCGCTTTAAAACGGTTCTCAAAAGCACTTGACATGGTAAAGACAGGAACAATACAAACAATAACAATGTAAACGGGGCTGATATATCACAATATATCAGTAATAAACCAAAACACACATAACTAGCATCACAGGTTAAAAGCAGATTTAAATAGGTGAGTTTTTAATTCTTAATTCATAGAATGGGTCAACACCGTAAAACTATGGTTACTACATTACCCACAATGCAACACAATAGTGCATTTTGTCCGTGCACACAGTTTGTTTTCACAGGATTCCAGTAAAAAAAGATGTTGTCTCCAACCTAAATCTAAGATAACTCTGATTTCTTTAGATATTGAACAATTCACTCGATTAAACTTTACTTATGAATTGTACTGTTACCAAACAATGAAACGTAATAGATGATGTTATTAGGTAATTAACTTCACTTCACAGCCTCAGTGTAGTCTGCATGGACAGTTCCTCTTTGCAAAAGTGATTGTGAATTTATCACGACAACAGGTAAACATTAGAGACGCTTTGAATTTACAGCAGCAATTTTTAAAATATAATTACAGATATAAAACTGGAAGGGCGATCACTGCTACGCGCCTGTTTCAAATAAAGAGCTGACTGCCTGAGCCGTTTAGATAAATGAAGGCCCGCCCCTGTGCTAGGATATATGGTTATAGCTGCACATGTGAGAGCAGCTATCTGCTATCCATCCTCCAGTCCTTCTAGCATTGTGTTTGAGTCAACACTGCCAACTCTTTCATTAGCCCTCCCACCGCCGTCTCTCTCCACTCTGCATGTCTTTCATCCCCTCGCTCGTCCCTCCACGCCTCTGTTTAAACAGATGAATGTGATTACAGCCCGTTTGAAATGACACTGGAAGTTTGTGTGTTTAATGACTCAAATAAAAGGGCACGGTTATTATGTTTAAAGATAGGCCTTAATATGACGTCTGAGTGCTGCTCTGTGTGTGTGTGTGTGTGTGTGTGTGTGTGTGTGTGTGTGTGTGTGTGTGTGTGTGAATCTCCACCACCTCCATTGAGTGTATTTTATTGTGGCCATTGTCAGATGATTGACCATAAGGCCTGGCTTATGGAGGTGTTCTGTACATCAACACCTGGGGGCCAAAAAAACACACCTGGCTTCACAAATGTACTCGTTAGTTCAAGTTTGTATTTTGTATATTTGTAGTAGATCCAGCTTGTGAAGTGTGAATCCATCCTGCCTCGTCAGGCGCAGAGCATTTAACGGCATTTATGGAGCATCAAAAGCACTTTTGACTTTTGATGCTGGTAAAACGTGCTAACAGTCTGCTTCTCTTGATTTACAGCCGCTAGCTTTGTCTTTGGCGTGGCCGTGTTCTGGCCCGTCTTCACATTGAGCCACGGCCTCACACGTCAACGTCTCCACAGAGGCAGGACGGCTGTTGGAGGCTGTTGGCTAGCTAGCTAACCGAAAGCATGCAATTGTATTTTCCAAAGTCTTGTTTTGTGTTGAGAAACCACAAAGCAACACATGGTCGGCTGAGTTAACTTCACATTACATTGAGCAATATGTTTAGCTCTGCTATTAGCGAACTGAAAGATCCAACAGAGGTTAGCTAACTATGTTTGAAGGCCTAATAATTAACAGATGCATTGATGACGCCTTGTCATCTCATTTTAACCAAAAAAACAACAATAACGTTTGTATCATTGTTTGTTGTGTATTGTTTTATGTATATGTATTGCCTAACAAACACACAATCATGTTGACGAGATCTTCTTCAAGGCTGGATTAATTATCTAAACAACAATGATAGGAATCCAAATAATATTCATAGATGTTTTCCAATTTCTTAAAGGTTCACAACTAATTTAATAATCATCATTCTGAAAATGAAAAAGTGGTCATACCCATACTAAAACAGGTCTAGCTCATCAACCACAAGGACTATTTTAACTGATATAGTACAGTACCCCTTGTGAGATAACGCATATGTGGTTTAAACAATATATATATATATATATTTTTTTTTTTTCTTTTTCGTTTTGAATCATAACTTTGACTTTGAGTCAAAAACAGCTAATTTTAATTGTCTCTGGGAGCCATGAAGCCATCAAAATTAGGCTTTTTTCCCCACTAAAAATTAGTAAACTATCATATTTTTCAGAAAAACTACAATAAGCACATTTATCTTTGAGTTTATGTCTCAATTTCTAGTTTCAAGTCTTCTTCAATACATGATGTTCATTTAGTAAATTATGGTCATTTAGAGTCAAACAGACCATAAAGCAGGGGACGCTTTAGGGCGGGGCTACAAGGTGATTGACAGGTTGCTACCAGAGATACATCATCTCTACATCACTTCATATTCCAAGTATGGAAACTTCTGGTCATCGGTTGCGAAAAAACAACATGGTGACAGCCCAGACCAGACCAGACCAGAGCAGACCAGACCAGACCAGACCAGAGCAGAGCAGAGCAGAGCAGACCAGACCAGACCAGACCAGACCAAACCAGACCAGAGCAGAGCAGACCAGACCAGACCAGACCAGACCAGAGCAGAGCAGACCAGACCAGAGCAGACCAGACCAAACCAGACCAGACCAAACCAGACCAGACCAGAGCAGAGCAGACCAGACCAGACCAGACCAGAGCAGAGCAGACCAGACCAGACCAGAGCAGAGCAGACCAGACCAGACCAGACCAGACCAGACCAGACCAAACCAGACCAGACCAGACCAGACCCGACTAGACTAGACTAGACTAGACTAGACTAGACTAGACTAGACCAGACCCGACTAGACTAGACTAGACTAGACTAGACTAGACCAGAGCAGACCAGAGCAGAGGCCTCCATGCAGCCTGGCCACCACGAGGCCACGTGTAATACTACTGGAAAGATTAAGAAGTCTTGTAGGCCGCTTTGTCAAACCACACACACACACACACACACACACACACACACACACACACACACACACACACACACCTGCAACACCCTTTGCACTCTCATCTGCATATCCCTTGCTCTGCACTATAAATTCCACCAGAAACAGGCCCTTATACTTTCATAAATCTCCTCCTTGTCACTTTCAAATTACAGAGATTTATTCACAGAAGAACCGGCCTGAACAGAGTGGAGAGAATGAGGGAGAATATGGGGGAGGAAAATAAAAAAAACACTTTAAGTCCCCGGCACGGCAGTGTGAGGGGATTTGGAGTATAAGTGTGTTGTTGTGTGGAACTGCATGTGAGGCAATACATGTTTCCTCTGTGCTTTATGCACATAAATATAATGTTTATGCCTCAAGGGGGAGTCCCTTTAAGCAGCAAGAATGCATTGTGTGTGTGTGTGTGTGTGTGTGTGTGTGTGTGTGTGTGTGTGTGTGCGTGTGTGTGTGATGTAACCCAGTTCTAGGTGCTTAACAGTTAAAACCCTAAAGTGTGTTTTAACAGTATTTCCTGTTGCGTTGGTTGAGACATATGTTGCCATAGAGCTCCTGTGGGTGTTCTCATTGGACCTGATGGTTTGGGGTGTGGGTAACTTGGGGTAGGTTGGGTTAAAGATAAGTTGGCATGTAAGGGGACCTGGTAGTCCGATGGCCCTACAGGCGCTGGTCAGGTTATACGAGTTTACTCCTTCATGGCCCGTCTGGATGGCGCTGCACGCCGTACATCTGTTTTCCCAGGAGAGGGGTCTGATGTGAGGGTCTTTCTATGAGAGCAACTTCCTGTTGGGAATGCAGCCGCTTGGCCCGCAGAAGTAAATGTAACGCATTGTATGTCAAACTCCGATGGGAGCATGAATACGAGCTACCACATGAATATTAAAGTCCGGCTGCATATCAGGAACAGAATTCCTTTCTGGTGGGAGGTTCATCTCGTTCTGCTACAAGTTCTCCAGGTTAAAGTAGACATGTTGACAACATGTTGTATCTACTTTGGATTCTGTTACCAGAAAGCTGTTGAAACCAGGAATACCTCCGCTGGAGGACTGGGCTGATAATGTTCATGAATTATGACATGTCCAGGATGGAAAGAGACTGAAGCAGACTGTAGAGTACAACACCTGCTGCTCTCTGGGAGCCACGTCGCTCTGGGAGGCGGAGCCACGGCGCTCTGGGAGGCGGAGCCACGTCGCTCTGGGAGGCGGAGCCACATCGCTCTGGGAGGCGGAGCCACGTCGCTCTGGGACTCTGAAGAGAAGAGTTCAGTCGGATGGTATCAGTAGGACTAGTCCTCGTATGGATACTAGTACTCGTATGGATACTAGTCCTCGTATGGATACTAGTACTCGTATGGATACTAGTACTCGTATGGATACTAGTCCTCGTATGGATACTAGTCCTCGTATGGATACTAGTACTCGTATGGATACTAGTACTCGTATGGATACTAGTCCTCGTATGGATACTAGTCCTCGTATGGATACTAATACTCGTATGGATACTAGTACTCGTATGGATACTAGTCCTCGTATGGATACTAGTCCTCGTATGGATACTAATACTCGTATGGATACTAGTACTCGTATGGATACTAATACTCGTATGGATACTAGTCCTCGTATGGATACTAATACTCGTATGGATACTAGTACTCGTATGGATACTAGTCCTCGTATGGATACTAGTCCTCGTATGGATACTAATACTCGTATGGATACTAGTACTCGTATGGATACTAATACTCGTATGGATACTAGTCCTCGTATGGATACTAGTACTCGTATGGATACTAGTCCTCGTATGGATACTAATACTCGTGTGGATACTAGTCCTCGTATGGATACTAATACTCGTATGGATACTAGTCCTCGTATGGATACTAGTCCTCGTATGGATACTAGTCCTCGTATGGATACTAGTCCTCGTATGGATACTAATACTCGTATGGATACTAGTACTCGTATGGATACTAATACTCGTATGGATACTAGTCCTCGTATGGATACTAATACTCGTATGGATACTAGTCCTCGTATGGATACTAATACTCGTATGGATACTAGTCCTCGTGTGGATACTAGTCCTCGTATGGATACTAATACTCGTATGGATACTAGTACTCGTGTGGATACTAGTCCTCGTATGGATACTAGTACTCGTATGGATACTAGTCCTCGTATGGATACTAGTACTCGTGTGGATACTAGTCCTCGTATGGATACTAGTACTCGTATGGATACTAGTCCTCGTATGGATACTAATACTCGTGTGGATACTAGTCCTCGTATGGATACTAATACTCGTATGGATACTAGTCCTCGTATGGATACTAGTCCTCGTATGGATACTAGTCCTCGTATGGATACTAATACTCGTATGGATACTAGTACTCGTGTGGATACTAGTCCTCGTATGGATACTAGTACTCGTATGGATACTAGTCCTCGTATGGATACTAATACTCGTATGGATACTAGTCCTCGTATGGATACTAATACTCGTATGGATACTAGTCCTCGTATGGATACTAATACTCGTATGGATACTAGTACTCGTATGGATACTAATACTCGTATGGATACTAGTCCTCGTATGGATACTAATACTCGTATGGATACTAGTCCTCGTATGGATACTAATACTCGTATGGATACTAGTCCTCGTATGGATACTAATACTCGTATGGATACTAGTCCTCGTGTGGATACTAGTACTCGTGTGGATACTAGTACTCGTATGGATACTAGTACTCGTATGGATACTAGTCCGCGTATGGATACTAATACTCGTATGGATACTAGTCCTCGTGTGGATACTAGTACTCGTGTGGATACTAGTACTCGTATGGATACTAATACTCGTATGGATACTAGTACTCGTATGGATACTAATACTCGTATGGATACTAATACTCGTGTGGATACTAGTACTCGTATGGATACTAATACTCGTATGGATACTAATACTCGTATGGATACTAATACTCGTATGGATACTAGTCCTCGTATGGATACTAGTACTCGTATGGATACTAGTACTCGTATTGGATACTAGTACTCGTATGGATACTAGTACTCGTATGGATACTAGTCCGCGTATGGATACTAATACTCGTATGGATACTAGTCCTCGTGTGGATACTAGTACTCGTGTGGATACTAGTACTCGTATGGATACTAATACTCGTATGGATACTAGTACTCGTATGGATACTAATACTCGTATGGATACTAATACTCGTATGGATACTAATACTCGTATGGATACTAGTCCTCGTGTGGATACTAGTACTCGTGTGGATACTAGTACTCGTATGGATACTAATACTCGTATGGATACTAGTACTCGTGTGGATACTAGTACTCGTGTGGATACTAGTACTCGTGTGGATACTAGTACTCGTGTGGATACTAGTACTCGTGTGGATACTAATACTCGTGTGGATACTAATACTCGTGTGGATACTAGTACTCGTGTGGATACTAGTACTCGTATGGATACTAGTACTCGTATGGATACTAGTACTCGTGTGGATACTAGTACTCGTATGGATACTAGTACTCGTGTGGATACTAGTACTCGTATGGATACTAGTACTCGTATGGATACTAGTACTCGTGTGGATACTAGTACTCGTATGGATACTAGTACTCGTATGGATACTAGTACTCGTGTGGATACTAGTACTCGTGTGGATACTAGTACTCGTATGGATACTAGTACTCGTGTGGATACTAGTACTCGTGTGGATACTAGTACTCGTATGGATACTAGTACTCGTGTGGATACTAGTACTCGTATGGATACTAGTACTCGTATGGATACTAGTACTCGTATGGATACTAATACTCGTATGGATACTAATACTCGTGTGGATACTAGTACTCGTGTGGATACTAGTACTCGTATGGATACTAGTACTCGTATGGATACTAGTACTCGTGTGGATACTAGTACTCGTATGGATACTAGTACTCGTGTGGATACTAGTACTCGTATGGATACTAGTACTCGTATGGATACTAGTACTCGTGTGGATACTAG
>JBAMJR010000365.1:27500-77500 GCA_038501785.1 Myoxocephalus aenaeus
GTAGCTCTTCTGTCTCTGGTTGAACATGCCTGAGGTATCAGTGCATTTCACCCCTCAGTATTAATCCTTCAGCATTACCCCAAACATCATGGCAGGTAACAGGGAAGCCAGAGGGCCTTGACTCTGTAATATCTTCTTAAATATATTTATTTATTTTCCTTCACATCTGATGTTGTTTCCTCCACTTCTTTTTGTGTATTCTTACACAAGATATTTTTTTTAAAGGCAGTAAAGAGAGATGACACTGTAAATGCTCACAGGGTCTGTGTGGTATATTTACGTGCTCTTACTTTGGAAAAGAAAGGGGAAAAGCACTTTACATGCTAACCATACAGAGTGTATTTAAATGGCCAGTTTACTTTCTGTTCTCCAGCCGTCCCTGATTGCCTGAGCCCTTTGTTGTTCCCCCCTCTTTTACTGGCAGAATGAATATCTACACTCTGCAGCGCAGCGGGGGGTCTAATGTGTGTGCCGGGGGAAGGGAGGGAGTGTTTAGACAGATAACGTATGCAGGAACACCAGAGCAGCAACCGGCCGACACACGAGGGGTTAATATGGCTACCAGCCATGCGCTGCCTGGCCCACCTTCCATCTTGCCCAGTCCGGCTCCATGCTGGGCAAGATCCCCCCACACGCACACACACAGCATACATCAGCCAGGCCACCACGGCCCCCATATGGAGAAACTCCATCCCCGCCGGAGCGGTGGGGAGGAGGGAAGAGGGTCAGAGAACCATACATACATTTCATACTCTAGTGTCGAAAATTGGCCTAAAACATATGTCTGTATGTAAGATAGCATTCATTGGAAAACAATTTGGGCTCTCAAGCTGCAAGACGGAGTGAAAAGATGAATGGATGGACCCTATGATGGACCCAGAACGTATTTTGTTCCTGTCCAATATGTTGATAAGGTGTGAAAACAATGCACTCATGTGGAAAGCTCGGCTATACAGGGATCAGAGCGGCCTTTCCTTAAAGGTAATTGAACTCCACACAATGTTTGCAGCACTCTTTCTAGAACACGAACAGGTTGCTGCCCTGTAAGAACAATCCTGGGATTAAAGTCTGGCTATTGCCCGTAGGTTAAAAGGTCATAAAATAAACATAAATCAAACACAATCATTTGTGTAACTCAAGTTGATGCACCAGTGAGGAGGAGGATCTTATCTCCATGGATGCCGACAATGTTTTCAACCACTATTCCACTGTTTGGGTTCATATCATCAGAGCGGACACAGCTCATTCACTGAATCGAGCAAATAACACGTCGGCTTAATCAACCTGGTTAACTAAAGCGCTACAAACCCCAAATTAACAGATTTGCTATAGATTGCAATAAACCATCCAATAAAAAGGTAATTGCACAATGATGGCGATTTGTAAAAAGTCCAAATTCATGCTTTGTCAGGTTGGTCTGCAAGACGTCAAGCAGACAATTTTGAGTCAGTCAGTGCTAAGCTATGCTAACATTGTAGCTGCTGCATCAACGCTAAAACAAACGGCATTCATGCATAAATATGTCAGCGACATTATTATTCTAATGGTTTATACAAATACATTTGTGCACGTAGAGTTTCTTCTAGTCGCTTTACAAACATGAGCTTCTATTATGGAGCTCTGGGTGACCACAGAGAGCTACAATTTATTTTATTTCCTACATTTCTGATTCAACAATGTCAGGACGGCAGTAACGACTGAGGGAACTCTCAACACTGATAAGCTTTGTCGACACAGCGGCCTGCAAATGTATTGCTCGACTTTAAATGTCATTCACTTATTTATTTTTTTGCGTCTTTGCACTTAATGAAATGGTTCCATCTTCCCATGAACCCACCGTGGTAGACGTATCTGCATTTATTCTAGCAGCTGGTAACTCATGAAACTACCGTAAAAGTCGGGTTACAAGCCGCTCCTACCTCCGGTGAGTGTCCCCGCTGTAGCAAGCTAGGAGCAGTGCTAGCTAGCGTTGCTGCTAGCTCCTCCATGCTGCTGCTACTGCCCGCGTCCCCTCTGCCCAAGTCGGGCGTCGAGCCGGGGCTTGTCCCGCTACCGTCGGTGGTTGTCAGGGATCTAGCGGAAGTTAACGGGTAACTACCGGAGCGCTAGCATGAACGCCAGCTGGCTACAGCTGGGAGCAAACGGGGACACTGACTGAAGGTAGTAGCGGCTTTTAACCTGACTTTTACTGTAAACACACAGTAGACAACATTTGTGGAGTTGTCAAACGTGAAGCAATAAACGTATTGTTGCAGACGTACCAACCAGCCCTATGTAATGGAGGACCAGGGGTCTCAGTTCTCAGACCCCCCAAAACCTTAATGACAAGACGTAAAATGAAGAAACTGCTGATTGGGGTTATGTTATGCAAGGCCCGACAACCTTGAAACAATACATTATATTGTTATTTTCTTTTCAGGCATTAGACTCAAACATTAAGACAAACAGAAAGATCTCAAGATGACTTCAATGCAAAAATGAGAAAACTATCCAATAGTGGAAAAGGATGCTTGAAGAGTGTCCGTTTTCTTGCAAGAAAAGGATTGTTCATGAATGAAAATCAAATTTATCACCATTATCTTTTTTTCTTCTACATGTAATGGTCACCTGTTGATATCTCATCACAGCTACTCAAACTAGCTAATGTCCTACACTATAGTTTGCCCTATATGGCCAAAAATATAACCAGATACCTCAGCAAACCCAAAACACAACACAAGACACAGGAGACAGATAGCTAGAAGCAGAGGTGAGTGACCCAGGTGGTGTGTGTGTGTGTGTGTGTGTGTGTGTGTGTGTGTGTGTGTGTGTGTGTGTGTGTGTGTGTGTGTGTGTGTGTGTGTGTGTGTGTGTGTGTGTGTGTGTGTATGTGGGGGGAATGTAGCCATCTGCAGTCCATCACTCCTTCTCCAAGTCTCAATCTCACTCTCGTCTCTAGCATTTGGAGGCACTAAGGTCCCTGATGCCAGCAAAGGTCAGAGCCGGTGATTTATTGGTCCTCATCTGGGAGGCCGTCTGTGGACCAGAGGATGCCTGCCGTGCCCCCCTGGATCCCAGCCAACAACATGCTGCCAGCAGATGAAAAGCTTCTTTTGCTTTTTTGGGGGGCATTTTTTTATATTTAATTTGTATTGGATGAATTAACTTCAACGGCATTACAGATACCCTGACTGTCTGTCTAATGAGTGAGCGCCTTTAGCCTTTCATAGTGGACTTGCTGATGAATACACCTATTTGCTAATATGCATTTTTTTTTGCATAATTGGTGTTAGCTGGAGTCAAAGACTGTCGCTGGGGGTTATTCCCTTTTATAATAATTAGTATGCTGACAAGGAAGCTTGTTATGATTTCTTCTTCTTTCTAAAAGTTACATTTATGACAGCCAAAGCCTCAATGCTTTGCCAAATCGTTGAAGTTTGGTAAACATATTGTTTGTACTGAAATGTGTTTTCCTGATGGGACTCATAAAGAAACTGGAAGGGCAGTATGAGAGCGCAGACCTCCTCCAAGGACAATCTGCTCCAAAATGTAATGAGTTCATCCAACGAGCAAACCAAACCAAAAAGACAACCTACTTGGCAGAGGTAATAACATTAATGTGTTGTTTCCATAGACTGTATATAAAAAGTGGATGTAGTCATTGTGATAGATTGTTGACCATAGTTTTTAAGTTCGGCATTGTGGCCGTCGCCATCTTTGTTTATGATTGCCGCCATCTTGCTGCACACTGAAAGGTTTCAGAGTTTTATGACAAAACAGTCGTTCAACGTTGTGGTTCCGGAGATCCTTTAGGTAACGTCACTTGACTTATTCGACTCTTTTCTTGTCTGATAATGGGCGGCGCGGGGCTTCGCTTGCAAAAGGTTAAAGGTTTGAGATATGAGATTGGGAGCATTTCGATTGCCTCTCAACAGCTATCCGCACATAGCTAAACGTGCTAACAGCGCTAAAAGAGCAAACTGCAGTGAAAGTGCTGAAAGCAGCGTTTACCTGATTGGGGAACCAAGAGGGTGGATGCTACGCCGCCGCAACAACGCTGTCGGTCGAGTCGCCGCTATCAGCTGTTAGCGCCGTCTGTAGCAGAACAATAGCCATTAGCTCCCCAGTGAGATAACACCACACACAGAGTGACTTCATACTCTGCTCAAGAATACATTACTACACTTCCACTGGATCTTTACTTAGCACATCGTTTTCTTTGCTGCTTTTTTAATGAGTATTATGTTAAATACAGGTCCTTTAACTGACAGTTATGTTTAAAGCATTTTAAGTATCTTGAAAATATAAATGATTAAAGGAAATTGAAGCGTGTGGCTAATTAGTAGTTTATATTTCATTTTGAATCAGGAAGTGATTAGGATATGGCCTTGTCAGGCCAAAACCTCATTAAGTATGGACAGTATGTTGTCAAGTCAAAACCAGACATATATGTAAGTAATGTAAGCCAATTAACTCTTGAAGCCTTCTCCAATCAATGATATTGATCGGCTGGTAATGGCAGGGGGAAACCGCGGATAGTACAGCCTGACATGACAAGGTCTCCTAAAACACATGCTAATATAAATGACAACGGACTTTGAAATGCCAGATGATGTTGGTCTGTCTATAATTTATTGCAAACTAAAAGAACATTTTAAATCAGATTATGGAAGCAAATTCTCTGCAGAAATGTTTGACTAATTGTACAATCAGTGAACAACAAAATAGAAGGTGCCCCCCCAGCCGACAAAGACAAATTAGTGGGTTTCTGTATCTTCCTGTCTGCGTTTTGGGTTTGTGTTCAGGACATAATTGGTGGAAAATGAAAAGAAAAATCATAAATTCCCATGAGGCCTTGCAGTGTGCTGGGTCTGGGCCTCCAGGAGCTCCAGGATAATAAGCAACACAAACAATAGAGAAAGTAGATAAGCTCTGCTACAAAAACAGGCTTTGATCGGACAATTCTCCTTTTCACAGAGCGTAGCCTAGTCAACTTACACTTACAATTACATGTACAATATGATTCATTAAACACACTCCAGTGATAGAAAATATATAGAAGGAAAAGAGTGTTTAGACAGAAAGATATGGAGCAGTTCAAAGGTAAGCAGAGGCATTCTTTCACACATTTACCTCAGGGAACTTTGCATGCTGGTATCGTGTTTCAAAGAGCGCTCAAGTCACTTTTATGTAAAACAGAATCCACAACACCCTTACTTGATCCAAACAAGGAACTTTGTTGCGCAACCTTTTCCCTTTCCCAACACGTCAAATAGCAACTGTCGGTCAGTGACCCTCTGCGTCTGATACCGACGCACCGAGGCGTGGCTGCCATGACTTGCCCTGCTCCCCTTTTTGTTTCATTAATTTATTCATGTTTATTGCTTCCTGTCGTGTCAGATCACTTAATTTCCTGCCTTTCACGGTCTGAAGAACAAACAACAGGTGATGGACCCAAATGCAGACAGACTCGGGAGCAGAAGGATAATTAACGGTGATTTTTAATGAAGAAACGTCCAAAAGAAAATTTTACATGACAGGTGAGTTCAAAAGTCAGTAACTGAAAATCCCAAAACTAGAAACGGGTAAAAAGTACAACTGCACACGAGAAACATAGCAGACGAACCAACAACCAACAGGTAAACAAGGTAAACCCTCCATGTCAGATTAGACTTAGTATAAAATCAGCTGAGGGTGGATCAATGGATCGGTCGAACAAACAAGGACTTTCACCACGGAGGCCGCTGTTCGTATCCTGTGTGAGACCAAGTCAATCTTGACTTATACTCCTTCAGTTTTGTTCCATAACTTTTGCCACAAATGTAAATTACAAAACTGACATATTCCCTTTGATCCAAACCACAACCTTCTACTAAACAAGTGGTTTTATTGCCTAAAACTAACCAAGTTAACCCTCCTGTTATGTTGCGGGTGAAATTGAGCCGTTTCAAAGTTTGAACATCTAGGAAAAATATTTTAAAGTACTTGAAATCTATTCTGCTTTCCTTAATTGGTGTAATCAAAGTAAAAAAAAATGTATTTGTAACCCCCCCTGCAGGTTTATATAACAGAGATGATGTTCGGGTCAATTTGACCCGGCAGTGAAAGTGGAGGCTATAAGGGGTCAGAAGGGTCAAGTTTAGACCATTTCTTTCTTTGAAAATGTGAGAGACAGTCTTTCTTACTCCCTCCTACCATGTTTCACCATATTTCTCACACACACACACACACACACACACACACACACACACACACACACACACACACACACACACACACACACACCTGTTTGCAGTCCCATATATAAAGTTGTACACATTTCAAACTTCAAGCCAAAAAGCAGGTGTTTGTTATGGAACCATCTCTTTCCTGCTTCATGTGCCCATCCCCCCACGTGAACACACCTTCCAGACTAAACAAGTAAGGGTTTCTTTCATGTCTCTCCTAATAAATATGGTACTATAGGATTTCTAATGGACTGACTGAGAGTGACACACATTTCATCCCAATCTCAGACGCACACTCTCTTTCTCACTACCCGCCTGTGAGAGAAATACAGATACTATTTTGAGAGTAGAGCTACTGTGAGGGGTATGCAGTGCTGGACACCATGTATGTGTCTTTGTTCCTTCATTTGGTTTAGTTTGTGAGGCCTACCGCTAAATTGCCGCAACTTTATCGTCATTGCATCTCGTGGGTTTTGGTTGCTAAGTAATAGCGCAAATGACGTCCGAATGGATTGGTATTTATTAGGAAGTAATCCATAATTTCACCTTAATGAAGTCACTTCTAAAAGATACATGTGTTTAAAACCTTTCAACCATTGTCTAACATGGACGACTGAGAGTACAAACTCTCAGTCGTCCAAACTATTTAGTTGATAAGAGTTACATTCCGTTGGATTATAAGTGCAGTCATTTCATACATGGCATTTTATTGAGAAAGATGCAGGGAAGGAATGCTTGCATTTGGGCTCAGCTGCATAAGAGCCCCTCTCTGTTTCCTGGCAGCCACGAGACGCCACCTTCAGTCTGCTCGTGTAGTTCACCAGCCTTATTCATGAGGGAACAACGGAAACATTGCTTTTGAGTAGCGCAGCAATAATGTGTGGAGTGCATCCACAAGGTCTTTGAAGGCTCCTTTGAAAAGAAGTGAATAAATGAGTAAATAGATGTTGATGTTTGCATGACTTGTGTACTCACTCCCCTCAAAGGAGAGCACCCCTTGAACTCCATCACAGTGGTAGCAACGCTTGAGAAGAGCTCCACAGTTAATTCGCTTTTAAAAGCATTTGTGCCTTTAAAGGTATTGAGTCTTTCCACTCTTCAATACAACCATTTTAAAGCTACTACATTAGTACTGTATTACAGAGGAGTGATGTCTTGGTTTGTGTAAACGACTGCACATTTTAACGATTTAAAGACCTTTGAATGGCCAGTCGTAGTACAAGCCAAAGATTCAAGTCTGGTGAAAACCATGAATGCACAAAAACATAAAAGGGTTTCAAAGGCAGGAAGAGATATACTTTGAAGTTTAAATATAAGCTATGAATCATCACCAGGGCCTCACAATATGATTCGTGTCATGATTCAGAAGTCTCCGATTCAACAGATCCGGCTTCGCTGCCGCCTTCGACCTGCCATCGGTCCTCCGGTGGTCGGGACAGAGCTCGGCTCCCGGCAGCAGCCTCCCTCCCCTCGGTCCAGCCAGGAGCAGAGCAGAGCCGGGGAGCCGGCACCGCGCTGATGGAGACCCGGGTCGTATTGCTGGGCCCGCTCGAGGGAAGGGAGGCACGGGAGAACCAGAACCAGGACTCCGTGTTAAAGGAGAGGTTTCCTAAACGGGCTCTGTTGCTAACTCCTTTCCATGTGATGGACGTGTCAGAATGGTGTGTGAGCCGTGTGACATCTATCCTATTTGATGATTACTACTTTTACTGTTTAAATACATCTGGCATTTTGTTAGCAAGTGAAACCAGAGACAGACATACTGTGCATGTATATTTCAGGGTTCTTACGGTCATGGAAAACCTGGAAAAGTCATGGAGTTTTAAAATGGTTATTTCCAGGCCTAGAAAAGTCCTTTAAAAAAATAAAATCCCCAAAGTTTAGTAAAAGTCATGTAAATGTGTTATAATCATGTGTTCATGACGTTCATTTACGCTGAGTTTGAAATAATGAATATGCTTTTAAAAGAAAGACTCAGAATATAAGCAGGCATACATACAGGCATCTATATAAATGTTTATTCTTTTAATCAAACTATTGTCTCATTCATTTGAGTCATTTAAGGTTTACTGTATGCTTTGTATTCTCATTGTTAGTTTAAATACTACATTTACTCACTTTTTACTGTTTACACCCAGATTTCACTAAATGTTTGTCATGGACATTTGGGTTAAAGTCATGGACAAGTCATGAAGTCATTGGTCAGAATGTATATGAACCCTGATATTTGGTCGAGTTGCTTGAATTGGAGTTGCTATTGGATTTTATTGTGATGTAACTGCAAGTAATGATGGCTTTGCCGAAACACCTGTTGTAACGTGTTGCTATTGGTTGAACTGGTCGTAAGGACAGTTTTACCAAAGTAACCTGAACTCGGGTAAAGGACATCTCCTTTAGGCAACCAGACGCAGACGGAGCGAACGCGACCGCAAACAGTGGCTTCCAGAGCTGTGGCTCAAAGGTAGAACCAATCGGCAGTTCGATCCCCGGCATCCAGTCGCATTGTCCTTGGACACCAATGCTCCTGATTGTTGTGTTTTTTTGCGTGTGAATGAGATTTGTCCTGATGGGCAGGTGGCACTTTGCATGGCAGCCCCTGCAACACGGTAGGAGCTTTTGTGAACGTGTGAATGGCTGACAGTGTAAAGCGCTTTGAGCGGTCAGAAGACGAGTGAAGCGCTTTACAAACAGTTTGTTATATCTCCTGGAGAGGTGAGGTGTGTTCTATGTACTTCTCACTTTTGCTATGAAACATTCATCTTTGATCTGATGACAGAGGCAGAAAGATGTCGGCCATGCCACAATATCTCACTGAGGTTTGTTACCACATAAAGCAGGGGTATTCAACTAAAATTCTGTGAGATCCAGTTCGAGAGAATTTCCTCAAGCAAAGGTCCGGAACATCATAATAATGTCAAATGTGTGCTGTATGATTTTGTGCTATATGTATTGAAGTAGCCAACAGTTGTATTAACGTCTGTATGTAGTCAACAGCTGACTGTCAAATTAAATAAAGAAAGTTCAATTGAATAACATCTAAACAATATTTATTATTACAGATTTCCAATTTAACTGGAATAATTATAAATAATACATACTCTAATAATACATACATTATATTTTATTTCAAGTAAAATAAAGGCTGGATTTAAAACAGAAATCTTTGAAAAAATCTGACTATATCAATTAAATGAATACATGTAATTCATTATTTTAGAAAAAAAATACCAAAAAAAGTTTATTTCGGCCGTCAAGTGATGTCATTGAAAAGAGACAATATCACGTTTTGGCTAAGTCCGGGAGAAAATATGTTTCTGTTTCAGCAAAAGTAATTGTCAATGCAGTATCAATGTATGGGAACATCATTCCCAAAGACACCAGGCTGCCATGTGGTACGATGTGAAAGCTCAGAGGCGCAGCACACTCTGCCCGGTCAATACTGATTCCAGATGGATCTTTACATTGGAGGTGAAAGGTGGACAATGGATAATGGTCTTTACACTACATGCCACATTTACCCCAGTCAAACACACACTGACGGCAGAGGCTGCTCATTAGATTATAATCTAATCATTCACACACTCACACACCGATGGCACAGCCTCCGGGAGCAATTTGGGGTTCAGTATCTCGCCCAAAGACACTTTGACATGTGGAGCCGAGGATTCAACCGCCGATCTGCCGTCGACCGGACGACCCAATCTTCCACTGAGCGACAGCCGCCTCGCAATGGAAATGTTGCTGAATCCGACTCTCTGCCGAAATACATTCCCTTCCCACAAAATTAGAGATGTTCTTATTCGACAGTAAAGCGCCGGATTAGAGGCGGCACACAACCTTACTCTACACATTAATCGAATAGAGGGGCTTTCAAATCTGGCATTTTACCGTGTGGGAAAAGACGTACTACTTTGCTGTCATGTGAATGAATGGGAGAGGCCTTTAGTGACAAAGAGGTGGCCTTTTCCCTTTGCCGTGTAATTTCATGGCTTCATCAAACTCTCTGAATGACTAAATGCAATAGTTAAAACACATTGAAAGTTCTCATCATCACAGTGTGACAGAAAAGATGGAAGGGATGAGGCATAAAAAAAGCAGGAAACAAAGAAAGAATGAGGGATGGCTGGTGTGATACATACTGGGGAATAAATCGCAGAATGGGATGGTAAGATTAATTTATCAGCATATCTACATGATTAAATGAAATTATAGGATAACAAAAAGCCAAAAAAAACACATCCCTGTTCCTGTTTTTCCACCCTTTCCCCATTTGACAGATGTCTAAGTGGCTGTTAGCAACCCCTCCCCTCCCTTTTCCTGATGGGGTGAAAGGTACCCACTGCTCCCCGGGACAGAGGAGACCTCATTTTTATATGTGAGCGGCTGTGAACACCACTGAATGACACACTACAAAGGTTGGATGTGCCGCTGCCCTTTCTCTCTTAAATGGTACGCTGGCATTTAGCTTCACACGTGTCAGCGGAACACACACCTCCAAGAATGTGCACCCAAAATGTGTGGAAGTGTGTGCGCCCACATCAACACGGAGGATTTTTTTTTATCAGTTCCCAGGCACAGGAAATAAGGAAGATATTGTGTTTGTGTGTGTGTGTGTGTGTGGGGGAAAGAGAGAGAAAGAAAGGGGGATGATAAGACAGAGAAGAGCAAGAGAGCAGATTCACATGCACGTTACATTTCACAGAAAGACAATTTACATTTTGAGTCCATATTATGTTAATTTTGAGTGGCCTCTCCAGATAATTCTATTACACAGATAGCTCTCCCGTGTCGTCCGGGGCAGAAACATCAGTTCACCCTGGAACACACACCTGCTGACGAGCGGCCGCAACATGACGGAAAACAAGGGCTAAAGGCAGGTGTGTGTGTGCCTGAGCTGTGTTTGTGCCTGTGTGTTAAACAGGATGTCTGTTCACGGAGGCCTGCAAAGAGCAACTTATTCTAGACAACTTGTGATCCACTGAAATGCTTTTATCAGTTTCTCCTTCAACGCTGGAGGTGCTGCCGTACACAGTCTCACAGCTTCTAGGGAGCCGTATCGCTGCTGCGATCCCACCAGCAGCCACACTGCTGTAGTTCACCGTCATTCTCCAACAACTCTCTCCTGGCTCGGCACGGCCGACCGGGAGGAAGCAGCCTGGGGAGCGTGAAGTTGAACAGACATTGATGGGGAAACATTTGCTCTTCAACATGTGCAAACAACAATTCAACTCATCAATTCTAAAAATATCCCTTAACGAGAAGTTTTTCCTGTTCAGTGCCATCACAGCTTTTTGGCGGGGGCAACTTTAGCCACACACACAAAGGCTATGTTACCATTGAACACAGTGATGGCAGTTGATACCAGAATAATCTCTATAAACATGCAGAATCTGTAGTCAACGAGACAAGATTTTGGTATCAGAAGTGATCTGGTTACTGTAGTTTTGACCATTCATGGTTTAGCGGTAGTTGGTTTCATGCAGGAAAAATAAATGTAATCTGGAAACGTGTCTGAGATGACGCTTTGAATTATTCTCTTTAATCCGATATCCGCATATGAATGCAGATATACAATCCCGTTGGAGACATCGTTTCTCGACCCTGTTTCCATTCTCACATCTCAAGAGTCCTGGCACAGATATTGACAGACTGAACAGAAACACCAATATTTACCGCTGGCCACAGACGCTGAATATTTTTTCAGATTGATCGCCGATAGGTTCCCAGATTGATACAAGAGCAACTGGTGGGATCTTCATCCACCGCGTTGTGGATCGGGTCTAAGTTTCCTCTGATCTGCTTGGATCTAACGAGCTGTCTTTAGGGGATTTAGGTTTGACAATTATGTGTTATGTGTTTGGACCTGTGGAGACCTCTACCTGGAACTCAGCCGTATGTTCAGACTGCAGGCAAATCAGATGTGTTGCTCAAAGACTGAAAAGTCAGTCGGAACTGTTATTTGCAAGTGATCCGATTGGATGTGTAGACATTACCGACCTATCTGCATGACATCTATTGCTTCTGTCCATCCCGGAGAGGGATCCTCCTCTGTTGCTCTCCTGAAGGGTTCTTCCCTTTTTTCCCTGTGAAAGGGTTTTTACTATCTTTATTGGGGGAGTTTTTCCTGATCCGATGTGAGGTCCCGGGACAGGATGTTATGTGTACAGATTGTAAAGCCCTTCGAGGGGAGTTTGTAATTTGTGATTTTGGGCTACACAAAATCACAAATTATTGCTGTGGTAACGACGTAGGTGTCAGCAACTTTATGGAATTCCAAGCACAAGAATCATGAAAAAAGAGGTCCATCATTTTGCTTTCCAAACAATGGCGCTGTTAAGTCACACAGCAGAACTCTATACTTGGAGGAAGAGGTTGAGATAACCCTTAGTTCAGATTGGATTCCTCCTATAACTCTTAGAATTTCAATTTCCCCAATGTTGTGTGAGGATATCTGGTGATGCTTGGCCACTAGCTGCTGTAACAAGAACAGGGAGCGACTTGTATAGAAGATTGAGTTTCTGTAGGTAGCAATCTCTCTGCGTGTTCAGCCACAGCGGTTATCACAATTAATGCTAACTACTCCTACTACTACTACTACTACTACTACTACTACTACTACTACTACTACTATGTTTTCTGCTCACCGCATGCATACCCAACATGTAAAGGCGCCAATGCGTAGCCTGTGATGAGCTTTTAGCCCGCGTGGTGCATCCGGAGGCTTGTTCATCTTGTGGGCTGAACATGAAACGTTACTCTGTCCGACATCCATTTGCGCGCCTGATCAAATTTCATTCAATTCTAAAGGACTTGCATATAGAAGAAATAATAATTACATTCACTTTGTTGCAGCTTTCACATGATTATCTTTCCATCTTCCTCACCTGCTCTTATCTTGATATGGCCCACCAATTCATTTTCTCTTGAATATACCTTTAACAGGCAGGCACACTATTTACTATTTTGTTGTGTCTTGCTGAAAATAAGTCCAAACCCTTCACGTTTCTCTGTGGCCTGTCAGAGGCCACTTTCTCTGGCCCCTCCATCTCTCTGAGCAAGTAGGAATCATTAATGAAGTGGCCTTCTCATGGATATTGACTCGCCTGTCAGCTGGCCTGCCACACTCACTAATAGGAGCCATTGGTCTTGGCTTAAGACCTGACAGAGGAGAGGCCGAAAAGGGAAGAAAATGAGTGAGCATGTTCCTTCACCTCAAGATGGGTTTTACTTTTAGCCTTCAGCCTGCAAAGTTTGAGTCTGGGTTGGATGCAGCCAAGGTTTACCCCCCCTCCCCCAGAAGTGCAGAGAACTTCCTGCACTAGAAAAGAATGGTTAGTGAGAGGTGGAAAGGCTTTTTCATAATGTCACGATGGCTTGTAGAATGTAAGCAAAGCCACAGTGTGTGTCACAGGAGCTGAGCAGGCCAAGAGAGCTCATTAAAACAGATGTGATGGTAAATTGGCTCTCTTTAGAGCCTCGGGGTTCTCCAGGACTTTTTGTGAATTTAAGTAACAATATGTGACATTTTGGTATGAATAAATGGCCATGTATCACTGGTTGATATAACAGTGGTTAAATGTTATCAAAAGTCTTCAGTCCAGTTCATGAATAGAACTGAATAGTTGCAGTTCTAAACTGCGTATTGCATAACTAGGAAAAGTTATCTATGGACAAGAGGACGTCTTTGGAATTCCCAGGACAATAACCTGGTCGCTTAAGCAACGGGCCACTGCGGACAGATTAATAACAACTTTAACAACGAGCTGGTGAACATATTCAGCAGTTAACATTCAGTAATTGGTGGAGCCCAAAGAGGAAATGTTGGACTTTAATTTGTCCAGAAGCAGGGTTCCAAATGTATGCTTATATCTCTCCATGTCTGCTAGATGTGTGAAAACACAACTGTTTGCTAACACATTCACCAGAACAACTGTTTAGTTTAACAATGTTCTGTTTAATAAAGCTTATTGTGCTGCACAAAAGTTGGAAAAAAGAAATACATGTTGAAGGGACGCAAAGCAAATGTTCCACCCCGAGGAGCCAGTGGGCTCTAACTTAACTCCCTGCTTCTCATCCCTGCTTCGGGAAATGCAAATGCCTCTTTCTGTCTTAAGAGTTGCCTCTTTTTGAATTCAGTTAACTCAATGAGGTAATACAAAAACAATGCCATATACAACCTATTGAGGAGCACAAAGGTGCAATGACTATTCGGCATGTACAGTTTAGTTTAAATTTAAACTAAACCAACTAAAGACTTGTGGTGTAAAATGTATTTCTTTAATTATCCATCCCTTTGAGTTTAAGTGTGTTTTCTGAGTCATTACAGTAGGTATAGTCTTTCATCAAAGAGAACGCCTAGACACTTAATTTCAGGACATCTTAATCTGCATCTGACCTTAAATGCAACTGAAATACAGCAGCGAGACAACAATAGTCATAAAAAGGGTAACCGCGCCTGATATAAAACATGGAGACATGAACTCAGGGACAAAACCAGCCAAAACAAATAAATAGACTTTTAGGAGGAGCAAGGCTTGGCAGGAAGTAAGGATAGCGCCGCAGAGGTTAGTTAGCTGGCCTTTCTCCAGTAGATCACCGGGTGTCTGCTGATGGGAGGTCCCTGAGCGGTGGAGGGCTGAGTTAGCGTCTGTGTGTGTGTGTGTGTGTGTGTGTGTGTGTGTGTCAGGAGGAGGGGAAGGCTGATGAACTTCACTTTCTATTAGTAGCGGACAGAGGCTCGGCGGCTCGGTCGCCAATCAATAGGCTGAAGGACAAGGGTGTCAGGATAAAAAATGAAAGACCCTTCGCTTTCTGGCTGGCTACGAGAAAAGAGGGGAGAGGCAAGAGAGAGATGAGACTGTTAGAAGGAGACTGGTAGCAAATAAATAGTGTTAAGTGGATGTGAATGTATGAGTGAAAGGACGCGTGTCGGCTCCAGAGCACACGCTGGGATAAACTCTTCCGTGTGAGCGTCGGTGTCACCAGGGCGAGGGCGGTCATCAGCCAGGGCAGAGTGTCTTCCCCTCCTATCTCCAACTCTTTGTTTGGTCTGTTGCAGCTCCACGGATCCCAGGAGGGCCACAGCTCGCTTTGTGCAGACTCGGTGGAGCCCAGGAGGCCCAAAAGACCATCTTCAGGTCACACAATGCGACCAGACCTTTCATACCTGCAATCAGATTATCCTGGAGAGGGAAAAGTACTAAAGACCCCGATGACAACCCCCGTCATGATTCTAGTCCCAATACCAGTATCCTTAAAGAGATGCCGATACCAAAAGAGTACTCTACGGCAGCGGTCCCCAACCACCGGGCATTACGGAACTTAAAAAACTAAACTTAAAAGTCTGTTTCAACTCTGTCAGTGTTCTGGTTTAAAATCAAGGCAGAATATCCTGAGATCGCCAAAAAAGCTCCATTTCCAACATCCTGTCTTTGTGAAGCGGGGTTTAAGTTAAACAGTAGAATGGACATAAAGGTTTAAGTTAAGGAGTAGACTGGACTAAAGGTTTAAGTTAAACAGTAGACTGGACTAAAGGTTTAAGTTAAGCAGTAGACTGGACTAAAGGTTTAAGTTAAACAGTAGACTGGACTAAAGGTTTAAGTTAAGCAGTAGACTGGACTAAAGGTTTAAGTTAAACAGTAGACTGGACTAAAGGTTTAAGTTAAACAGTAGACTGGACTAAAGGTTTAAGTTAAGGAGTAGACTGGACTAAAGGTTTAAGTTAAGCAGTAGACTGGACTACAAGTTTAAGTTAAGCAGTAGACTGGACTAAAGGTTTAAGTTAAACAGTAGACTGGACTAAAGGTTTAAGTTAAACAGTAGACTGGACTAAAGGTTTAAGTTAAACAGTAGACTGGACTAAAGGTTTAAGTTAAACAGTAGAATGGACTAAAGGTTTAAGTTAAACAGTAGACTGGACTAAAGGTTTAAGTTAAACAGTAGACTGGACTAAAGGTTTAAGTTAAACAGTAGACTGGACTAAAGGTTTAAGTTAAACAGTAGACTGGACTAAAGGTTTAAGTTAAGCAGTAGACTGGACTAAAGGTTTAAGCTAAGATGTAGACTGGACTAAAGGTTTAAGTTAAGGAGTAGACTGGACTAAAGGTTTAAGTTAAGATGTAGACTGGACTAAAGGTTTAAGTTAAACAGTAGACTGGACTATAGGTTTAAGTTAAGGAGTAGACTGGACTAAAGGTTTAAGTTAAGGAGTAGACTGGACTAAAGGTTTAAGTTAAGGAGTAGACTGGACTAAAGGTTTAAGTTAAGGAGTAGACTGGACTAAAGGTTTAAGTTACAGAGTAGACTGGACTAAAGGTTTAAGTTAAGCAGTAGAATGGACATAAAGGTTTAAGTTAAGCAGTAGAATGGACATAAAGGTTTGATTGTTGAAGGGTGTTGATGTTGGCAGTCCACTTCAGGTCCCGGGAGATTGTGGATCCCAGAGACCTTCAAGTTTCTGGGATCCACAATCTCCCGGGACCTGAAGTGGATCGCCAACATCAACACCATCCGGAAAAAGGCCCAGCAGAGGCTGTACTTCCTGCGCCAGCTCAGGAAGTTCAACCTGCCTCAGGAGCTGCTGATCCTGTTCTACACCGCCATCATCCAGTCTGTCCTCTGCTCTTCCATCACTGTGTGGTCTGGATCACCAAACAGGACAGAGTCAGACTCCAATGGATCGTCAGGTCTGCAGAGAGAACCATTGGTTCCAGCCTGCCCTCCATCCTGGACTTGCACACCGCCAGAGTCAGGAAGCGGGCTGTAAAGATCACCACAGACCCCTCACACCCTGGACACAAGCTGTTCACCTCCTCCCCTCTGGAAGGCGCTACAGAGCACTGTACGCCAAAACCACCAGACACAGGAACAGCTTCTTCCCACTGGCCGTCACTCTGATGAACAGTTAAACAGTTCTTCATCTGCACTATCTGCACTTTTTTGTCGTTTTACTACTGTCTTTAATGTCCTTTTTATATTTATCTTGTATATTGTGTGAAAAAAAAAAAGTACGAAGAGCAAGTGAAACCGGAGTCAAATTTCATGTATGTGCAAATTTACATGGCCATTAAAGCTGATTCTGATTCTGATTTAAGCAGTAGACTGGACTACAAGTTTAAGTTAAGCAGTAGACTGGACTACAAGTTTAAGTTAAGCAGTAGACTGGACTACAAGTTTAAGTTAAGCAGTAGACTGGACTAAAGGTTTAAGTTAAGCAGTAGACTGGACTAAAGGTTTAAGTTAAGCAGTAGACTGGACTAAAGGTTTAAGTTAAGGAGTAGACTGGACTAAAGGTTTAAGTTAAGCAGTAGACTGGACTAAAGGTTTAATTTAAGGAGTAGACTGGACTAAAGGTTTAAGTTAAGCAGTAGACTGGACTAAAGGTTTAAGTTAAGCAGTAGACTGGACTAAAGGTTTAAGGTAAGCAGTAGACTGGACTAAAGGTTTAAGTTAAGCAGTAGACTGGACTAAAGGTTTAAGGTAAGCAGTAGACTGGACTAAAGGTTTAAGTTAAGCAGTAGACTGGACTAAAGGTTTAAGTTAAGAGTAGACTGGACTAAAGGTTTAAGGTAAGCAGTAGACTGGACTAAAGGTTTAAGTTAAGCAGTAGACTGGACTAAAGGTTTAAGTTAAGCAGTAGACTGGACTAAAGGTTTAAGTTAAGCAGTAGACTGGACTAAAGGTTTAATTTAAGGAGTAGACTGGACTAAAGGTTTAATTTAAGCAGTAGACTGGACTAAAGGTTTAAGTTAAGCAGTAGACTGGACTAAAGGTTTAAGTTAAGCAGTAGACTGGACTAAAGGTTTAAGTTAAGCAGTAGACTGGACTAAAGGTTTAAGTTAAGCAGTAGAATGGACTAAAGGTTTAAGTTAAGCAGTAGACTGGACATAAAACACACATCGGGTGTCTCCCATCACCCGACCCGGCTCCTTTAGAGAAACAAGCTCAGTTCTCCCACTAATTCGGCGTAATGGTGAGTTGTATTTTTAAGCACTTTATTATTGTCTTTATGCCGGTCGTATCATTTTATTACGTCATATTTATTAACTCATATTTATTAACTCATATTTATTAACTCATATTTATTAACTCATATCGCCACACCGTGAAGGCCGGTCCGTGAAAATATGGTCTGACACGAAACCGGTCCGTGGCTCCGTGTGGACCGCTGCTCTACTGGACACACATGACTTGCATGGATCTGTGCATGTGTCCCACCGCTAGCTAGGTGCCTCCACACTGCACAGAGCTCAGTGGTTACTGACGATAACACACGATGTCCCACAAGTCTAACGTAATTAAGAAGTTAGATTAGCAAATTATACGTTAATAAGCTCCGTAAATTAGATCGTCAAGGTAAATAAGTCTTTTAGTTTCACACAGGACACAGACAAGGGTCTACTGGGTGAAAGTCTGTGTTTGTTCGACCTCCTTGAGCTGACTTTATCGCCCCGTTGCTCTGACCTTCTCATACTGACGATGAGGTGCGTTTGGCTTTGTGTGAGATGAGAGTGAGACAGGTTTGCTGTATTCACCGAGATCTCCGAAGTTACAAAACAAAACGTGATCCTAGCTCCTATCAGAGACTGAAGTCACGGTATCGTTGGGTTGGACCATTCCTGTCCCCTACGTCTACTCCTCTAGCCCGTCCTCGAGAAGTAGAAGTCTTCCTTTGTTGGAGGCCGCCAGAGAACCAGCCTCGTTTTAAGTGTGGTTACTGAGCACCTTTCAAGTAACAAAAGGGTTTTGTGACATTAAAGTATTTTCCCCGTCCCTGAAGGAGCATGTATTTGTTTTGTTATCAGTAAGTGAAAATATATTGACAACAATATTGCTGCATGCGATATCCTCAATGAGAGTGCACATCAGCATGTATGAATGTAACACAACTGCCTTTCCTCCGGCCCCCGTCCTCCTGACTAAAAGCCTTTTTGACATGAATTTGCATGTCGTCCTTAAAAGCTAGACGGGTCCAATTTTCCTCTGAAAGGTCTGTCTCTAATAGGTACTCCTTCACAAATTCCAGCCCGATCTAACCTTGAATAAAGACCCACGTACTTTCTTTTTCTGATCTTTCTCTACACCTCCCTCTCCTCGTCTTTCTCTGCTCTCTCTTTCCTCTCTGTGTAAAATAAATAAATAAAACACATAGAAACACCAGTAGAGAAAAGTTGTCATATCAAGGCTTGCAAAGAAGAAGAAAAAACACAACAACAACAAAGATTTAATTTCCATAATGCATCCTAATGGATGGGTGATGTGTTTCAGCAGGTGAGACCAGAGGGCAGAGGCTTCCCAGACAAACACAACAATAAACCTGACAAGCACCATTATGCCGTAGATATTACAGGCTGTTAGGGAATGGAAATGATGATAATTAGCTAATTCAGCTATAATCTCATTTGTTTGGCCTCACCTTTTGCTAATACGACTCTGACCCCGATGCTTGAACGTTCCAAACGGCATAAATGAGAGTGCCAGGATGCTAATTTACTATGGATGTATATTGGTTGATGTGTTGCTGCTGGATACATGTAGGTGTGTGTGTGTGTGTGTGTGTGTGTGTGTGTGTGTGTGTGTGTGTGTGTGTGTGTGTGTGTGTGTGTGTGTGTGTGCCTTTAAGCCGTTTGGTTTTCGTTAATGACGTGTCTCTGCCATCATGGAGACATTTTTAGGCGTTTTATGGTGATTTTTTAAAAAGCATTTTCTTTCTTTCTTTCTATTTCTTTTCTCTTTTTTTAAAGAAGCTATTCAAAAACATGCCAACATGTATAGCCCTTTGTTTTTAAATCCAAATACATCATTTTTGTCAAATCCATAAAAAACAGATACAGATAGTGGCTTAATGTTCCTCCTGTACAACACAAACACATTCACCATCTTTTACATGCACGTGTGTAAAAACATGTCACACACTTTCAAGAAACATTTACAAATGCATGCACATGCACACTTTTGTTATACATACACACACATATAAGCGTACGTATTTCCTACAACATGCAGACACATTTACAGGCATACACAATGTGCACACAGTTTTACCATTAAGGCTTACACAAACAAATACACACAAATAAGTACCTTCCTTACCGCTACCTCCACACTGTAATCTGCTGTTGACCAGGCACATTCCTTCAGCTTCATGCCGCTCAATCTCCTCTAATAAACGCTCCATAGGCGCTGGGCAGCGGGCCAGGCTGTGTGTGTGTGTGTGTGTGTGTGTGTGTGTGTGTGTGGTTAGACCCAGCCTTTCTAACCGGCCTTTCATCCACTGCCAGCATCGGTCGCGTGTAAGCAGCTATGGGTTTGAACTTCAGGGTTTATTGGGCTCCTCTGGTTCCCCGGTCCATATACCGGGATGGAAGCAGCAGTTTACGATCCACTTCCCACTGCACCGCCACCGGATGTGGGTCCCAAAAAACTCCCTTTCTGTTGAACAGGACCAGTATTATGTCGACAGCATGACATGACTTGGTTCCCCGGATACAGCGGAGTGAGATTCAATTAAATTACATTTATTTTGTTGAGCCCAAAATCACAAATATGCCTCTGGGGGGGCTCCTTAGAGGAGATGAAAGGATCAAACTAAAAGTCTGACTTCTGCGTTGATGTTTTCTGAATAGATAGGCTTTAGTCTTTTGGCTGCTGACTGTGCAGGATTCCGTTGTCGGTTGCCAGTTCACCGCCGTGTCCTGACTTTTAAAGCCAGCGCTGCGGATGACATTGGCGGCTTCTTGCGTCGCTTCTCTGCGGTTTTGTGTGTCCTTCTGTGCGGGGTAAGCCTTGTTCAGGCGTCACCCGGCGCAAATGACCCAACAGTAAGCAACCAGTTCTAACAGCACAGGGACCGGTTCATCATTTTGAATCACACATAAAAAAAGTTTTCAGAACTGCAATTCTTAGGAGTACGTACTGCACATGCAGTCCTTTGGCCTTAGTAGCACACTGTCATTCGATCACACATTTGAACACATTGACTGGACAACGGCTGGACAGACTGATGTGTGGAACCAGATATTTATCGATCTGTGTCTCAGTGTCAGTAAATGGGCTCAGGTACACCGGCCGGCATTGAGGGAATTATTCAAATCCCCTCTCAAATTCCAAATGGCATCGACCGCTCAGACCACGCTTACCAATTATTACTCTGCTTCACTCAAGTCTATTACCTTTAGAACTCTGATTTAAGTAGTACCTTCATTCAGTAACAGCTGTGGAGATACAGACAGGAAACATGGTAAGAAAGACGGGGATGACATCCAACAAAGGTCCATGGCTGGAATCGAATTGGCGACATTGCGGATGCCTCCACCTTCCTCCTTTTACATAACAGTTACCCTGCTTGAAGCCTAACTCAAAAGTTGTACTAAATTACATAATAAGAAAAGAGACATTCATCGGCTGAGTTATGACAGTCTGGACGATATCTTAGATCCAAGGTTTCAAAGTTATTTTCTTTATAATTAAGCTGATCATGTCTAGTAAAGCTCAATATGAGCTGTCCACCTAAGTTCAGATTTACATTTTTTATTTTTTTCCCTTTTCAGATAGTTTTATATTTTAAATGGTCAAAAGAGATGAAGGTATTCAGCGTTTCAAAAGAAAAAAAATGCACACTACAAAAAACAAAAATTAATGAACATAAATTAGTCTCCTATCCCCTGACAACCTGGGTCCTATTCTCTCTGGTTTACTCAGCTATATAATTTTCAGGATAAGATGACGCAGGTCAGGCTTTTCGGTTCCACGAAGCAAGTTTGGAAAAATCACCATAGCAACACATCCAAATCCCTTAACCTACTCCAGCGAAGGCTTACTGAAATTCACTGGATAAGCTGGCCACTCCCACCGGACAAAAAAGGCAGCTCCCTTCCTCATTGATGAAGGAGCAATATTAGTTATATTAGTTTTATAGGGAGAGAGTTCTTCCAGATCGCCAAGATCCGTTCTCAAATCAGGATGACTTCCTGTACGAGCGCTATAGATTCTGCCGAGACCTCCTCGAGCCGTACATTGAACACGGCGCAGCTGAGCATCGATTGATTTGGGTGATGAGGCATTTAAAATTAGCCGATACATTTTCCCAACACTGACACATTTAACTTGTCTGATATTTTGCGATGCTTATGTCTCGCAGCCGGGGGCGGTGTTAAGCTGCGTTCACAGCCAACGCGTTGTGAATATGAATGCTGCATTAGACTTTGCCATGATTATGGACTTGACTTCCTCATATGCGTTCATGATCATCTCCTGCTCCTCAGCTGAGAAAAAAGAGGCTGTTCCTCTGAGTTTATTTGCCATTGTAGCTTTAGAAGATCATGGAATCTGTGCTCAACGATGCTCCCTTTTGAAGAGGAGCGGCACGCGCAATTATCCAGATGACTGACGTCTTGTTCGAAATAACAAAACTGTTTGAGGGCGGATCAGCATTTGAGGAACCGACATAGCCTGACGTCAATCATCTCGGTAATTTAAGCTGGATAAAAGGACATTTGACTGTTCTCACTCCTACTCATCAAATACAAGCGCTGGGTTACTGCCCCTCTGTGTGTGATACGACTCACGAGGAACCTTTTAGGCCTGTAGGGACGCACCAGGCCTTCAACTAATCGATGTAAAACCATCCGCATCAGAGCCACTGACCTGACAAAGTGCTTCTGTTGACTAAACTTGTAAATAAAGAGAATGATCCTAATTCTGACTTGATTTATTTATTCAAACCAGAGTTTGTGGTCTGAGTTGCTCGTTTCAAAGTCTTAAATACAGCATAATGTTCATTCAGTGAATTTAGTTTAAAATAGACAGGGAATGATTCGGGGTGTGGCTACCTTTTGATTGACAGGTCGCTACTCTCTCGACTTCTCTACATGTCAGCTCCTGGAATGGTCCCGCCCTTCCCTTTGGCCCGACAACCAAACTCTCTCATCCTCTCTTTTTGTTTCACTTCCTCCAAAACGCCTCACTCGTAGCCTCTTTTCACCTCCCCGCCATCCCCACTGCTCGAGGGTCCCATAATGCACCTCTCGACAACATTCATTAGCTAACCCACACCCCCCTTCCCCCATTTACACATGTCCTTACCTCTCTCGCACCTCCTCGACCCCCCCCCATCTCCTTTGTGCTGTGATATGAATGCACTTTGATGCCTAATAAGTGGCTCTGTCCTTTTTGACATGAGCAGCCTGTGCCTGCCCCGTTCAGCCAGTAATTAGCCTGCTCTCCTTACTTAGCAGCCATGTACAAATTAGGCTGCTCCGCCGCTCTCTCTCTCTGACTTTCATTCATTCATGGGGTACTGTCTGTTTCCCTCTCATTCTTTGTCTTTTTCTGTCTCTCATCTGTGGTAACTTCTTTATAGTCTCCGTTCATTCTTGTGCTCTCTGTCTCTTTGTTGCCTCTTCTTTTCACAGCTGGTCATGTGAAAGAAGAGCAAGATGAGTTTAATTAACATCAAAATGTCCTCAAAAGGATGCAAACCTGCTGGCCCGCACTACATTAACCCTCTGAACCCTTTACGGGTTTTCTGTTTGGTGTTGTTTAGTGTGTATTTACATATTTGTGGCATAGTTTCATGTCTAGTTTGGGAATTCCATTATATGTATATGTCACAATCTCTACTACTACTCAGCAAAGGCATTCTCCATCAAGAGTAAGTTGTGTTGATTGATTCCAGTGCAGTCCCAGTCATTGAATGCCTCCAGAAACTAAAGGAAAGCTACTTCTGCCCCTCAACAGCTAAACTGACATCAAAACACACTTCCTGTGGACCAGAAGCAGTGAACACGATGGCCGTGCATGTCAATGGGTGCATCCCAAGTCTCTAAATGGTCGTTTCCTCGCTCCTCGCTCCTCGATTGAACCGGAAGTGGTTCAGCGCCGCCATCTTGGCGGCCGTCCCAAAGCTCTTATTCTGCTCTGAGGAGCGAGGATCGAGGAGCGAGGAGGGAAATCGGAGGAGCCATGATGGAGGAGCCCCGAGAGCAGGCTTCCAGGAAGTGTTTTAACGCTGGACACGCCCCCTCACTGTTCATCTGTTATGTGATTGGACGCTGCAGCTGAGCGGACTGATGCTGAAGTTTAATACCAGAGACGATCACAGATTAAACTCAAGCTATATATTAAATCTGTTTTCTTATTCACCATCTGGTTAAAATATGTTCATAGTAGGTCTGAACAACAAAAGGACCACAAACATGTCTTCAAAGATTTGATCTGTTGTTTCCCTCAATAACTTTTATTATGTATGTAATTAAAATCAGAGAGCTGGAGAGAGGAAACACTTTTTACAACACGTAATGAAGAGAAACTATATTTATATTGTGGGTTATTTTATAATGATGTCACAATCAGAATTTCAAAACATACCGACGTAAATAATAAATAAATAAATAAGACGCATTCTGCCGGTAGAAATGGATCCTGCGCGTATAAGCAGGACACATCACAGTATATAAATACTCAATGCAGTTTATTAAACGGTAACAGACGATAGAGAAAACATCTCCACTCTGACACTCATGATAACTTTGTCTTTATTAATATAACTAGTAGTTTAACACCATTAAATCAACTGAAAACATACGATCATTTTTATCAATATTTTAAGTGTATTTTTATTGGAATGTTCGCTAAAAACTCTCCTGACAAAACTCATCAGCTGTTAAAGCGACTGAAGCTGATCAGATGTGATCAGATGTGATCAGCTGTGATCAGATGTGATCAGCTGTCAGGCGGCTGCAGTCATCATAAACCGACGTCGCTTCACGTGACGCTTCAGAGGAAAGGACGTCTCATGTCTCTTAAAACATATTTCCTCGCGTCTTCTCTCCTCGCTTGGTTTCCTTGTGTCTCTCCATGCATCCCTGGTGGGAGGGACTAAGACGCAAGGAAAAGACGCAAGTGAGGGAAACATGGATGCAATTTAGAGACTTGGGATGCACCCAATGTGTTGGCCTCACTGCTGCACGGGTCACATGGTGCGTTCCTCTTCTTCATGAACCCGTCTGGTCGGTTGTTGATCAACGGGCTGGAGCATGGAGGACCATCCGAGTTTCACTCTGTCGCTTGGGAATCCACGGGGTATGTAGCTGACGGGTCAACTGACCAGGTTATCAATGTGTTACTCGCCTCTGGCACGTGGACCTCATTGCTTTGTGTTTTACTGAATATCCAACTGAAGATGTCGGTTGAAGCCAGGAAAAGCCAGAAAAGTCCGAATTTCTTAACACACAAACATTATTATTATTATACTATTCGTAAAGTATATCATTGGTAAAGTTGATTGGCTTTCATCAAATGTTTTTTTGTTTCTGCTTGCGTTTAGTCTTCCAAAAAACTAATTAAAAAAGGTTGTCTTTGTTAAGGCCGAAGCCACCACTGACGCAAGATCCCAAAAGCACGACCCAAACTTTACTTGTCAGCGGTTCGGTAAACAGGTAGGAAGTCACTTCAGTGACACACATCCAATGGCAAGACAAAAGGAAGTCAGGGGAAAGCAGCGTTGAAAAGCAGGAGCCAAAGATCCCGAAGGGAAAGCTGCTGGACCGCTAAGACACGGAGGTACGAAGACAAAGGAAAGACCTCAGACTGCATCCTGCAGGAGGAGGAGGGTGATGGGAACAGGTGAAGCTGATCAGGGCAGGAAGTCAAGATATGTAAGAGGCGCTTGTTTCGGGGTCTAAACGCAGCCAAAGGTAACTCACTGATTCCATGGCACCATTATTCAGAAACCCTGGAAAATATAGCAGTATATAATATATTGTTTGAAATGCTCAGTAGCAACAGTGCTTAGCATCAACATGGTTCTCAGGTCCCTGGGGTACCAGAGTTGGGATTTGTGCTCAGGTCAGAGTCCTGGAGTTGCTTTCACCTTTAAACTCAAATTCTGGCCAGATCTCACACGTTACACCTTTAAAGTTATACCCCTCAGGTCGCATAACCCAAGCCAGTCCTCACAACTACAGCAAATGTTTGGGATTGAGTGTGAGGCAAATTAAGTGATGAATAGGCGCACACACAACAAAAACACGAATACAGACAGTCAGACATGCCAGATCTTTGAGTGCTTCTCTAGCTGCCCTCCTGACCAAGCTTTTACAACCCACCCACAACAGCACAGCTTCATTTAGACAGCCTGTCTCCCCTCACACCCCACTCCCCACACTCCTTATGTGCCCCAAAATCAATAGAGATGTAAATAAGTTCATGCACTTAGGGACCTTTGTTTAGGGTACCCCCGCTGAACAGGCCTGACAAGTGCTTGTCCTTTGTCTCCTCGCTCTCCCCTCCACCGCCCATCTTTCTATCTGCATGGAGGGACTAGTTCAGGAGTGTCTCTTTATGAAAAGACGCTTGTGTTCCCCTTATGGAGATGAGATTCTGTTTGTGCATGTGCAAGGAGAGACAAGATATGTTCATGTGCATGTCTGCTCCCAGGAGTCCTGATGGTAATGGCAAAAACAAAAAAAAGTATGAACCGGCACATGAAGCCATTTAGCCCTGTAAACATGCGTCAAAAGTTGCATTTAAACAAAAGACACAATCTGCATTTGGAGCCTAGTCTAGCTTAAACCAGGCTAGATGAGTGTTAAGCTGATTTAAGCCTGATTCACCCCTTTGCTGAGGGGAAATCCAGTCCGGGACCTTGGTTGGTACTAATGTTCGCCTCTTTGGTAATTTGAGGGGTTTGTAGGTCCAGTCTTAAACCTCTCGGACTGTTTCCAATCTCATTGGGGCTGCTCCTATATTATCAAATGATTGTTTGTTTGTTTGATATTCATCAGGATGTTGTACTTTCCGAGCGGACCATAACAGCCAATGAGAGAGACAATCGTTCTAGCCCTTGAGGCTGATGTTAGCCAATATACTACTGTTGACAGATATTAAAACACCAATCAATTAATCAAATGCTCTGACAAACTAAACTGGTAGCGAGACTGTATTAAGCCCCTCCCACATGTAGTGCTTGGATTGCTGCCTGCTGATCTACCACCAGCTTGCCTGCCTGCACGCAATCTGTGCTCTCATTGCTTCAACCAGCTGCTAGCTTGAGAGCTGTGAGTACCAACAATAGCTATGTTCGCTGTTTGCATCCATTATGATATGTTCAGGTTCATAATGATCATTTTGGAGGGAGGCTTGAAGGGACGGGCTGTCAGCCGACTCTTGGTTGTCTGTCTCTATATGCCCTGTGATAAAGGGTCTAGGGTGAACCCTGCCTTCACCCAGCTGGGAACGGCTCCAGCGAGTCCGAATAGGATACGCGGTAGTTGGCTGGGTTTTTAGGTTGGATCATTGTTTTATCCGGCGTACCTTTGCTGGTTTCTCAACATTCCCAACATTTGACCTTTGACCGTCCAGACTCGCTTAGCCTTCTGCTTTTGTTTTTGGTCACTTGCAAAGCATAAATACAGCAGGTTAGCACCACGTCAGTCCACATTTTAATAACAATAATTTGTATAATATCCTGAAGTATGTGATTCACTACTATTTTCAAATCGTGTAGTGTGTGTATGTTTCAGATTAGAAAGAAGATCTGTGCAGTTTCATGTGCAGCATGTGTGTGATGCAACCTGATTTCAAAATCGATTAGGATTCTAAAACTCCTGTGGACTGAGCTCAGCTTTAGCAGCTTATCAAGAAGACATGTGTAACACAGCTGTATTTTAGGCAATATGGCTGCTAACAAACCAAAGTGCAGTATCATCTCCAATTACACAGGCGACCAGACTCGGATCGCTAATTGAAGAGGTTGAATCGCTAAACATCAGGGATAATATTATCTGCATTTTTTTCCAGATCAATTTAGCCCACTTTAATGGCAACTGCAAAATAACTGAATGAATTAAAAAAAGGCAATATGAAAGGATTTTATAACTAAAAGCACCGGGCAATCAGATGAAATCACAACAGTTATGAGTTTGGCAGGCATACAACGTCCAAAGCTTTTTGCTTTAATGGCTGGCGCTATTATGAACATTAGTCCAATTCCCTTCCGAATTCAGTACTCTGTGGTGAAATGTGTCAGAAGCACACACACACACACACACACACACACACACACACACACACACACACACACACAAATGCATCCCCCATATGTCAGGTCCGGTTGGGTGCTGCAGTGGTGCTGGGAGTGTTTGTAGGTTGGCTATTGAGGGGGGGCAAGAGGGCAAAAGGGACGTGCTGGCATAATGCATTTACTAATAACTATTTATTAGTGTTGGTTCCCTCGGGGGGAGCACTTTATGGAAATGGCTGTAAATGAAGGGCAGAGGTGCGAGAAGGCCACTGGCAAAATTAGCTTTTTACATTCACCCACAATGTCCTCCCAGCATCGTACCATGTCTACCCGTGGTGTAAGAGCTCTGATCATATACATGTGTTTGTTTATGAGAATGCAGATGCACACAATGAAGGTGCATTATGAAAAACAAAAACTTGTTTTTAAATCCAGGGACAGTTTGGGCAATTTGTGTGTAAATGCTGTCTGTCAGATCAACCCAGTCAACAGAAGAAAAATGTTGGCATTGTAAATGCACAATGCAACGAGATTACCTTTGTGAAAGGATTGAGAAGGTGTAGGCAACACAACTACTCAGGTAAGGTTTAAAAAATACATTATGTAAAATGTACCATACCAACGTAACATAACTTAACAGCAAAATGTTAAGCGTCCGGCAGGGATTCCAAAAACGTCCGGGATTTTGCTACGTCCGGGAAAATAGTTATTACCCCCTTACAAGTTTTGGAAATGGTACGTCCGGGAAAATAGTTATTACCCCCTTACAAGTTTTGGAAATGGTATCTCCCTCACGTTCCACCTTCTTGCGCAAGCTCTGACTGTAGAGAGAACTCTCATTGGTCGACCGATCTCAACGTACATGTAAGTTCACGGCATGCTACACACTACTGCTACCACCCCCGTGACGAAGTGTCCTCTTTTTCACAAACTCAAATCTGGTCACCCTAATAAAGTGCACGTTTCAGGTAATGGTGGCTCTCGAAGGCAATTCGTAGGTCCTGTCGTTGGATGCGATGCGTATTCTATCAGCTAGACCAGAGGTGGGCAAACTACGGCCCGCGGGCCGGATACGGCCCGCCGAGTATTAATATACGGCCCGCCGAGTATTATAATTATTATAACATTAAAAAAATATATTAAAAAAAGTTATTAAAAAAATATATTAAAAAAAAGTTTTTTATTTTAAATAATTCTAAGTTATAGTAAAGACCGCTGTAGCGCTTCTCCGTTCCCAAGTTCAGTTTCCCGAAGCACGATGACCACAACAGACCAGCGTTGATGTTTCTTCATGCTTATTTATTGCACAGCGCTCTTTTAGGCTTTTCGTGTGTGCAGCGGCTGTCATTCAGACGCTGTTGTGGGACTACGGATAATATTATGAACCCAGACACCACGGAGTTTGATGTTCCGACGTATGTGGAGTTTACACAACAAGTATAAAGCAGAACTGGTGGTTATTTCCAAGGTGGATGGCAGAAGCGGTATCCGTTTTACGGAGATAAGACCGGCGCAGTTCCTGGAGGAGTCGGAGAAATTCACCGAGCTGTGTGCGGCTACGGATAATATTATGAACCCAAACACGAGGGCGTTTCATGTTCCGACATGTTTGGGACTTCCACAACAAGTATAAAGCAAAACTAGTGGTTATTTATTCCATAATCGATACCGGAAAAGACAGCTCTTTTTCACGGAGAGACCCGACGGCGATAAGCCACGCCCCCTTTGTCAAACACTCTCCATCCATCTGATACTGGCCCGGCCCGTCTGTCAAATTTTTTAATTCAATGTGGCCCCTGAGCCAAAAAGTTTGCCCACCCCTGAGCTAGACCCTCGTCCTCCACAACGCTAACAGGCTACACGCAGTAGCACCATTTAGCTATGGCTGCAATAAGTCTGTTCTTGTTGTGGTGTCCATGTGTTTCTGAAGTCATCATTCTTGTCTGCTATGACGAGGGGGCGCAGAGTTAGCATCGGCTGTGTGTTGGCCATCAAGTGGTGTTTCAGACTGGAGAGGCTACGATGATAGCTCAGTTCACAATGACTAATGGCTCATACCACTTTGGTCTTGTCAAGGGAACATCTGACAACTTGTTGAAAGTAAACTTTCCATTCATTAGCGTCTCATCATTCATTTTGCCGTATCGCGCTCACCGTTCATTCATTTAAACCGTAACGTTAGCCTAGCTTCCAAGCCCAAACGGCGTGCCTATTGTTTTGATTCCGGTTGAGCTACATCCGGCGTGGTGCTCGCGAGAAAAAAATTTAAAAATGAAAATGCGTTAACGCCGTTAATAACATTGATGGCGTTAAAATTGGTTTGCGTTAACGCCGTTAATAACGCGCCAATATGACAGCACTAAATGTAATATAACAATAATGTAATGTAACATAACAATGTAACATGATAATGTAATGTAACATAATAATGTAATGTAACATAACAACGTAACATAATAATGTAATATAACATAATAATGTAATGTAACATAACATAACAATGTAACATAATAATGTCATGTAACATAACAACGTAACATAATAATGTAATGTAACATAATAATGTAATGTAACATTTTTACATAACGTGTATTTTACACGTTGCATACCCGGTAGCTCTTAATTGCGCCTGCTTGATGGACTAACTGCGCGACTTGCTCATACCGAATGCAAAAACATCTGCATTTAGTGTTTCATATTGAAGAATTATACAATCCCAACATGTATTTCGTGGCGACTGCGTTGGCCAGATACTTTACTTTCCACCCTCAACCAGCTCACATATATCAAGTTCACACCTTAGAAGAGAGCAGACGTTGCACAACACTCTTAATTAACGTACACACACACATGCAATACACAACTGCACTCATGTGTCATACTCTGGCAAGGTGTGATCTTGCACTTATTTGCATACATTAATTAGTGCTTCTCTTCTAATAACACAAAATGACAACTGCACTGCATTAATGAATGCACTGTAAAGACGTGTTGTGCGTCATTGGAACAGTCACAATGGCTCTAATTCCAAAGACTTTACATATTTTAACACAGACTTGAACTAACAGGAACACTCAGCACACATAACACAGGAGAGCTGTTGTGCACTTTGCACTGTTAAATATATTCTTACCACTAAGATTTCAAGTGGTTACGTGAATGTGATCTTTCAACAGCAAATTGGATATGAAATATTCACTTATTTAGAAAGAATGTACACCTTCTCACCTCAAACATGTGCAGTGCAGTTACAAAGGACAAGATTGGAAGGTCATTATAATTGTCATAATTTCTCAGTGTTGGTGAAAAATAAAGTATGGTATGTTAGTATGACAAACATAATAAAGAAATTAGAACTTTTCCATAAATTGACCTATTCAATTCACAAGTGTGTGAATCTGTTTTGTTAAACAAGAGTTTGGTCATTTTACATATATGAAAAAACAAATACCATATGTTCATTTTTCTAAGCGCATCCACACAAGGTGACATTACGTTCTAATTAAATTAAAATAATTAGGCAGGAGCCTTGCAAACAGCATTACGCAATTGGCAGCCATCTACTGCAGAAAGCCATCATGTGATCAGACTCCACAGAAGAAAAGCACTGCTGCATTCCAAAGGCTAAGCTGTACATTAATAACAGTACACATTTCAAAACACCACAGTATGGAAGCGTTTGTTCATCCATAGCAGGAGCAGTCTAAAACACAGCAGAGAGACAACTTATTCACTTCTCAGAAATACAAAGCAGGATAGATGTATGAGCACTTCCTGGCCCAGAGGTTGTTCATTATGTCAGGAACCAAAGGAAAGTCGAATGATTCTTGGCATAATTTTGGAAGAGGAAACACTGCAAAGAAGATTGTTGGATGATGTTTAGAGGCCTCTTGTTTAGAGACCAAGTTGTGATGGAAGGCCTCCACCAGCCAGTCAAGTTCCAGTTTACATCCATGTCCGTCCAAAATGTCATAATCTTAAACCTAGCAAACACTTTTGTGAAATTGTCATGTTTTGAGAGGTCACAGTGACCTTTGACCACCACATTTGTATCAGTTTACAAGTGAATGGTTCTTCGACATCACTTTCACGAAAAGGATGGACAACCTGTCCGACAGAACGCGTCCGGCCACGGCTGTCGCTTAAGAACAATTAATGAAAGGTCATGTGACCAAACGCAATGGAAAAGGATCATTTAATCAGTTTTTTGGGGGGAATTCTTCTTAGACAATATTATTTTTCAAACGGCTTTATTGGTCAGAGCTTCTTCGAGCCTATTGAAACAACTTGCTCTAAGGTCACTTTATCGGACGAGTATTAAAAATTAGCCTTGCTTAGCAGGATCGTAGATTAAAAATGTGTCAAGCCCAATCATTTTTGCAGAGTGTGCGCTTGTGTGTGTGTCTGCAATGACACGGCTGGGTGAGCCTGTTGACCTCACAGCGACGCACCGGCAGAGGTGCTTTCATCATCCTTCAGAGGAAGTAGGAGTCCAAAGACCACTGGGCTTTGTGCTGAAGGACGTGTTTGTCTTCTGCGGTCGGTCCGAGTCTGGGTGAAGCCTCAACCCAGCTGGACCACCTCATACTAGATGCATCGGTTAATACATCAGAACCAGTGGTGTACAGTAACAAAGTAGAAATACTTTGTTACTGTACTTAAGTTGTTTTTTGTGATATCTGTACTCTACTTTACTTCTACATTTTGCAAAGAAAACTGATACTTTGACTCCGATACATTTCCCCTGAAACCTTCATTACTCACTACAAAATCAAATCTATCTTTAGAAAAAAAAGAATCATAAGACCAACATCGGGGACTGTGGTGGAACACAGACACAGAATTGCCAGTGATGCCCAGGATGCTAGCAAGCGAGCGACTACATGACTCTACGATGACTGATTTCATGATGGGAGCAGAAATGGAAGCACCTGCTACTCCCACAACAAACAACGGTGGTGACGAAGACAACACCCGTGGACATGTTTTCTTATGTTGGAGTGAAAGATTCTTCGTACCGGATGAAGTGCCTCTTATGCTTACCCAAAGCTACTGAAATATTGGCATTCAAAAACTCCCCATCTAACCTCAGGAAACACATTGAGGTAAAATAATCTCATGAGCCGCAGCATTAATGTTTAGTTATCATAATTAGCATAAACCTGTTAAGATATCTAGCAGTTTCCCACAGGATTGGAGTATATATTTGGCAGGGGAGGAGACAGGTGTCTGATCTTCTAATGTAGCTAGACAGTAGTGTATGTTAGGCTAACGTTCGCTAGCTATCGTAAATCAAATGAGACAATTAGTGTAGTAGACAGATAGCTAGCGAGTTAGTGAGCTGAGGAAGTGTTGACAGTTGTGAGATTTTGTTGATTTGAGTCATCTTAGTTATAATCATTGCAGCACTAGTTGGCTAACGTTAGCTAGCCACCACACCATAGCATTGACAGCCGTGAGAGCGCAGCTTTACAATTTGAACCGCGTCAGAGTTGGAGATGCATGCAAGTGTGTGTAGCAAGTGGGGCTAGCTAAAGTTGTTATGCTTATAAAATGTCTTTCTCTCACTCATTTACCCAACTTTGGATAAATTCTCCAACAACACAATGTTACTTTTGCCCTCTTAGCCATAACCTACAAAAGCCTCCTTTGTATCACCCACGGATATTTGTGTGCGTACACACGTGTGTTGACCATACGACTGAGGAAATACTGACCTGAAGATTCCAGCCAACGTTTTGAGCGATGGCACGAAGACCGAGGGATAGAAACAAAGAGTTAAAACTCAGTCCAAAGACAAACCTTAGCATGAAGAAGAAATGCCATGGCGACCAGGCAGCCGGCCTGAACTGTAATTAATGAACAAGTTTCTCATGATTAACTTTTATTAAGCGATACTCCTGAGTCCTCCAGTCGGCAGGTAATAGGAGAGGCCTGGGGAGAGGAGAGAGGGACTGAGCGAGGAAAGGACGAAGGAGGGAGACACTCGACCCCATTATTCCTCCTCAGCCGCTCGTAAACACAGCATCCCGTAAACTCATAAAACCGTTCCCGCTGCGGCCGGGCCCTTAAGCTGCGCTGGTGGATTAGAAGGGCACGCAAACGCACGCTGATGGAAGCCCGGACCGTAGAAGGAATGTTACACGTCTGCATTTCGACATGTTATTTTCACGTGCAACCATTCATCGGCATCATGAGAAAAGGTGGTGATTCTTCTAATTAGAACGGTCAATTAAAGGGGAATAATGTACATGATTGAGTGATCATGGACATTCTTTCTGCTGAAATGCTGTATTCCTGGTTCTGGCAACAAAGCATGCCTTTTAAAGGTTGTTCATTACAGCCAACCAGTCAGGAACCAAAATGAAATACATAATAAATAAAAAAGATTAGCATAAAACACGCTGATCAGTTATCAGCGCCATATGCTTTAGCTCCTCGTAGGTTGAGAAGATGGCTAACTGATCATCTATTCACATGGTGGATCAGCAATACAAATACCAAAAAGAGGGCAAGGTAACAGGAGCAAAGGAGGAGGTCAGGTGACGCAGCATAAAGAGCGACAATAGGCTGGTTTTGAGATGAGCCAGTCCTGCGCAGACTCGATCGCCGCACAATGCATGCTGGGTAAATTTGTGTCCGACTTGATCCCGACTCCCTCTGACGTCACACACGGTGAACGATGAGCTCACGGGAGCCAGGCTCCGCAGTTGCTCTCCACCAGACATGTTGTGTGGTTGATATGAATAAATATACACTATATTCATATAAATTCTCTTGAACCACCGTTAAGCCTCAGACATTTTTCGCAAAAATTGTGAATGGTTTGCATCCCCATACTAAATACAGAATATCTCCTCAACCACAAGGGCTATTTGAATCATTTCAAAAGGTATAATATACAGAAAACACTTGTGAGAGCAGTTAAGAGGTTCATATAGCAGTACATGTGTTACTAGGTTATTGGTTGATGATAGAACACAGGAAAGAAGAACAAACAACTTCCAGGATGTATTTGCTCTTTTTAATTATGCATATAATTGTTTTTTTTCTACTATAAAATATCACTATGCGTTAACAGTATCTCTGCAAAGTTTGACTTTGATTAAGTGAAGTTAAATATTTTTAGTAATTAATTTAGCACAGATTTCGTGTACCGTAGGTTTAGGTCCGCTGAAAGCGAAAATGCCCTAACTTTCTTCCTGGACCTTGAACGCCTCTGGTTCCACAACAGAGGGGTTCTGCTCAAGCAGATGCACCAATACATACCAAGCAAGTATCGTTTATCCATAAGTAAGTCATATTTCAATGTTTTGGCTGGAAAAAGATGCAATGTGGTTGATATCTTGCTGAGGCTTTGTCTCACAAGGGATTTGGCGGTATTGGCGGATTATGTAGGTCGTACACTTTCCAGAAAGGTGCCCTAATCATGTGTGGCATCAAGCTAGGGATATGAAAATTAATATTTCTCAAGAGGATATCACATATTAAAACGATCAGCAAAGTGTTTCACAGGCAGACATGAAAAGAACGAAGGATAGCATACAATGCCAGATACAACGCACATTTCAACATAGATACATATTTCTAAACACATATGAATAGATCCGAACTAACCCCTGCAAACTACAAGTACCCTGTAGACCGGATCTAACAGGATGTACCTGTTTCTTTGACTTCCTGTTTAATCTTTGCTGCTGCCGCTCTCTCGTCCACTTTCAGATTCTCACGGCCGCATGGCTGAAGCTTTAGTTACGGAACTTAAGTTCAGCTTTGACACCAAACCACAAACTCTTCCTCCAACCTATACCAGTAGTGTTTTTTAAAATGAAATCACAAAGTTAAGTTTCACTTTCACAAAGTGGCCCGTCTGAAGCATCAGAATGGAAGCGATGACCACTGATAACGTCCATTCAATCAGCTGATAACATTTGAAATTGTAGACTCTAGCAAATGTGATGCACAAACACCCGTTGAGATGAGCAAGCAAACAAGAAATCCAGACTAGCCCACGCACACACACACACACACACACACACACACACACACACACACACACACACACACACACACACACACACACACACGTTATGCTAATCTAGGCTAAGTGTCTCTCGAGCCAATCAATCAATCCCTTTATCGAAGTCTCATGAAGAAAATTAATACGCATATTTCCCAACATGCTGAACCACTTCTATATTCGATGCTCACTGTCGTTCTAGCTTTCACACTTAGTGTGAGGACGTTAAGAGACACCATGGCAACAGACGTGGTTAGTTTGAGGAGCAGTGTGTGATTAGTTACAAAGTGTGAAGCTTTTTTTTTTGCCTTGACTTAAGAGATTGACTCTCACATTAGGGCAATGATTAACATATAAGATGTAATTACAGTTTTGATTAATTTAATAAAAAAAGACAACAGGATATTAATAAATGACCCCCATATATGCAGGCAAGGAGCCAGATATAGCTCAGGAGCTTCTTGAACTGATACTCTGATATAGGAGTCTTAAGGCCAATACAAATAACAGATCATTGATATCTTTAAATCTGCCAAATCTCCATGAAAGAAAAAGCCCGAGGAACAATTTTAGACGCCATGAAGATGTTGGAGAACCCATACTGACCCGGCAATATCTGGTTTTAACTGAACTTTATTCATCCCTGAAAATCAAACCTGCTGGATGGATTCCCCCATGTCCAACAAAACTCCACCAGCAGCAATAGGCTTTGTGGAATATATATATATATATATGGATATATATAACACAAATCCAAACAGAGCTCATATTACCACATATAATAAAAACAGGGATCCGGGCCGCTAACACCTAGCAGGGTCTGTGTCTCGCTCGTTTGAATCACATAAAGCCGGCGTGGTGTTTTCATGTGAGAGCTCCGTCCCTCAGACGCAGCACACAATAAAGGAGCATTAGCCGCCAGACACGAGGGCTTCTGGACCGCCGCCGCGTCTCTTAGCACGCCTGCTAGCATGTTATTAAAATGACGACAACTGCACGCGGGGTCACGTGACAGTCGTCTGCGGATACGTGAGGTCAGGAGAGCAGGAGGGTGTGAAGACGGCTGAGGATCTGTTGGAAAAGCCACACTGCTGTATCTAGCTCATCATCTTGTGTCCGTCGCATATCACCCATTTGTTTTATGTTTGCATTTCTTTTCTCTCCCCTGCTTCCTCTTGCTGCTCCTCCTCACTGCACACACAGCAAACAATAAAGCCATCGAGCATAGCGGCGCACGGAGAGCCACACCAGCGATCTGGCGTGAGTGTGTGTGTGTGTGTGCAGCATGCATGTATGTTTCTGTGCACAGGGTTCTTACGCTCATGGAAAACCTGGAAAAGTCATGGAATTTTAAAATGGTTATTTCCGTTCATTTACGCTGAGTTTGAAACAATTAATATGCTTTTCACCTTATGAGCCCGACCCACTTTTTTCTGATCTCACGGAGATGAGAAGTGTGTTTTAAAAAAACTAAAACTGTACTATCTCCTCATCCAGAGTTCCAATCTAATTCATTTAAATTATTCATGTAAAAACAAGACCCAACTTTGGATAAATTCTCCAACAACACAATGTTACTTTTGCCCTCTTAGCCATAACCTACAAAAGCCTCCTTTGTATCACCCACAGATGTCTGTGTATGTGCGTACACGTGTGTGTGTGTGTGTGTGTGTGTGTGTGTGTGTGTGTGTGTGTGTGTGTGTACATGTGTGTTGACCATACGACTGAGGAAATACTGACCTGAGGATTCCAGCCAACGTTTTCTTCACAGCACTGACAAAGAAAAAGGGATAACAAATGTAAACGCAGTGAAAAGACAAACCGTAGCATGAGGGAGAAGCACTTTGGGCTGGTTAAGGTGTGTTAGGGTGCGTTGATTGCGTGCGTGCGTTGATTGCGTGCGTTGCGATGGTGCTATGATGCAGATGCTGCAGCATCGGGACAAAGGAGCACACGGGAGAAACGGGGACGCTCCATAGCCGAACAATCGAGACATTACTCGGGCAAATGAATGCGCCTTGCATTGCCAAATGTTGCGCCCATTCAAATGCAATCCTACTTATCTTTGTTGGCGGCAAGGAGAAGCGCTTAGAATTCCATCCTGAGTGTATCTATGTCCAGCCAAGCCCGGCATAACAAGTTAACCTGTCGTTTGTGGATATAATCGGGGGAATCGGCCGGGGCTATTGCTACCTGCCAGTGTTAGACATCCACAATAGCTCTGCATGTACGCTCATATATTTCAGGATATCTGTGCATGAAGGGAAGACACACAATAGGCCCGGCGGCTCAGGCTGATGTATCAGCTTGCAGCCTTCCCCGGGTCAGGCTGACACCTCTGGAAATTGAAAATGGCGAGGGCCTTGTTCACGGAACGAATGGTCCGACAGTACGGGGATGCACACAAACACTCACGCGCACACACACACACACGCGTCCAGGCATTTCCCATTCATGGAATATATATTCACATGCAGGCGCTGTTCGAGAGATATTTCAAAACATGAATGAAATCTAAATGAAATCTTAACATACTAGCGCGGCGCCACGCATCACTCATGCCCGCGCTCGGGGAGCGTTCACAGCGGGCGGCCTCGTAATGGAGGAGCTGTTTGCAATGCATCGTGGGTTTAATGTAAGCGACTGCAAGGTCTTGATGCAAAGACTTCTTCCTTCTTCCTTCTTTGCTGCTTGCTACTGAACAACTGGATTGGAACAGCTTGGGGAAGACGTCGGGGTGTAAGCGTCGACATTGAACCAGTTATACATATGTTCTTACAATATTGTCTTTTTTCATCTGAATTCATGGAGGGAAATGAACATAAGTAAATAACTCTATGAAGAAACTAAATGGTAATTGGACTTGCATTTCCATGGAAGCACTTCCAGTCTTCCGACCCAAAGCGCAGTCAGACATTCTTACACTGAGGCTCCATACGAGGTGCCGCCTGCTCATCTACTACACGCTCATGGGATCAAGCCCAGGAACGGGCTTTGAGTGAACAGGAAGTGAACACTTTGGGACCCTTCGGACTGGACGGCATCGCTTCTGTAGCTCTAGCCCCAGAGCTACGGCCACCATAAACATAAAGATATGTCAGCTCTATGGGACTGAGCTCTAACTGAAGAACATATCAGGCGTACAATAATAACACAGAAAAACATTATGTTTTGGGAAATAAATAGGTGGGGAAATGTAATCGAAAAATAATACAGTAGTACATTAATATGATTATATATATATATATATATATTTATATATATATATATACATTTATTCTTTTTAATGTGTGTATATATATGGTAATCTCTAATTTATGTATATATATATATATATATATATATATATATATATATATATATATATATATATATATATACACATTAAAAAGAATAAATGCAAAAATAGAATTAAAAAGATAGAACAAATAAATAAAAAATAAATAATTAGGGGAATTAATACCATGACAAATATGTAAATAAATGAGCAAATTAAAACAGAAATTTCCCATTTCATGCATTCTTTATTTTGATGGCCTCTCTCCTATATAAATTGGACCATTAATGCTTGAACTGTAATTATCCTGCCCGTCTATAAGGAACAAAGGCCTACTTTAAGCCCCACAGACAGAAACCCTGCAGGGCTTCCGCAGAACTTCCTGTACATCAGCCAACCTTTACATTCCACCCTCCCATTAGTAGTGTTATTTAAATCAATTTGCTGTTTCTGTAATGAAATCAATGGAGGAAGCCTTCAGTCCCTATTCAAATAACATAGCATGTATTAGTGTCACGAGAGTTCCATCCTGACACGTCAGAGGAGATTATTGCTTATTGCCTAAGCCATTAATTGATTTTTTTCCCTCCAGATGCGATGATTTAATATGTCCAGTATAAGTCAGAGTGTTCACTGAGCAAACTGACTCTTCATGTATGGGAAAAAAAGAAGCGAGTCCACCACATTCAAGTCAGTCGACTTAATTCCAATGGTGCAAATTGCATTCTTTGTCTGTTGTTCCAACTAAGTGGTTTCAAATGTGGCTGTGACTGTTTCCACTTATGCGCTCTTAAAGGCATGACTCATCTGAAATACCTCTACGAGTGCACTTAGGAACACAACAACTTGATATGCTTAAACGCGTTAGTACTTTTCAATTTGAGTCCAAATAGGACATATTTATATTTTGCGTCACGTTAACATTACAGCCTATATCTTTTGCAGCAAGGATAAAGTGGAGGGTTCACCTATTTACCGTGTTGTATGGTTGGCTGATCTTGGGCCGTGTCCAGGCCTGGCATTAACATGCGTCATGGGGGATCCCACTTCCAGGAAATTAGCACCACAGCAACCTTACATGGTCATCACACATCTCCATTCTGCTGAAAAACAAACTCAAAAACGACCTTATTTCTCGAGGAACTTAAGAGGGCAAACTTCCTGTGCCAAGTCCTTGTTAACTTTTACAGAGGAGCAATAGAAAGCATCCTGACTGGACTCATTACCAACTGGCACGGCCAGCATGGGCTGCAGAGGGTAATGAAAGCAGAACGTCATTAGAAGCCCATCTACCGTGCATCAGTGATATCGGTGAGAAGAGGTGCGTGCGAAGAGCCCAACGACTATCAAACACAGGCTACTCATCGTGACGTCACCCACTGCTTTGTGGACTGATGTCATGCAGCCTCCAGTGGGTCGCCATCTTGGAATACAGCTGTCGCCATGTTTTTTTAACCAATGAACAGGAAGTGACCATATCTGAAACACAGTGAGGTAGAGACGCCCTAAAGCGTCCCCTGCTTTATGGTCTGTTTGACTCTGAATGACCATAATTTACTAAATGAACATCATGCTGTATTGAAGAAGACTTGAAACTAGAGATTGAGACATAAACTCATGTTTACAATGTTTACTGAGGGAATACATCAAGAGAAGTAGAGTCATTTATATAGACTTCTATACAACCAGAGGAGTCACCCCCTGGTGGTCAGGAGAGAGAATGCAGCTTTAACACATGAAGCATAGACTTCTATACAACCAGAGGAGTCACCCCCTGGTGGTCAGGAGAGATAATGCAGCTTTAACACATGAAGCATAGACTTCTATACAATCAGAGGATTCGCCCCCTGGTGGTCAGGAGAGAGAATGCAGCTTTAACACATGAAGCATAGACTTCTATACAACCAGAGGAGTCACCCCCTGGTGGTCAGGAGAGATAATGCAGCTTTAACACATGAAGCATGGACTTCTATACAACCAGAGGAGTCACCCCCTGGTGGTTAGGAGAGAGAATGCAGCTTTAACACATGAAGCATTGACTTCTATACAACCAGAGGAGTCGCCCCCTGGTGGTCAGTAGAACGCAGTGGCGGGCCGTGGATTTGGTACCTAACTGCAGTTTAGTTTAACAACGCCTCCAACCTCGCCTCGGCGATGTTGTGCATCCTGACTGACACACCTGACAGCCCAACCTCTTAAAACCGCTCCATGGACACAACGCCACCGCAGATGAAAAAAAACACAAACCAATCACACTGACACTGACCAATCACAGCGCACATTAATGGTCACGCGGGCCCTGTGGCAAAACAGATGCTAGAAGGCCTTCTCATATAGTTTAATCAGCTCTCGAGTCCATAGAGAAACAGAAGTGAAATGTGATTGGATGAGCTCTGTTAACCAGATCATTAAACAGCGGCCCTCTATGCAGCAGGCTGAAGGCTGAAGGCAGAGCAACAGAGGAAGACAGGAGCTGTGCAATGAGAACATAAGCTAATAGGGAGAACAAATATATAATACATGTAGTGCATTTGTGAAAAACAATTAAACTATAAAATAGATATAACTTTTAATTATACCAAAAAAATATATACAAAATGTAAGCCCCAGTCCCACCCTGCAGCTGTCTGGCAAAAGATACAGAAGTATAATAGTATTAATAGTTTTTTAAGTCTATGACGAACTGCATTTCAACAAACCCAATGTACAATAAAAACAACATAAACAAGCGTTGTGATCTCGTATATTGTCACGACATACATTAATCCTTTCACAGACTAGCTGGTAGAAGACACTTTTTTTTAACAAAAACCTTGCAACTTATAATAATCCAAAACAATAGAAAACATCTGAGTCCATGTTGCCACATTTCAGCTCACTGTTGGAAGCTTGCAGATTATGAATCGTTCTCTCTACCTCTTCCCACCTCTGTTTCACCTTCCTCTTTTCTTTTTTTCTCTTCTCTCCTCCTCCTCGCTCTTTCTCACTCATCACGTGTGACGAGCCTCAGCCGGTGAACCGGAGTCAGAGAGTCAGGCGGGCCGGCGCCGCTCGGCGGTGTCGGCCCGCCGTCCGCCGTGTTGACGAAAACAAGGATTTACACATATTAATGAATAAGACACCATGACACCTTGGGAGAGGTCTCGGAGAGAGAAAACAGAGGAGGAGGAGGAGGGGGTGGGTCCACTCTGTATCAATTTAGTTGGTATTCCTTAGGGGATATGCTAATATTCTTCAGAGTAGCTGTGTTCCCTCTCCGTCTCTTTATTTCCGTCTCTCTCTTCGTGACCGCTCTACCTTGTTAGGGCCGTGGCCTCTTCCGCGGCGCAGAGTTAGAGATGAAGAAAAAAAATCGGAAAATAAATAAATAAATGAAGTGTAGTGCAACAATAAAAGGCAGGAGCGGAAGAGTGATGGCGGGAGGGAGGGGCGGTAGCACGATGTACAGCTGCTCGCGCTCGCTTTTCACCTTTCCGCCCTCCACCCCCCCTCCTGTCTGTCGAGTGACGCGTTTGATTTTCGCCGCATTCATACATCAGTGCGCCCGTTGCAATGCTGACACCTCATCTCAGCCGCCCGGCTTTGGCTACCGAGGCCCCTGCTTTGCATAGCCAACCCCCCCACCTACTCTCTTCCATGTGACACTCTGCCCATCTTTAAAAGAGAGAGAGATAGATCAGGAGTGGGAACGGAGGGAGGGAGAGCGAGATTGCAAGTGACAGAGGGGAGGAGAGAGGGAGAGGGCACCTGGAAGAAGAAATCAGAAGAGAAAAGAGACGCGTCCCTGCTAATTTATGCCATTGCTATCCATCATCTTTTTCATTGTTGCTCCCTGTCAGTTAAAAAGAAGACATTCACACAGCTTTCTTGTTTTGTTTTTCCTCCCAGTCTTCATTGTCTTCTGTGGCGACCGTATGCCACCACGCGCACCTTTAATAGGTTGGACATCAAAGGAACGGGATGACGAATTAAAACAACGCCCATTTCCTCGAGAACTCAATAATTATGTTTTGTCCAATTAGTGAGCAGCCGGGACTGTAAAAGTAGTCGGAGCTGCCTCCTTCAGAGAGCCCTTCTTCTTATAATCCTGGACCACATGGTCAGCGTGGAGAGCCTGGCACACGCTCAGGACAATATGACAGCTCTGACTTTTTTCAATATGCATATTTCCTCCACTGCGTGCTTGGTAATTGTGTGCTTATTAGTTGTAATGGGTTTAGTGAAATAAATTGTGTATGCTAATGTGAGGAAATACTGGAGGTGTCGGGTTAATAGCTGCTCCGCTGCTCAATGCCAGTGATGGAGGCCGGGCGGGAAAGAGATCCGACTGGAATCGCAAGGGCCTGATTGGTTATGCAACAAAACGGCATTATTCTCTGCAGCCCAAAAAACTGTTACGACGACACGTAAGAACATTTACATTCGCAGGTGAGGTTCAAAGTTCATTCTTAAACCTCGGAAAACCAGCCGTTGAGAAAACAGTCCCACAGATGTATGTTTCCAGGGACGAGAATGAAGTCTGAACCTCAACTTTTATGATACTGATATGATGAGTTGGCACCGTATCCTTTGTCTAATTGAGCTCCGACCAGAAAACCTCCATGACGTACATTCAGAGGGTTTCTGGGGCAGACCTGGGATCTGACCAATCAGCACGTTGGAGGAAAGCTCTGGTTGGGCCAGGTGATGAGTGTGCATGAACCCAACTGGGAGGAAAAGAGAATTATGAGAATTATAATCTGTAAAACTCCGGTGGGCTGGTATGTGTCCGGGTGCAGGCCGCCTCCACACAGGGTTCATACACATCTTGACCAGTGGATTTCATGACCTTTTCATGACTTTAAACCAAATGTCCATGAGCAAACATTTAGTGAAATCTGGGTGTAAACATGAAAAAGTGAGTAAATGTAGTACCGTAAATTTCGGGTTACAAGCCGCTACTACCTTCGGTCAGTGTCCCCGTTAGCTCCCCGCTGTAGCCAGCTGGGGCTCCTGCTAGCGCTCCGTCACTTCCCCGCTAACTTCCGCTAGCTCCCCGAAAACCACCGAAGGTAGCGGGACCAGGCTCGACACCCGACTTGGGCAGAGGGGACGCGGGCAGTAGCAGCAGCAGCGGGCAGTAGCAGCAGAAGCGCTAGTTAGCAGCGCTAGCTAGCTTGCTACAGCGGGGACACTGATCAGCCGTAGGAGCGGCTTATAACCCGAAATGTACGGTATTTAAACTAACAATGAGAATACAAAGCATACAGTAAACCTTAAATGACTCAAATGAATGAGACAATAGTTTGATTAAAAGAATAAACATTTATATAGATGCCTGTATGTATGCCTGCTTATATTTTGAGTCTTTCTTTAAAAAGCATATTCATTATTTCAAACTCAGCGTAAATGAACGACATGAACACATGAATATAACACATTTACATGACTTTTACTAAACTTTTGGGATTTTATTTTTTTCAAGGACTTTTCCAAGTCTGGAAATAACCATTTTAAAACTCCATGACCTTTCCAGGTTCTCCATGAGCGTATGAACCCTGTCCCTGGTGCTGTTGATCCTGAACTCTTGATCTTGTGGTGCCGACACATCCTCCCTCACCTCGACAAACACAGACCCGGTCAGTGGCCCTCAGAGAAACTCAAATAAAACGCTGACCTTTCATTTGAGTTTCGTCAGCCGCCATCTTTTCTACCAAATAAGTGTTTTGTTGCCGAAAGCTTTCCTGTGAAGACGGCCGTTAGTTTAGTGAGGACGCTGCTGAGCAACACGGGAGGCTGAACAGCGTCAGGACGTCAGGAGGCCGGATCAAGCTGCGATATCTGACACCGTGGGAGGGGAAGGTGTTGATGATTTATCACGCGGCTTTCTGCTTTACTGTCGGCTGGCTTCAATCTGGGCCCAGCACCTCAAAAGTTTTCCTTTTTTTATATTCGTCATTTTTAAAATATCCGTGTGCCGATATTTTAAAAATTACGAATATAAAAAAATAAAACGTTGCCATTGTATATCAAAAATATACAAACAGGACTTAGTGGTACGGTTGAGAATCTTAGCGTCTGGACAGTTTGTGGTCATGGAAGGAAAAGACATGCAAGGCTCTGCCGACAGAAGTTCACCTTTCACTGCTTGTATTTGGGATCTTGTTGATTATAATTAATCATCAATATTGGGTGAAAACAATTAACCCATAAGAACCTGGACCCATTTCTCCTTCAAGGAAAATGATGGTGGACATACTGTAATACAGACTAATAGACCACGTAGAACACATTTCTGACATTGTTTTCAAAATAGTGTCACATTTTTTAAACGTTACATATATGTCACATTGGGCGTTAATGGTAAAAAAAATAAAAAATAATATGCTTTGGATTGAACAATATAAAATATGTTAGCTAAATATTATTGAATCAGCCACATTAACTGAGCAGATCATAATTATTTTTCGTATTGTGCGTATATGTCCCACTGGGTTCCTCGTGACATGTTTAGGTTAACGTCCCGATGTGACGTATGAGTCACAACGATTTTTATCAGTTTTTCAAGAAATGTGCTCACAGCAGGTTCAATACATTAAGGGACATGTTAATTAAGCATTATCATTCTTAAAATGGATAAATATTACCTTTAACAATGAAAAACAAGCTTTTAAAATTCATTTAAAATCACATGACCCTGTCACATGACCCAACAAGATGTTCAGTAGGCGTCACTTTGGGACTTCATGAGTTAAAATCAAGGATGAAGCTGTTTATGGAACTTTCCGGAACACTTAAAGGACGTGTGACACCTGTGTCACCGTGGGTCCTTATGGGTTAAATGATATATATATATATATATATATATATATATATATATATATATATACAAAGCAACCAACACACTATTGGGTTAAATAATGAAATAATAATATATATCCTTCAATGAATTGCCTATTAGGAAAGAGTTGATGACTCCTCTAATGCCCTAATGGCACACATGCACACACTTCCTCATGTTGAGCTCTCCATGTCGCCTCATTATTCTCTAACGTCTTACAAACATCCTGATATGAATCCTCCTCTAAAGAGGCTGCAAGCTGCACATGGGGAGCAAAGTAAAGTTGTGCTGGGGTTGGTGGTAGTACAGAAAAACAGAGAGTCTTACATGTTGGTCTGGATATAGATATAGATATAGATATAGATATAGATAACCACTTTACTACATCCAGCGAGGGGTTGGCCTAATTTTGCAAGGTTAAACATTGAATTTGAGAGGCAGTGGGTAATTGGTACGTCGTAAGAGGGCCATATATTATCCCGGAGAGAATTACTCGTCTAGATTCTGATAAAGGCTAAAATTATGCTAAAGGGAACAGATTATTTACCGAACTGTGGACATGAAATAAAATGGTAAGATCTCCCAGTTTAGCGAGTAAAAGTGGTGCGAACATCGTGTGTGCGCTGGTTAGATACTGTGGTGGACGAGGTATCATGAAGGCATCAGCACTAATGTCACACATTGACACCTTTTCCCCTCTTTCATGTGTGTGTGTGTGTGTACGTGTGTGTGTGTGTGTGTACGTGTAAAGTGAGAGGGAGGACAGGAGAAAAAGAAGGGAGTGTGAATGTCACTTTGAACTGTCACACTGTTGCACCCCCCATAACACACACACACACACACACACACACACACACACACACACACACACACACACACACACACGCGTCCTAATGAGACAGAGGGGCTTCCGCTGTGCCAACCCAGGGGCCAAGGTGGGAGAGACACTTCTCTCCCTGCACCCATTGTAAACACCCTCTTCCTCCACCTCTCTCTAGACCCCCCCAGACACACACACACACACACACACACACACGTAAACACCCAATGAGGCCTCACAGGGCCTGACAGGCCCAGATAAATCAGGCTCTCGACACTCCTCCACCTCTCCGTTCCTGCTGCCCCTCCCCTCGCCAACTGGGGTGGGAGGCGAGTGTTAATTCTCTTCGGGGGAGAAAATGGAGGGGAGGGAACGAGCGCTGGGAGAGGATGAGTGTGTACGTGTGTGTGTGTGTGTGCAGTGTGTGTGTGTGTGTGTGTGTGGGGAGGGGTGTTACCCAGACTTCCAAAACACCTGCTCGGAGAAGTGGGAAGTCTGAAGATCATTTCAGAGGTTCATTCATGTTCATTAGCGCTCGTGTGTCCTGCGCCTCAAACAAAAGACCACAAAATGTACAACACAAAGAACAAGGAAAACAAACAAAGAAATCAACACACAATGTGACTTTATTTGTTAAAACCATATCTACCGGTTTGATAGAGTTTGTGGAAATGTTCCCAAAAAATTCACAGGGTTTTTGAGGGCACAATGCACTTGGAACCAGTTGTTAGACTGACTCCACTTCATGGTCTTCCTCGGAAGAAAGTTAGGCCATTTTAGCTCTCAGCGGACCTAAACCTACGGTACACGAAATGTGCACTAAATGAACTCCTAAAAATATTTAAATTCACTTAATCAAAGTCAAACTTTGCAGAGATACTGTTAACACATAGTGCTATTTTATTTTGTAAGCGATGATATGCATAATTAATTCAATTGTTCTTCTTTCCTGTGTTCTATCATCAACCAATAACCCAGTAACACATGTACTGCTATATGAACCTCTTAACTGCTCTCAAGTGTTTTCTGTATATTATACCTTTTGAAATTATTCAAATAGCCTTGTGGTTGAGGAGATATTCTGTATTTAGTATGGGAATGCAAACCATTTGGAGTTTTGGAGAAATATGGCTGGGGGGCAAAACACAAACTCCTTTTTAGGCCACGAGGTCTGAAACATGCAGGATTCCCTTGGTCCGCTATGTCGGTGGTTGTCAACCTTTTTTTCTGTGTCAAGGGACCTCCTGTTCTGCCGAATGTAGCCAATGGAGACTCCTCTGGTTGTATAGAAGAATATACTTCATGTGTTAAAGCTGCATTCTCTCTCCTGACCACCAGGGGTGACTCCTCTGGTTGTATAGAAGTCTATGCTTCATGTGTTAAAGCTGCATTCTCTCTCCTGACCACCAGGGGGTGACTCCTCTGGTTGTAAAGAAGTCTATGCTTCATGTGTTAAAGCTGCATTCTCTCTCCTGACCACCAGGGGAGACTCCTCTGGTTGTATAGAAGTATATGCTTCATGTGTTAAAGCTGAATTCTCTCTCCTGACCACCAGGGGGTGACTCCTCTGGTTGTAAAGAAGTCTATGCTTCATGTGTTAACGCTGCATTCTCTCTCCTGACCACCAGGGGGTGACTCCTCTGGTTGTATAGAAGTCTATGCTTCATGTGTTAAAGCTGCATTCTCTCTCCTGACCACCAGGGGGCGACTCCTCTGGTTGTATAGAAGTCTATGCTTCATGTGTTAAAGCTGCATTCTCTCTCCTGACCACCAGGGGGTGACTCCTCTGGTTGTATAGAAGTCTATGCTTCATGTGTTAAAGCTGCATTCTCTCTCCTGACCACCAGGGGCGACTCCTCTGGTTGTATAGAAGTCTATGCTTCATGTGTTAAAGCTGCATTCTCTCTCCTGACCACCAGGGGGTGACTCCTCTGGTTGTATAGAAGTCTATGCTTCATGTGTTAAAGCTGCATTCTCTCTCCTGACCACCAGGGGGCGACTCCTCTGGTTGTATAGAAGTCTATGCTTCATGTGTTAAAGCTGCATTCTCTCTCCTGACCACCAGGGGGTGACTCCTCTGGTTGTATAGAAGTCTATATAAATGACTCTACTTCTCTTGATGTATTCCCTCAGTAAACATTGTAAACATGAGTTTATGTCTCAATCTCTAGTTTCAAGTCTTCTTCAATACAGCATGATGTTCATTTAGTAAATTATGGTCATTTAGAGTCAGACAGACCATAAAGCAGGGGACGCTTTAGGGCGGGGCTAAAGGTGATTGACAGGTTTCTAATACGGTCTCTCTCTGTCACTCCAATCCATATATGGTAACTTCTGTTCATTGGTTGCTAAAAACACAACATGGCGAAATCGCCGAACTCGTGGCTTCAAAACATCAGCCCACAAATCAACTTCTGACATTGGTCTGATCACTGTCAGGACTCTTACTCACATTGGGTTCACTGTTATAGTGAATTAAACACGGACATTAAACTATTCCATTTGTTCTGGGGCCCCTGAAGGCCTCCTGCTTGAGAACCTCTGCCCTGTGTTGTCTCTTAGTCGGTCATCAGTCCAGCCATATAGAGAATAAATCAATCAGTTAACAAGGATGCCGGGGCTTCCACGAGGAGTCAGGTCATTGTTGGTCTTGATCGTTGCTCTCTTTTAAAATGATGAGAACTATAAGATGCGTGTTTGGACTCAAACAAACAAAACAGTTGGAGGAGGTCACAGAGCAGCCTGATGCAGCGCAGACCCTCTGTTTACTGCAGGAGACTCTGAGATGCTGCTAAACTGGCCTCTGGGGCCAATTATCCCGTTGGCTGGGTTCAGA
>JBAMJR010000365.1:85000-142500 GCA_038501785.1 Myoxocephalus aenaeus
TACAGTATATATTTTATACATAAAGAAAGATTATTCAAAAAAATTTGCTTAAAAAACGTTATTTCCCAAAACATTAAACGGTAAAGTGAATTGTGCAACATCAGAACATCAGAACATTAGAATATCAGAACATTAGAACATTAGAACATCAGAACATCAGAACATCAGAACATTAGAATATCAGAAAATCAGAACATCAGAACATTAGAATATCAGAACATTAGTACATTAGTACATTAGAACATTAGTACATCAGAACATTAGAACATCAGAACATCAGAACATTAGAACATCAGAACATTAGAACATCAGGACATTAGAACATCAGAACATTAGAACATCAGGACATTAGAATATCAGAACATTAGTACATTAGAACATCAGAACATCAGAACATTAGAATATCAGAACATTAGAACATTAGAACATCAGAACATTAGAACATCAGAACATTAGAACATCAGAACATTAGAACATTAGAACATCAGAACATCAGAACATCAGAACATCAGAACATCAGTCCACAAACCAACAGGACGCCACGATGACTCGTCTTCTTCTCACGCGGTCTATGGTCAGAACCTTCTTCTGTCGTTATTGGTTCTAGGCAGGACTAAGATAGTCCATGACTTAATAGACTGATACTACGTGGCTGCTATGCGGTGGCAGTGTAGAGGCAGAGGAGGACGTGTCACAGCACTGTGTTGTGGACGTGTCGCAGTCCAATGTCCCGTGTGGAACCACAAGTAAACGTGGACTCTATTGTTCTGTTCCTCAGCGTTGCTACTTAGCGCTACGTAACAACGTCCGCTAAGGCCATTGTTCTTTTTTTAAGCTACTTTTCTGGGTTGCAAAACTTTAATTTGATATATGTTGTGTTCCCTCGTGGTTCATGCTTATTCCAAACTGCATTAACCGAACCGAAGCCAGAGGGTAAGCTGCACTTTTAGAGTGGAAATGAATTGAAAGAAACCTCCAGGCTAAATACCAGAAGCTCAAGTCCTCACATTCAACCCCATTACCTTCATGCTCATGGAGTGTTGGTCCATGCAACCCTCGGCCCACCCAGAGGGTCACTGAGTCATGTGTTTTAAGCTGTGGTCCTCTACACACACACTAACCATCCAGATCTTCAAGATTGCATCTTTAAAAAGCTCACAGTCTTGCATGATGGTTTATTTGTTTTCTCTGCCCTTGTTCCACTGTATTTCCCAAACTGCTCACCATGATAAAACATTGAACACATGTTAGTTTTCCCGCCATAATTCCGGCCTCCCTGACTGAACAGAACCTGTGAGTTGTGCTGCAGAGAGTTAGTTTAAAGACTTCTCCACCGTGGGATTTTAAAGGCTGCTATTCATGTGTTGTTGCAGGTTGTGTATTGTTTAATGCCTGGAAATTACACGTGTGAGTCCACTTTGTCCCCACCTCAGAGATAAAAGACGTGTCAGGGAAGTGCATGAAGGGTTTGGAGCTCCTGCAGGTGCTGCTTTCCTTATCGTGCAGGAAATACAGCAGCAAGTGTTTCCCTCTGTGGATAAGAAGTCCACACAAACCCTCAGACTATCAGAGTCATGTTCCAGAGTCAAACAACCTCCAAATGACTCAAACAAGCAACCCAGAAAAAAAAAAATCTAATTGTCAATGAACCTTTTCACGGACTCGTCCTATCTTTCTCTTTTTTTCCATCTGACTCTTCTCTTTATTGTTTACTTTTTAATTAATCGCGCCGGTTCATTCTAAACATGTCAGAATAAATACATTTTTCATGCCGGTGATATCGGCCCCGCCGCTCCGTTATTAATGCTGCGGAGAATTCAGCCACTGTTTGCAAATAATATCCTCAAATTGAATCATTGTTGCATGAATATATGCAAAATATTCATTTCAGGCGGCGTGAGGGTTGAGTGCTTTTAAATTGGAGAGATCATTCATGGCTTCACCTTTTCAGGCGAGATAAAGTCGTGTGCAGTAACATTACAATGTCAGTGGAGGGGAGGATGGGGGGATGAAAGAGAGAGGGATAAGAGAAGGAAAAAGGTAGAAATAATGACAAGAGAAAAGCAGCGTGTTGTCAATAAAAACAACTAAATCCAAAGCGAATGAGAACAGAGGAATGTAAGACAAAGGAATAACAACGAGGACGGAGGGAAATAAAAGGCGACTCTCTCTCCGTCGTGTTCCATCACTTTGTAAGCGCCACACAGCGGGGAGCGCTGTTTGTGTGCGCTGTGTTCTGATATACAGGTTCGCTGTTATTAATAAGTCAGCTAAGTGACAAAATTAAACTAGCGAGGACTCACAGAGCGCACGCCGAGGCTGCAGAGTCTTCTATATTTGTCATTTTAATGACAGAAGTGTGCATGTAGATCCAACACACACAAAGTGGGACACGTTACGGGACGTCGCGTTCTAGCGGGAGAGAAACAGCAAGAAATACTGGGAAGAAACGGGAAACATGAGCTCAGAATTATACAACATTCCAGAGGAGAGACATGGTCAGTGTGACATCACTGCAGGGTCACATGACAGAAGCAGCTCCACATGCTGGACTGGACCTGTGGGTCAGGTCTCTGTGGTTCAGGTCTCTGTGTGTATCTATCTATCTCTCTATCTCTCTATCTATCTATCTATCTATCTATCTATCTATCTATCTATCTATCTATCTATCTATCTATCTATCTATCTATCTATCTATCTATCTCTTTATCTATCTATCTATCTATCTATCTATCTATCTATCTATCTATCTATCTATCTATCTATCTATCTATCTATCTATCTCTTTATCTATCTATCTATCTATCTCTTTATCTATCTATCTATCTATCTATCTATCTATCTATCTATCTATCTATCTATCTATCTATCTATCTATCTATCTATCTATCTATCTCTTTATCTATCTATCTATCTATCTATCTATCTATCTATCTATCTATCTATCTATCTATCTATCTATCTATCTATCTATCTATCTATCTATCTATATATCTATCTATCTATCTATCTCTTTATCTATCTATCTATCTATCTATCTCTCTATCTATCTATCTATCTATCTCTTTATCTATCTATCTATCTATCTATCTCTTTATCTATCTATCTATCTATCTATCTATCTATCTATCTATCTATCTATCTCTCTATCTATCTATCTATCTATCTCTTTATCTATCTATCTATCTATCTATCTCTCTATCTATCTATCTATCTATCTATCTATCTCTTTATCTATCTATCTATCTATCTATCTATACAACACAAAGAAATATGCAAACGATTGACAGTCAATATGTATCGTCGTGTCGTCCCAGCTGACATGTTGGGTAGTTCATGGTAGTTTGTAGGTAACCTTATATACAGTATGCACAGTGTAGATCCACAATGAAAGGGAAAGTGTGTACAATTTGTTATGTGATTTTACATTTTTGAAAACATAGTTATGAATATTATATTCCTTTTCTGCTCTTGGATCCTACACACGGCCCTTCAAGCCTCATCGTAGGCCTCCTTTGCTCGTGTTGTTCAAACCCTGTGAGGACCTCACACCAAACAGACGTGTATTAATAACCTGCAGACCATCTGATATCTGAATGTTCTGCCTCTCCCAGCCAGCTGGCGTAACGGTTCCTCTGTCCTGCCTCTAATAGGGGGGGCGGACTAATATCCAAAAGCAAAATGTTATTCCCTCTGCCCCCACTTCCTTCTTCCGCATGCAGCTGCAGATTAACAAGTCTAAACGCGGCATAATCACCACCAGAATCAAATTCCTCAGATATGAACGCCGGCGCCGTGCTCTCGCCAATATTTTATGCTAATACAATAAAAATGTAAAGTTGAAAATAGCAGCTCCTCTTCTTCGTTTTTTTTTTTTTTGTGTAATGTAAAAGGTAAGCCGAAGTGTAGCAGAGAGAGGTGCGCGGAGGGGAGGGGAGGGGTGGGGGGTGTTGATCACATGACGCGGGCCTCGCTGAGGGATAGGCTGTCGCTAGGAGACAGAGGCAGGGAACGGACCAGTGGCAATGATGTATTAACTGGCGAAGGTGGCTGACAGTAATCTTTGTCACTAGATGCAGTGGCTGTCTAAGTCCTGTCATTTTATGCATCTCATGCAAAACAGATGTACCCGGATACTCAGAGAGAGAGATCTGCGGTGGAGGAGCGCGCTGAGAGGGGATGAGAATCATTATACAGCTAGAGGTGGGAAGGGCTGTCACAAAGAATTTCATTATTTTTCATCCCGTATCCAGAAGGAGGATCGTGCATATTGTAATTTTTTTTTTCTCCTCCCGCCACCATAAAGCCTCTAAATAATTTGGGAAGTTTCCGGTGGCAGAAGTTTCCCTTTCTCTCTCTCCGCTCATTACCCAGAGTTCAGGGCAGAGGTGCTCCATCAGCGGCTGAAGGAAACGCTTACACGTGGAAACACGCCCTTCCACCGCCACCTCCTCCTCCCTCCTGTCCTCCCGCCGCCTCTCTATCCACACTACATCCTTTACCACTCCATCTCCCCTCCCTCCTCCCTCCTCCATTGTCCTTGCCACTTGCTTGGTTCTTTCCTTTATTTTCCTGCCTTTCTTCAACGTTGGTTCTTTCTTCTCTCTCTCTACTTGTCACCATTGCCCTTGCTCACCTTTTTACTCATTTCTTTTACTTTCTGCCCCCCACAGCTTCTCTTGATAGCTTTATCATCTCTTTTCCTTCGTCATCCATTATTCCTCCTCTACCTTCTTTAGCATCCTCGCATAGCGAGGAACAAAGACTCCACGATCCACATTGCGTGACTTTTTAAAAAGAAATCACCGTTAAATCTGTAAGAATTAAGAGCTCAGTATTCAAAATTGATAATGAAATACCTTCAATCACACACATCCTCATATTCTGGAACATCAGTGACTGAATGACTGCAGCAGCTCCAGTGTTGCTCCTCTCCTCTCCTCCGGCATCGCCTCAGAACTCTCTTTGTGGCCTTTTTTCACGGCTTCTCCCAGGAACTCAAGTTTTGAGTTGAGTTTGGCAGAATCTGTGGACGAACGCTCACACACACACACACACACACACACACACACACACACACACACACACACACACACACACACACACACACACACAGGCCTGGGTCTGGTCTGAACTGAAGGAGTTTCTGGGGACTGTTCCGTAAAAGCCCCCCTTCACTTTAACAAGGCATTCATCACAACCAATGAGATTTTCAATCTACCTTAATCTAACTATTTTTTGTGATAACAAGTTAACAATTTGCACAGCATCCCGTCATGTGCGTATTTATGTATACGATATCAGACAGCAGGCCTAGGTAGAAAATGCACGGCCCGCCACTGCACGGTGAAAAGCCCTGAAGGAGTGACGTTACCCAGGATGTTTATATAAATCTGTCAATGATTTGTATCCCTGGAAAACCCACCAATTTATGCTTGAAAAATATAAAACTAAAGATTTTACCTTTAAAAAGTATGATATTTCTGAATAAAAACCTGGAGGCTTACTTTTACTTTCCAACTATAGTTTATAATACGAACACGACTGCACATGACTGCACACTGACAATCTTTAACAACACGCAGTTCAAGTGTCAAAGACTGACAGGTCCTTCTGCAGGTATTATTTTGTCAACTCTGGTAAAATATTTTCATAAAAAAAAAGGAACAATTCAAAAGTGTATTTGAATCCTGAACAAACACTTTCCCAGAATGCACCTGGTCTCAACAGGCTGTAAAAGCAAAAAGCATCTCTGATGCTCGGAAATGGAAAATACTAAATGAATAGAATACAAAAACATAAAGTGTTTCAATTATTTCCACCTTGAAGCTGTTTCTGCTGCAACAAACAAACTGCCAGAAGATCTCAGATGTGACCAAATATTATAATACTAATATATAACATAAAAAAAATCCAGGTTAAAACATTTCTCTTCCTATGAGCCACTATGTTTTTAAACTATTTTATGTTACGTTTTCTTTTATATTGCTCATCCTTTAATCTCGGTTGTATTATTATTACTGTTGTATATACTTTGTGCTATCTTTCAAACATATTTTATAAATACATGTTTCCTTTTTTTTTGTTTCATGTAAAGGACCGAACAAGAAATCTGTCTCCCGGCCGAACAACGTAATAATCTTTAAAAACATCAAAAGGCTTGAAAGTGTGAAAGCAGTCAGTTTAATAAAATGATGGATGGCAATAAAACTGTAATCAATTCCTAAAGTGATTTGGTTTTGTTAAAACTCTTTTACTTTATTGTATTTTCACCTTGTGATGGTAGAAAACACCACAAAGAAAGATTACATTTAAACCCATAAAACAAATACTATGACGACATAGTCAAATAAACTAGATGTTTAAGAGACACACAGTGTACACACACTGTACTACATAAAGTACTCTATTTATATTTCACTCTCCACGCAAAGCGACACTGGTGCGGTATCTTAATTGCACATCTATTTTCTGCAGAGAAGCACATCCCATATTAACGACGTGTACATAGTGCATGTAGACAGCAGCAGAAGGACGTATCTTTTTATCTACCTGCAGTAAAACTCACCCTCTGTCCGCGCCATGAATAACACTTCTACTGCCAGCCTGTGCTCTGCCCAGGAGACAGAGGAGGGAGGACGCAGGCAAGAGGAGACGGACAGGAAGTGAAGAGCAACGGGGGGGAAAGAGTAAGTCAGCAGGGGGGGGAAAGCCGTTTAAGTCCTTTAAGACCTAATCAAGCTGATCAAAATGTTCGCACGTCGGTCCCTTTCCCAAATATGTCGACACAAAGTTGGCAGAATATCACTGAATCAGAACAGAACTATTCATTGCCATGTATGTTTTCACATAAAGGGAATGTGTTCTGGCGGGAGCATCACATTGAACATTTAACAATAAACAGAGTGCAATAAATGGGAGCATGAATATTTACAATTGAATCTACAGTAGAATTTAGAGTTAAAATAAAGTGCATAGAATGTAAGTGTATGATAAATGATGTGTATGATTTAGAGGCCCTTCTCACCGGCCGGTTTAGTTTAGTTTAGTTTAGTTTAGTTTAGTGCGCTTTGTCCAGATCACACTGGAGGTGAAACACCTGAGGCCAGACCAACCATAAGGAAACCGACGAGGGCCAAAAGAACACCGAGGCCCGTGGACAGGGGCCTCCAAGGGGCCCCAAACCGCTGATTTATGCTCGACACATCCGCGAGCGTGACGTCACGCCATCACACACTCACATCCACTTGAGTCCCATTGCAGGTTCTTTCGCCTGTCTCTGCATGTCTGAAAACCCAGGCCGGGCGCTATGGGCGGGCTTTGGGGTGCCGGGCCCGCCATGGGACTTGTTTGGGCCCGCATGCCGTCACAGAGGAGGCACATTGCCCGACTGTTGTCACTCTTCGGCAGGAGGTAACATTTAATTTTCACAGCTCTAACTCAAGGTGAAGCGGGCGGAGCTACTTAGGTGTCAAGGGTAAGAACTTCAGTCAGGGTTTCACATTTATAAAATTACACCACCGAACTGCATGCTGGGTCGTCCTGTTTCCTAATGCACAAGCGGAAACCAGCCTGTGGGTTCTGGGACCCCTGGGTGGATAACCAGCTATGCATGTGGATCCTGCCTGTTATCTAATCCAAGAGGTGCCCTGTGCCTTAACCTAGTTTAACTCCTCTCTTGTTTCAGAAGTCGTTTTTAACCTCCAGTTCGGCCAAAAATGGCGACGGCCAAAATCTTTGCCTTCAAAACAATCCAAACTGGTGTTTTGTCAAATACTGAATGGGAACATCATACATCTGATCACATCATGGAGGTTGTTCATATCCATTTTTACCTCCATACCACTGAGGGAGAGGGAGAGAGGCCAGAGGAGCTCAGGGAGAGAAACAACACATTTACATGTCGTCCAGTGAGAAAAAACTAACAGCAGTGAAGAAAAAGGGAGGAAAAAAGCCAAAGAGTGAAGGAGATGGGGAAGAGGGGAGGGTCAAAGAATAAAGAAATGATCGAGAGAGAGAGAGAGAGAGAGAGAGAGAGAGAGAGAGAGAGAGATGTAAGTGGGCTCTGCGGAGGCCCCCAGTCGGTGGCAGTCTGTCTCTGATTTCCATTCATTGTTAAGATGGATGAGATCCCAGCCGGACCGAGAGCAGACCGCCGCATTTCTTCTTCTACTCGTTCTCTGTTTTTTTTTTGGGGAGAGGGGGCATTATTCAAAACAGAGCTTATTTTTGGTGCCATTATGCATGGACACCTGATCAGCGTGTCAGCCTGGCCTCCCCGCACCGCATGATGGAACGGCCCAATTTACCTCTTTCACCTGCCTTGCATAAAGGGACACCGAGCGCACACCAGCACACACACACACACACACACACACACACACACACACACACACACACACACACACACACACTCGGTGGAGTGGAAGTGGGTGGATGGCATTGAACGTAAGTGTGCGCACACACACACACACACACACACACACACACACACACACACACACACACACACACACACACACACACACAGACAGACAATGCTGTTTATTTGCAAAGTGTGTATGAAAGTGTGTACTTATACTCTATACAGCCATCGGAAGTGTTCTATGTGACACACACACACACACACACACACACACACACACACACACACACACACACACACACACACACACACACACACACACTCACACAGGTCTCCCACACAGTCTCCAAACTGTGTCAGTTGTTACTGAGTCAAAACTGAATTCATTAGTCAGGACTCTCTCTCTCTCTCTCTCTCTCTCTCTCTCTCTCTCTCTCTCTCTCTCTCTCTTGCTCTAGTATCTAGTGCTACATCCAGTGTATACAGGGGGGTCTCGGTGGGTCCTCAATGGCAACATGTTGGGTCTCTAAAATCATAAAACAATTATTTGTCACTTGCAATCGTCACTAAAATGTCTTTTCAAAGCTCACTGATGCTCAGAGGTTTTATTATTCCATCCATCCATCCATCCATTATCAGACGCTTATCCGGGTCGGGTCGCGGTGGCAGCAGGTTCAGCAGACCGACCCAGGCTTCCCTCTCACCCGCAACACTTTCCAGCTCATCCTGGGGGACCCCGAGGCGTTCCCAGTCAGCTGGGAGATATAGTCTTGTGAGGGTAAAGAGCTGGTCCACTGTTCCACAATTGGGACGAAATCCGCACTGCTCGTCTTGAATCTGAGGTTCGACAAGCGGTTGGAGCCTCCTTTCCAGCACCCTGGCATAAGCTTTTCCCGGGAGGCTGAGCAGTGTGATACCACGATAGTTCAGCACACTCTCCGGTCCCCCTTCTTGAAGATGGGAACCACCACCCCGGTCTTCCAGTCCATGGGCACTGTTCCCGACCCCCATGAGACACTGAAGAGGCGTGTCAGCCAAGACAGCCCAACAATGTCCAGCGCTTTCAGCATCTCAGGGCGGATCTCATCCACCCCCGGCGCCTTGCCACCAAGGAGCTTTTTGACTACCTTAGCGACCTCTGCCAGGGATGTGGGTGCAACCACCCCAAAGTCTTCAGGCGCTGCCCCCTCTCCAGGGGACATGTTGGCCGGGTTTAGGAGTTCCTCAAAGCGCCCGACGATGTCCCCTGTCTGGGTCAGCAGAATCCTCCCAATCACCCCCCTGAAGTTTCTCTGTCATTGCCCACGTGAGCGTTGAAGTCTCCCAGGAGAACTATGGAGTCGGCAGGCGGCGCCGTTTCCAGGACCCCTCCCACCGACTCCAAGAAGGCCGGATACTCCGAACTACTGTTTGGTGCATAAGCGCAAACAACAGTCAGAGCTTTACTTCCTGCGACCCTCTCGTTCTCCTGGGAAAACTCCAACACAGCGGCGCTCAGCCGGGGGCTCGATCCCCATGCCCGCCCGGCGCCTCTCACCCTGGGCAACTCCAGAAAAGGACAAAGTCCAACCCTTCTCCAGGAGCTTGGTTCCAGAGCCCGTGCTGTGCGTGGAGGTGAGCCCAACTATATCTAGCTGGTACCGCTCCACCTCCTGCACCAGCTCCGGCTCTTTCCCCGCTAGCGAGGTGACGTTCCACGTCCCTAGAGCTAGTCTATGCTGCTCGGCCCGCAACCGACACCGATGCTTGGTTGGGGTCGGTTGCGGACCACCTGCGGGTGGTGAGTTCACAGGGTGGCTGCTCCATGTTGTTTCTTCGGGCTGAGCCCGACCGGGCCCCATGGACGAAGGCCCGGCCACCAGATGCTCGCCAGAGAGCTCCTCTCTTAGGTCTGGCTCCGGAAGGGTGCCCCGGTTTACCTGGTCCGGACGAGGTAACTACAATCCATGGACCGCTATTCATCAGGTTTTTTTTACCACTCTTCGTCTGGGCTCTCACCCGAGACCTGTTTGCCTTGGGAGACCCTACCAGGGGCTGATGCCCCGGACAACATACTAGCTCCCAGGATCAGTGAACCACTCAAACTCCTCCACCGCATTAACACTTGGAGGTCTGGTGGTCAATTTCTTGATTTTTCTTGATTTTACATACTTTTTAAATTCCCCTTTTTAAAGTCACTAGCATATGATACAAAATCATGTGTTGTATATCAAAAAATACAGAACAATCTCAGCTATCTATATAATGAGGCACCATTGTCCCAAAGGCACAAGTGTAAATATGAAAATATGACTAAAGCTGAAAAATTGAATCTTGATTTTGGAAATGTCTCATATTTGTTGTGAAAACATAACTTTACTCCGGTGGGATAGCGGTTTTGGTGATGGAAATTGGTTTACCAAAAGGTCTTAGGTTCACAAAAGCAGTGGAATATATGAATAAAATGGTAGACACATGTAATTTAATGTCTAAAAAAATTTATTATTATATGGTGGGGATGATGAGCTGTGGCTGGCTTTGCGGCCTGCTAGGTGATGTGTTCAGGCAGGCAGACGGACAGGGAGGCTGCTGCAGCGATGCTGCATGTTGTCCTCTGGACCCTCACAGCTCTGAATCCACTCTGTAAAATACATTAATACAGTCAGTATGAGTTCACTGTAAGAAAGTTAACGTGATAGAGACAACAATTGATTATGCCCCGTTTAGTCATATATACGGATGATAACAGCCAACACGGCACTATTTACCGACGTGCTAATCGCTCGTAGCTCTCGTCAACACACGTTATTTACTGTCTTACAAACATATAATGGAGGTCCAACACTACTGGTCGTACTATGTTCACTGTAAGAAAGTTAACGGTGATAGAGACAACAATTGATTATGCCCCGTTTAGTCATATATACGGATGATAACAGCCAACATGGAACTATTTACCGACGTGCTAATCGCTCGTAGCTCTCGTCAACACACGTTATTTACTGTCTTACAAACATATAATGGAGGTCCAACACTACTGGTCGTAATATGTTCACTGTAAGAAAGTTAACGGTGATAGAGACAACAATTGATTATGCCCCGTTTAGTCATATATACGGAAGATAACAGCCAACACGGAACTATTTACCGACGTGCTAATCGCTCGTAGCTCTCGTCAACACACGTTATTTACTGTCTTACAAACATATAATGGAGGTCCAACACTACTGGTCGTACTATGTTCACTGTAAGAAAGTTAACGGTGATAGAGACAACAATTGATTATGCCCCGTTTAGTCATATATACGGATGATAACAGCCAACACGGAACTATTTACCGACGTGCTAATCGCTCGTAGCTCTCGTCAACACACGTTATTTACTGTCTTACAAACATATAATGGAGGTCCAACACTACTGGTCGTACTATGTTCACTGTAAGAAAGTTAACGGTGATAGAGACACAATTGATTATGCCCCGTTTAGTCATATATACGGATGATAACAGCCAAAACGGCACTGTGTACTGACGTGCTAACCGCTACGTAGCTCTCGTCAACACACGTTATTTACTGTCTTACAAACATATAATGGAGGTCCAACACTACTGGTCGTACTATGTTCACTGTAAGAAAGTTAACGGTGATAGAGACACAATTGATTATGCCCCGTTTAGTCATATATACGGAAGATAACAGCCAAAACGGCACTGTGTACTGACGTGCTAACCGCTACGTAGCTCTCGTCAACACACGTTATTTACTGTCTTACAAACATATAATGGAGGTCCAACACTACTGGTCGTACTATGTTCACTGTAAGAAAGTTAACGGTGATAGAGACACAATTGATTATGCCCCGTTTAGTCATATATACGGAAGATAACAGCCAAAACGGCACTGTGTACTGACGTGCTAACCGCTACGTAGCTCTCGTCAACACACGTTATTTACTGTCTTACAAACATATAATGGAGGTCCAACACTACTGGTCGTACTATGTTCACTGTAAGAAAGTTAACGGTGATAGAGACAACAATTGATTATGCCCCGTTTAGTCATATATACGGATGATAACAGCCAACACGGAACTATTTACCGACGTGCTAATCGCTCGTAGCTCTCGTCAACACACGTTATTTACTGTCTTACAAACATATAATGGAGGTCCAACACTACTGGTCGTACTATGTTCACTGTAAGAAAGTTAACGGTGATAGAGACACAATTGATTATGCCCCGTTTAGTCATATATACGGATGATAACAGCCAAAACGGCACTGTGTACTGACGTGCTAACCGCTACGTAGCTCTCGTCAACACACGTTATTTACTGTCTTACAAACATATAATGGAGGTCCAACACTACTGGTCGTACTATGTTCACTGTAAGAAAGTTAACGGTGATAGAGACAACAATTGATTATGCCCCGTTTAGTCATATATACGGATGATAACAGCCAACACGGAACTATTTACCGACGTGCTAATCGCTCGTAGCTCTCGTCAACACACGTTATTTACTGTCTTACAAACATATAATGGAGGTCCAACACTACTGGTCGTACTATGTTCACTGTAAGAAAGTTAACGGTGATAGAGACAACAATTGATTATGCCCCGTTTAGTCATATATACGGATGATAACAGCCAACACGGAACTATTTACCGACGTGCTAATCGCTCGTAGCTCTCGTCAACACACGTTATTTACTGTCTTACAAACATATAATGGAGGTCCAACACTACTGGTCGTACTATGTTCACTGTAAGAAAGTTAACGGTGATAGAGACACAATTGATTATGCCCCGTTTAGTCATATATACGGATGATAACAGCCAAAACGGCACTGTGTACTGACGTGCTAACCGCTACGTAGCTCTCGTCAACACACGTTATTTACTGTCTTACAAACATATAATGGAGGTCCAACACTACTGGTCGTACTATGTTCACTGTAAGAAAGTTAACGGTGATAGAGACAACAACTGATTATGCCCCGTTTAGTCATATATACGGATGATAACAGCCAACACGGAACTATTTACTGACGTGCTAACCGCTCGTAGCTCTCGTCAACACACATGTTATTTACTGTCTTACAAACACATAATGGAGGTCCAGCACTACTGGTCGTACTATGTTCACTGTAATAAAGTTAACGGTGATAGAGACAACAATTGATTACTCACCGTTCAGTCTCACAGAAACGCTGTGGCCAGCTATCTGGCCCGTTAGCTCCGGCTAGCTCCTTGTTAGTGAATCCTTCAGGCTCTGAAGCTGCGCCGTCTGTCCCCTCCAATATAGCTCTGCTCAGGACTCTTTGCTTGGCACCTTCTGACTCACAGTGAAGCTTTGCACGCCTCATGTCCATGTTTAGATGCTCAGACGCGGAAGTGGAAACCATATCTATCCGCCAGATTTTTAACCATATTTATGTGACGTATTATTGTGATGATATAATTTTATTAAACATTTAGACACCTGGTGTAACGCTTCGACGCGGGCGCCGACCTCAGAGGGTTAATGTGGCGATTCAAACTGCCAAACATTTATTCTCAAATATGACCAGTCGGTGCGAGAAATGAGATTTCTATGAGACAGGCAGTCATACACAGAGACAGGCAGTGAGACAGGCAGATATCCCACCGGTTACATCTGATGGAGGGTTCATCTTGACAGTAGAAAATAACTACATTAATCAAATCTAATTTTAATGGTCAGTCACTTGAAATGAATGAACTTATGGAGTCATTAACCGTTTGCATGCTTACTCTTGTGCGTTTGAGTCACGTGCTGCAGTTCTGTGTCTCACCACAGGGCTTCCTCTTGAGGTGAAACACCATTCAACTGCTTGTATCTCTTGGCATCACATCCGGGTGTATCCAGTATGAAATATGGATTTGGTTGAGTACGTCCTCCGTTTGACCCCTAAGTGTTAGTCTGGGATCTCTTATGTCTTCCCTGTATGAGTTTGCGCTTTAATTTGATAACATGTGCGGCTTGGCTAAATTGCTGCAGCTTTCTTGAACCTGTACTTATGTCCTCACTCATCTCATCAACACTGCAGAAAGTGGGCGGAGCTGCATGTGTGTCTCTCACTGTGAATGCTCCTGTCTTCACAGAAGTAACACATATCTATGTTACTGTGAACAATCAAACGGCTCCGTCACTGAAGCCCGCCCCTCGACGGTGATTGTCCAATCATAGCTGAGCCAACTGAACCAGGCTTCAGGCCTGTTTAGCTTCAGGGTCTCCTCACATGTAGACGTGCTGTGCACTGGGCCAGCCTTTCCAAAACTAACAATCAGGAGCAGAATTGTTTCAGAATGAATTAAACACCCCACTGTCAGCTAAAATGTGATGTGGGAATACGGATTTCAGCCCAGTGTGAATGATCCACATTTCCCTGGTTCCAGCCCCAAAACATATCCATGTCCAAAATGTCATAACTTTATCATTTTATCATAGTTGGCATTCATGTGAATTTGTAATAATTTGAATATTACGGCTTTAAATGTGTTTTGTGAGGTCACAATGACCTTTGACCACCAAATTATAATCAGTTCATCCTTTTAACTCCGTTTAACTCTTGCACAATTATTCTAGAAGCATGTATAACACCCTGCGATACCAGTTATTATACATTTCCGTCCATATTTTTTTTTTAATGAAAACCTGTGCTTGGTGTGAACAGCGTTCAGTGTTTTAGCATGTTTTCATGTGTGGCCAAGAAACTACATATTAAGTCCCTTTGACATCATGGCTAATGGCATGACAACTGGACAGCCGTATTAACAGTACATAAAGGGGCGGGGCTTAGCAAAGGGTCAATAGCCATGAATACAGTGACTCAACCCATATCAACCAATAAGAAGGATTTCATGTTAACCGCTTGGTATTATAGTTTCAATCAGCGGGAGCTGGAAGAAAAAGTCTAAAACAAAGTTTAAAAGAAAAATAAAGCAAACACCAATATGCCAAAGATTACTCACTGTCATATTTTTGGTAACTTTAAAATGACTGAAGAATGTCAGCCTCTCAAAGTGTTATTTCATGTTGAATGATTAATACGGAGATAAAATGTCACCGCTAAAGGTAATCTTAAAGACAGCTTCAAATTGCAGCCTGATGTGCTTTACCTGACAAGCCTGATTTACCCATCACACAAAATAAATACATACAAGTTATGGTGTCACATTGTCATCACATCTTTCATTAAATGATGAGCGGACGTCAATAATTACAGGAAAAAGTTTTCATCACAGTGTGTGAACTCATCTGATATTAATGTTCATAGAAAAATGTCAAAAAGAGTGTAGGGAGCGTCATTGGAGATATTATGGAACATGTTTCAGATGCCTTCATTCAGGTGTATGCTTGTATGCTATGTTTAAATATGCAAATGAGGCATTATCTAAAGCTAACTTTTGCTGAATTTAAGAAGAAATTTACAGTCGCAAATAGGGTGTAGAACGTTTTTCTTTGAACAGTGCATGAAAAACAATGTTTTGCCAGTTTCTCCTGAATGAGAGATTAAGAATTCACAGAAACAAACAATTGAACACAATAGGACCGTGATCTTTATTATTGATTGCATACTCTTCTTTTTAGCTTTATGATTGACTTATTACATCTTCCCAACATGTTGAACATACAAGGATGACTGCATGAACTAGAATGTATTCTAAAAATGTGTTTCTCCTCAAAGCGTTATTAATCCTGTGAGGAATTTCATCTAAAAAAAAAGAGGAAAAGTTCAGTTAAATTTGCACATAGTGTAAGATGAAAATATATACTTGTATTATATACTTGTATTTCAAAGAAATTACAGATTTCATCCCAAGAACAACGTTAACGTCTGTGTGAGGTTCATTCAGTGACAACTTTTGAAAAAACACAACCCAGAGTTTTTTTGGGGCCTAATTTGGTGTGATTCCAGTCAGGTGAGCAAATCCAGCTTCCAGTCTTCCAATCAGTAGATCGGCGGTTTGATCCCCGGCTCAACCAAGACCAAGAGCCCCTGCCGTCAGCGTGCGAGTGTGGATGACACACGGTGTACAAGAGCTTTGAGTTGACCTGCCCACCTCACAGCCAGCGCAGCGCCCCCCCGGCTCCAGGACAGGTGAGCCAGGTAGTGGACTAGAGAGGAGAGGAGGAGCTAACAGAAGGCAGCGAGCGAAAAGGAGAGGAGGACGGACACGGAAAAGAGGAGAGGGGGAGCGATGAGAGCGCCTCGGAACTAAAGGGGGAGAACGAGGTCAGACGGAGGGCTGGGAGAGACGCAGAGGGGTTTGACATGATAGAGATGAGCTCAAGGGGAGACGACGGAGGGAGGAGGAGGGAGACGGGGGGCCGGACAGCAGCGGAGGGAGGGAGGGGGGGAGGGAGAGGGGGAGGGAGGGAGGGGGGGAGGGAGGTGAAGCAAAGCCCGATGGAGCCTCCTGCAGATATTTACGGCATCCAACTCCATCTCAGCCCGGCCAGCTGGGGAGAGCAGGTGGACCAAACAGGTCAGCTCATTAACACACACACATGCTCGCTCTCTCTCTCTCTCACACACACACACACACACACACACACACACACACACACACACACACACACACACACACACACGAATAGTCACCATTGTCCTATGTAAAAAAACAAAACAAAAAACTGCTTGGCTGTTCCTGGCCCAGGTGTGTGTGTGTGTGTGTGTGTGTGTGTGTGTGTGTGTGTGTGTGTGTGTGTGTGTGCGTGTGTGTGTGTGTGTCATTGCATTACACAGGTTAAAAAGACATGACCCGAGTATGGGACAGAGGAGGGATGATGGTGTGTGTGTGTGTGTGTGTCCATTAATCAAAGCTTTGCTCCAGGCCAAGCCCTCTGTCCCACCCTTTCACACAGTGGACCACACTCACCTCTGCGTGCAGCACCTCTTCACACACACACACACACACACACACACACACACACACACACACACACACACACACAGAGAGAGAGAGAGAACTGCAGTTTGGTCCGATAGAGAACAATATTATAAAAGTAATTTTTAAATATCCAATATGAACCGAATCCAGAGAGAAGCAGGCCTCTGTCCATTAAAGAGACAGGCTCATACTACACATTAGCAAATAAAACATTTGACTGTTTTCTAATCTAATTCTCTCATTTCATTTGCTTCTGAAGCTGCTTTCCTTTCAACTGAAAACATGCTGCTGTCATGTAGTATTAATAACATTCATCATCATGTGAATTACTGCTCAGTGTCCCGTCATTTTTAGGACTCTGTTAATCTAAATCTCAAATAATCTCTTTTAACTCAGTGATCAGTGCGGTGCCGCTCCACTCGGCCGTGTTCGGTGTGAAGCGGTCTGAGGGAAACGCTTCCTGTTCAGATGGTTCACGTTAAGCTGCAGCAGCTCTGAGGCTTCATCCCTCCTTTGCTGTTACTGTGGAGCGCAACAACCAAGGGCCAGTAGGCTACGCAAAAGGTCATTTTTCAATTTCTGACTGAATATGCTTCCTAACATGTCAATGCTTGCGTTTATTATGATTATTATTAGATGTTTTGGGTCGTAATCTTTCTAAAGATGTGCAGTATTACTCTGTGGGATGATGGGAAGGCACCGAACAATACAATAAAAAAAGAGGAGCAATCGAGGAGCCATTTTTGGTGATTCTTGCTCAGACTCTTGACTTTTGATCATATTTATGCTGAAAATAAGTTTGAACATAATTTTCATCCCTCCTTTGCTTTTACTGTGGAGCGCAACAACCAAGTGGTTTAACAACCAAGCTCCACACAACAGCAGAAAAGTTGCATGTTTCTTCCCCCCCACCTTATTTAATCATTACCTACCATGTGTTAGTTACTGGTGCATAAGTCATATGTTGCAGAATGAAGACGTGTACATGCATTTTGTACGATGAGTTTTTGATTTGTTCTCTTGGCTCCTTTACTGTTTCTGTCTCTGTTGACCATGAAGCACCGTGACCATTAAACTAATGAAATAAATGAAAAGGCTATTCATGTTAAAGCCAAATTCAGAATGATTGAAAGTGACACAATTCAGAATGAATATGTTGACATTATACATTTCTGACTGTGGATGATTGATATCAGTCCCGCATCATGCTAGCAGAGACACACAATGCTACGCGCTTAAAGCAGCGGAGCGCTTGTTTGGTTTCATCCACAGAAATACTAAGGTAAGAAAAAGGTTCCTGGTTTGTGTATGAATTCTAAGGTTTCAACACAAGTAGTGTGAATAGATACAACCGGCCTCAGCGTGGTTTCTTACGTAACGTTACGTAATAAGTCAGTGTTTGCTTTTGCACAGGGACCTGAACACCGGTCTCCTGGGTCCCTCTGACCGAATGCATTCAACACTTCAAGGTTTATAGAAGGAAAATGAATTACACTAAAAGTGACATAATAACTAGATAATAATGATGGTACAAAACATGTTGCTTTATTCTGCCTTTTGTCAATGTATACCTGTTTCACTTGTAAATGTGCTGACATGTAGATGTTCCATCCTTGGTGTGATGTTGAAAGCACTTCTTTACGTTCACATGCAGTATTCATTTCTGCTTTTTTAAATGCATGTTATTGTTATCGGACATGTTCTTTTCATTAGATAGCTGTTGTGGTGTATCACATATGTTTTTCTAAAATGTTCTCAAATTACGACCACGTTGCATCATGTATTGACCTGTGCTTCCTGGCCCTGCTGCATGTACTGACATAACAGAAGAGTTGTTTTAATGGCGTGTTATTCAAAAATAGTTTTGTACGTAAGGTAATTGTGTGTAATTTCACAGGTAAGCCTGTGACAGTGTGGCCGAGGCTGTGAATCTACACCCATCCCCCCCAGGGTGTCAGCGCGGGTGTCAAAGCCTGGTAATTGGTGGCGGGTAAGGTGTAAACAGGGTGGTGAGGCTGTAACCGCCCTGCTGCTGGTGTGAGCGGAAGGAAGGGAGGAAGAGGAGGATGAGGAGCTGCTGTGACAGGGAGCGAAGCCGTCACAGAGCCGCCTGCCCAAATGAAAGGAGCTGTATTTAAAAACCTCCACATCAATATAGCAGCAAACAACTATTTGCTTGGTAAACATATAGTGGAGTGACGACTCTCTGCCTCTATGAGTCAAGCTTCTCTGAGCTTTGTTGACATACATTTAGTATTTAGTATGTTATGGGTTAGCCGTTGAGCAATCCAAATGCTCCCAATCCCAGATATTGCACCTTTACACATCACGGACACACACTTACACATTCATGCACACGTGCAAATTATGAGGGAACCTCCGGTTCTGCCGAGTGAAGCCGATGCTGAAGTGTCCTGAATCCTGCATTCTCTCTCCTGACCACCAGGGGGTGACTCTCTGGTTGTATAGAAGTCTATGTTTCATGTGATAACGCTGCATTCTCTCTCCTGACCACCAGGGGGTGACTCCTCTGGTTGTATAGAAGTCTATGTTTCATGTGATAACGCTGCATTCTCTCTCCTGACCACCAGGGGGTGACTCCTCTGGTTGTATAGAAGTCTATGTTTCATGTGATAACGCTGCATTCTCTCTCCTGACCACCAGGGGGCGAATCCTCTGGTTGTATAGAAGTCTATACTTCATGTGTTAAAGCTGCATTCTCTCTCCTGACCACCAGGGGGCGACTCCTCTGGTTGTATAGAAGTCTATGCTTCATGTGTTAAAGCTGCATTCTCTCTCCTGACCACCAGGGGGTGACTCCTCTGGTTGTATAGAAGTATATGCTTCATGTGTTAAAGCTGCATTCTCTCTCCTGACCACCAGGGGGTGACTCTCTGGTTGTATAGAAGTCTATGCGTCATGTGTTAAAGCTGCATTCTCTCTCCTGACCACCAGGGGGCGACTCCTCTGGTTGTATAGAAGTCTATGCTTCATGTGTTAAAGCTGCATTCTCTCTCCTGACCACCAGGGGGTGACTCCTCTGGTTGTATAGAAGTCTATGCTTCATGTGTTAAAGCTGCATTCTCTCTCCTGACCACCAGGGGGTGACTCCTCTGGTTGTATAGAAGTCTATGCTTCATGTGTTAAAGCTGCATTCTCTCTCCTGACCACCAGGGGGCGACTCCTCTGGTTGTATAGAATAAGTCTTCTTCAATACATATGGTGTTCATTTAGTAAATGATGGTCCATTTAGAGTCAAAGCAGGGGATGCTTTAGGGCGGGGCTACAAGGTGATTGACAGGTCGCTCCCGCTAACAGAGACGTATACGCCGCATTTGAAATATGGTCACTTCTGTTCATTGGTTGCAACAAATACAACACAGCGACGTCCGTAATCCAAGATGACTACGACGTCCTCTTGTTATATACCGTCTATATACAAATACACAGCTTCAGAAACACACTCAAAAACACAACACAAGTCTTCGTGACAGATAAAAGTACATAACATGTGTACATGTAAAAGAACCCATCCATACTGGGCCTTTAACTCCCTCACGGGGCAGGAGGGAGCAGAGCTTCTGTGAAGCGTCCGCTTCCATTTAGAAAACATTAGGACAAAGTGTGTGAGGGAAATGTTTCTCATCCAGAGCACAGATCCTCGGCCTGGGCATTAGTGCCAAACCAAATTACCCTCCTGCCCGTCTGGTGCCCTCAGCCCAAACCACACACACACACACACACACACACACACACACACACACACACACGTGGATTTGTGAGGAACGGAACAACGCTGCAAGTAACATTTTCATGTTAGTCTGTCTCTTGCTCACACACACACACACACACACACACACACACACACACACACACACACACACACACACACACACACACACACACACACAGTGACTGTGACACAGTGTGACAGGCAGCAGTAGCCTAGCCTGCCCTCTGTCTTCTCCTTCTCTATCCATCGTGTTCCCTCCTCTCCCTCTTTATTTGATTTAAACTTGTGGAACTCTTAGTGATGTTTTTTTGTTGTTGCTTAATAATATGCAATATCATTATAATGTATTATTTAGAATACAGTCATTTCATACAGTATTTTGGATTGTGTTTTATTTTCATATCACATCTCATCCTATCATTAACCTTTACTTCCATATGTTTGATGACCAGGTGAAACCATATTGGTAAAGACCTGAAGACAACGCTGTATCCTCACACATCCTACGCATGTCATTCCTGAAATGCAGCTCATGTCAGGTGACTGTGGCTCAGAGCAGAGTAGAGCAGGTTGGTCCTTCAATCAGAGGATCGACGGTTCGATTCCTGGCTCTGCTAGTCTATTTGTGAATGGGTGAATGAAGACATGTAGTGTTAAAGCGCTTTCAGAGGTCAGGAGCTTAGAAAGGCGCTATACAAGTCCATCTACCATTTACTTAGGTTTAGAACAAGATGGTGAAGTACTTTGTTGGGAACAGATCCTCATGTGAGTTAAAATAACCACTCAAGAACATTGTTTTGTGGGATAGCACTATAGAGTAAAAAACTAAATATGGAACTATTGAAGTAAAGTAGAAGTGCTACTGAGAATTCATACTTACACACATCACTTAATATACTATGTAAGTCAAATATCACATACAATTATATCAACATTTCATATCACATTCTATCAATATGTTATCCTAAAGAATACTTTATGCCAAAGTATTAACTTTTTACTGGAAGCCTTAAATCCAATGTGTCCATCCTTTACTTGACCTTTAATTCGTAGTCTCAAATGTCAAACTCCAAACAGACCTGTGTCTCTTCTTTCAGCATCATCCAATCCTCACCTCTCCTGTTTCCTTCCTCTCTTCCGCCTCTTTTTCTCCCTGGCCTCTTCATTTTCCCTCTCCCACTTCTTGCTTTTAACCATTCCCTTGATCACTTATTGAATTCCCAGCTCTGCTCTCCCTCTCGTCTCACTTCTTCCTGCTCCCGTTTGTTTTTCACGTTTCCTTATGTTTCCTTCTCCCTCCTCCTTTCGCCAGCATTGCGTGTCAGGCTGCTGCTACTGAGCTCTTTGTGTGTTGTCCTCACCGTACAGGGTGACTCTACAGCTAACCCAGATGGACTATCTCTGTACTACCAGTCACTAAAACAATATAGATGCATGTTATCTTCATTGGAGGAGGCGCAATGTGCCCCCCTGTGACATCATTACTGTATTATTGAACACATCGAGCCCTCCCTCTGTGCAAAACAGGTCCCTGACCTTTTCACATGAGCCTTTTACAGCCACACGAAGATCTGTGATGCACATCAGAGACACAGAGGGTTGAATGTACTATATGTATGACCATATAGATACATGCATGTTGTCAAACATGTCCACAATCTGAAAAAAGGACCAGTTTTTGACTGGGATGTCTTCCCTTATATTGTTATACTTACTCGTGGTTATCACATAACAATTTGTATTTGGGAGGTTAAAATGTAAGTGAAAAAAAACACACAACGTTGAACCCTGCTACTACTAGTATTACTAGTTGTTTGCTTGTTGTCTTGCTGATAGACCTTACAAAGCATGAATTCAGACTTTTTATTAATATGCATCATCATGTAGTTATTCGGGAAACCTTTGTATCTGCTCAATGCAAGGAAGTCACAGCAAAATGGTTTGATTTGGGTTCAGCTGCAGTAAACCAGCCGATGAGTGGCTTGATAGATACGGTGATGTCAGGAACCCAGACGCGACAGAGGTTTAGTTTCCCGGGGCTGTCCGGGACTTCCACAACATGCACACAGCAGCAATCGTGGTTATTGAAACATGATGAATCGGCGAGTCTAGCGCGAGTCACGTAACTAAACACGAGTGAGTGACGCAAGACAAAAATCTGGTTTGCGTTTGTTGTTTTTCTTGCTGTACTGGGCAGCCTCAACAGAAACAGTGCGGGTACCAGTAGACAATAATGAATTGCACTTCCAGAAACTCAAACTTTACACACACATAAATACATCACATCGTTTTAGTGACAAAAGATCTCATGCTGAAAGGAAAAACTCATCTATATGAAGATTTTAAACAAGTAGAAAAAAACAATATCCAAAGCGTTACTTGATTTGCATTGATCAGACAGAGAGCTGCATTGATTAATGGGTGTCCTGTATGAAACCTAGAGGCCTCGTCACCCACCATGATCCGGACTCGGACGCATCGACCCGAGCCAGAGCTCCACGTCAATAAATCCATCCCCCTCCTACTCCATTCTTCTTCTTTTCTCAGGATGGAGAGGTGAGAGGTGTCCTGAAAAAGAGGAACGAACACATCGTCAGTCCATCACAGCAAGGTCGAGCGGCGTCCAGGACCGCGGGGCCGCACGGGCCGAGGGGAGAGGGATGTGAGGGCCGCTAAAAGGGAAAGAAGAAGTAAAGACAAAGAGTCTCTATCTCTGTCAGGCTCACATTGTCACATACTAAAACACAATAAAGACTTTTCAGTGAATTGACGGTGACACAGGAAACACTTTTTGTCCAGACTTGAATAAAGAATTGTCATGATAGTGCGGGCTGGACCCAAAAGCAGAGACACTGAGCAGGAGTGAAACACAAAACACTTTATTGGTCAGAGAGAGGTGTGGGGTCAGGCGTCCTCCGCGGGCTGGAGGCTGGTCGGAGGCGAGGCAGTTCTCCCGCAGAATTCCGAGGGAGCTGCTGGGGAGAGCACAAGTTAAGCAGACCAGAAATAGGCAAAAGTCCAAGAGGCCTTAGCAGTCGTTCCTGGGGACCAGAACAAACGATCTGGCGAGGTGTTGAGGAGCGCTGAGGTAGATATACAGAGGGAGCTTGATTGGTGAATGGGTTACATGTGTGTGGGTAGATTGGCAGCAGGAGGGGGAAGGAAAGGCCACGCCCAGGCAGACACACACAAGACCATGACAAGAATAGTGGATGGAGTCCCATGACATTTTCTACATGCACTAAAACAGTGTTTTTCAACTTTTTTTGAGCCACGGCACATTTTCGACAATAAAAAAATCCTGCGGCACACCAATAACCAAAAACGTTACAAAATGTCACATTGTAGCATATATGGTAGGTCATTATTGCGACTTAAAGAGTATTTAATGACTAGGCTAGCCACTATATTTCAGGCTCAGACGCTCAACAATGGAAAATGATTTGCAGCAACTAAATAATAATTATTGGGACCGATTAAGTGAAATTTGATATTTTCCCACGGCACACCTGACGATCTCTCACGACACACTGGTGGTTGAAAACCACTGCTCTAATGATTTACAGACGAAGAATCCCATTGGCATTGTTCCTCTATTGACAAGAACAGGTCCAACGGTTCATTCATCCAGCGACTTCCAGCAGTTCATCGTCTACTGAAAGGGTTGGCAGAGCATTTGTGGCCCGCTGTACAATTACAACCTCTACTAGATACAAGTGTAATGTCTTCACCACTACTGGATGGATTGCAATACAAGTGGTGGACATTTTGTTTTCTGGAGAATACATTTGTAATCCCTTTGGTGATCGCCTGACTTTTTGTTTGGCGCCGTCAGCGTCTTTCCAGCCTCCGCTGCAAACGTTAGCATGCTAACACATTCCACTCAGGTGGTGAAAATCTGAACCGTTATATACCTTTTCAACACGAACACGTTAGCATTGGCATTATTAGCGCGTTTGCATGTTGCGTGTTAGCTAGGGTGACCAGACGTCCTCTTTTTCCCGGACATGTCCTCTTTTCGAGACCTAAAAAAAGCGTCCGGCAGGGATTCCAAAAACGTCCGGGATTTTGCTACGTTCGGGAAAATAGTTATTACCCCCTTACAAGTTTTGGAAATGGTATCTCCCTCACGTTCCACCTTCTTGAAGCTCTGACTGTAGAGAGAACTGTCATTGGTCGACCGATCTCAACGTAAATGTAAGTTCACGGCATGCTACACACTACTGCTACCCCCCCCTTCCCGACGAAGCGTCCTCCTCCTCCTCCTCCCCCCCGGAACGAAGTGTCCTCTTTTTCACAAACTCAAATCTGGTCACCCTAGTGTTAGCATGTAAGCACCTCACAGAGCCGCCATCGGCTCCAGGGTGTGGAGGCGTGCCACTCGGGCGAATTCACACACGGATTATATAGTTCATGCAGCGGCTAGACGTGCACAAACAAAGACAAAGAGAAACCGTGTTTTTCTGCCAAGCAAATAGTGTCTTGGTGCTCCTGTGCTATTTGAACACATTCCAATTAGGTAATAGGCATATCTGCCGTAAAATTGGACCCTTTCTATGCAAATGAATCTCATTGCAAAGACAGTCCAATTCACACAGATCAGCTCTAATGGCCACACCCTGAGACAGTGGAATTACTCGCTGAGTTGGTGGTAACTGAAGCACACCGACTGGGATATTAAATTGCAAAACACAGTTCATCTCAGTCTGTGTTCTTGGCGATAAAGGCAACATTCATACTTTACCAATCAGATCATTGAGGCAAATTGCACTCACCTGTAAACACTTAACGGGCGTGTTTTGCGCCATTGTGTTTTTGCGCCATTCTCAAAGAGACTTTCTCAAAGAGACGTGGCTAATTAGCGCCACGTCTCTTTGAGAATCGCTCCTCACGACGGGGCGGCCGGCAGTTGAAAATGATGCAAAACGCACGACGGTGTTATCGGCCGATTCCATTATTTGCAAATTTGCCCGTCAGCAATTTCTTTGGAAGTCTGCAAGTCGTGAGGTGATGCATGTCGGCTTTTATCCCCTCTCAGAAAATAGCAGGAAGTTTATCGCATTCCCTCCCAGGATTGGCGCATTGCGGCTACTGTACATGAATCGGCTGAGAATGCTCATCTGATACACAAGTCAGATGAAGTATAAAACTAAGCGCAGTGGTCCTGGTCTTTGTTCAGTGCTTGCTCCAGGCGTCCGTCGACGTGTCACGGCCGATGTGTGCCGCGATCAAGTCGTGTTTTGCGTTCCAGATACTTACAGCGGAGAAAGCAAGAAAAAGATGGTTGAGCGTGCCGGCAAAGCTTCCTGCCAGGCTGCACATGGCCCTCGTCAGGCTCCACCAAACAAAGAGAGAGCTGTGTTTGGGCTTAGGTTAGATGACGGAGGTTAGGATGGCAGCCATTTTTGGGCTCTGCCAATACAATAATCAGTATTCAGCCAGAGAGGCATTTGTCAGGGCAGAATTAAATACATATCCCCCTTGAAGCGTTTAGTGTGAGGGGACGGTAACGGCTGGATATCCGTCGACTCAACGCATGTTCTTATCTGGATTATGACTGGACGGCCGTGTTTTAGACATTTGCCCCAAATCCAGCCGTAAAATAGAGAAAGTGGACTTCGTAAAAGGAGGAGAAACGACACGCTCGGCCTTCCAATCGCAGGCAGTGGCTCTCTCCCCGAGTGCTGGCCGTCCTGGAGGCAGTAGAGGGTCCTGGACGGTTGAAGGCCTTCGTCCAGAAAGAGACGATGAAGAGAGACTTCAATGTGAATGACAGTCATCGTCTCTTGTCGTTGTATTAAATGTTTTAAATAAAGACTTGTGTCTGTCTCCCCACACCGCAGAACTCTACCGTTCAATAATAACAACGTATTTGGATGAAGCAAAAGAAGTGAAATCCAACCCGTTATCTGCAGCCTCACTTATATATATATATATTTTTTGGTATGATCAAAATAAACAAAATCAAAAAAAGTACAAAACCACTCTGTAGTTTATCATCTGCTGCATGAACTGCATCATTACAATCAAGAACCACACCCCAGAGGAAAGAAATGAGGAACACACACACACACACACACACACACACACACACACACACACACTGGGCATAAGGATGGGGGCTTAGCCAACTTCTGCGAGTCGTCCCGACTCAACTCGCGCTCCAGACCGGGTCTTAATATTCCGGCGGAGCGGCGGAGCCGTTCTTCTGCACGACCAATCCCATCGTCAAGTCAAATTTGCATTAGCAAATGGGAAAGCGGCGACGGCCTATTTGTTAATCTGATCTTTGTTTACCCAACACTCTTGTAATCCACTTTTAATTAAATAGCCTCCCAAATATGTGCGAGCAGCAGTTTGACTTTGTCTGTGCCCACATAACCAGCCTGAAGCAGCCCGAGCGGGAAAGAATGAAAGAAAGAAAGAAAGAAAGAAAGAGAGCGAGCGAGAGAGAGACATCGGCTTTCTGTGTCCACGCCGCCTGCTGAGCTGGATTGCCAGCAGACAGCATACATCTCCTTATAATGCAAAGAAACTTAAATTACACTATGAATTACTTTCCAAAGCACTTCCAATGACACACACACACACACACACACACACACCTACACACTGTCCATATATACACCCAGGTTTATGCGGGTCACTTCTGGAGATGCAGCTAAACCCATTGTCTGGTCAAATATCTAATTCTAACCTCACAATAGCTTTGTATATCCTATCTGTCATAAACCACAGGCTGCGTGGTTTGAATAAATCAAAAAAGCACGCAAGCAAACACACTTTAAAAAAAGCTGGCTATCGCCCACCCGCCCACAGAACGCACACCTCTCCCACACAATCATGCACACGGCACAATATGGCTGCATAATGTCCTTTATCTATTTATAGTTAATGCCATCCGAGGCCTGATAATGCAAGCAGATACCTAGTAGGCAATTACATCTTCCCGATTCCGTCTGCAATAAAAATGCACTGGTAATAGAAAAAGGGGTAAATAACACAGCGGCCTGGCCCGCACTATACATCCCCAATAAGTCAGCCGCGCTGACACGCGCCGCATTGTCATTCACATCCTCCTCTCCTGCTGCCACGTGGAAAGGAGAAACTGCTCAGACATTGTGTGTCTACCTGGGTATTAGAGGTGGAATCACATTATTCTCATCCCTGACACATATCTAAATAACTTACTTCTCGGATACGCCTTGGCTTTTCTCCGCGGGGTTCTCGTATTCACGCGTCTGAGAGTGCGAGCTTGAAGGAGACATCCGCGTGCGCGCCGGTTTTGTGCCGATTTCAATGCTTGAAGAATTGGTGGCGTCGGACAAAGGGCCGCGCTGCTCCTCCGAGGTGTTGTGACTGACGAAGACATTAACGGGGATTTGCGTCTCTGTACGATTCTAGTTTAGCAGGAACCCAGAGGTTGGACAGGAAGAACCCACGACGTCTTATTAATGGGATGTTATTGTCGGGCACCGACTAAATCACGGCTATGGAAGCGATCGGTTTGAAGCCGGAAGGTCAGGACAAGGTTATTGTGCATTGGCTCTCTTTTAGTTTTGGAGACATTAATTGAGAGCATGAATGAAGCTCCTGAAGAGCACCTCCAGTGTTGCATGTGTTTCCCTTTTCAATACATAAACAAATATCCTTCCATCACATTTTACTTTTCTAAAGGTTCTCTTCTGTTTGTTTAACAATCTGTTATCTTGAATCTGTGAGGAAAGCTTAGTTTTTACTCGGGGGCTCCACGGTGAATGAAGAATCTAAACATGGAGAAAGATATTTATGAATGGATGTAAAACTATAAACAATATCCTTTTACAAACTGTCACACAACATCATTTATCTAGTTCCCCAAGACATCCTCGCTAAAACCGTACAGTTTGCTAACACTCCTCCTGCTCGTGCCGGCCCTTCGTCGGGGTCTGACGTTCCTGTCTAAACTAAATTGAGTATTGTTCCCGTGACGCTGGGTCACGTGACGTTACTACCGTGCTTATGTTGAGCCAAGACATGACTTTTCTCTCATGACCATAATGAAGTGGTGTTGTTGCCTAAAAATAAACGTCAGTAACCATGCGTACTGCCGCCAACAAGTACTATGCAAATCTGCTCATTTAAAAAAAAAGTATTTTCATTGTTGTGTGTGTGTGTTGATCTGTTTACAATAGTAATGGAGAAAGTCACAGGAAAGTAGAGCAAACAGACAACTTAAAGTAAAAAACTAGAGAAAATAGAACAATAATAAAAGGAAAAAATTGAAAATAAGGAAAAATAATGAATCAAAACACGCCCACTCACATACCCACCCACACACATGGCCTTTACATGTGTTCACAGAGTTTGGAGTACATAGGTTTGGTTGCAGTAAATCAGATGAAGGACAGAACCCCTCAGTCATTGGGCAACACTGACAGGTCTTGGAAATAGGAAATGAAAGGCTGCCACTTCCTCGTGAAATGGTCCTTGCAGCCACTAAGTAAATATATTTTTTTTCTCCAAAATCTGCTCCTTCTGAGCTAAATATGGCGAGTAGGGATGATGAGGTCAGGTCGACACGCTGCAAACAGATATATGCATCATGTGGTGAGTTAAAACGCTGGTATGGTTCATTTTCTATTCACATTATTTGTGACGCTTTGGGTTAATATCTGTCTTTCTGCCAACAACGATCTGAGTTATTGTGTGACTGTATGCTCTAGAATCTGTGAGCGGGCTATAGTTTCACCTCCTGTACACACAGTTCTACACCCTCCTGTTTCAATTTCCACTGCAAACAGAAACTGTTTGGAAAAAGTATTTAGCTCTGTTGGACCATGAATATTCATTGATGGTTCACTTTTCTCATAAAGCTGCAGTCGTGAAGGAGGAGCGGGTTTAATACACCCGCCGTTCCAGGGAGAGTATTAAGGAGAGATTTAATAGAGGCGTGAGTATGGACGGACTCATTATCTTTCTATTAGCCCTGCTGCTGCACGCGCTCCGCCAGCAGGGTTATACCGACTTCTATTAGGTTATCGGTCAGATACACACAGTCACACACGCACACATCCACAAAAAAGAGCTGCTAATATCGGCTCATTTATTAGACAGTACTGCCCAACAGTAATGGCTCAAGAAAATGAGTGTCCTCCTTGGGACTTGATTTACGAGGCTGGTAAACTTGCTATTTACGTGTGTGTGTGTGTGTGTGTGTGTGTGTGTGTGTGTGTGTGTGTGTGTGTGTGTGTGTGTGTGGAGATATAACGGGAATAAAGATATATCTGATATGAGAACACACGCTTCCTCACATCCTGCTCTTTTTCGGGGTCATTTACATACCCCCCCGGGCCAATACTGTAACATTTTCCCCCAAAAAATATGAAGGAATGTTTATTATTTCTTATATTATGTATTTTCTTTCTTTTTCCGCTGAAGGTAGATTTGGTGTAATAATCACAGCGTGCTAAACAGGTAAACAACTTAAATTCAGGCCTATTCACCTGCAACTAGACTTTTAAAGTAACTATAGTCCAAGATGCTTGTTCACTGTTTACTGAGTGGTTACTTTGTCAAAATGAATTATCTCTGAGTTGGCCAGGTTTTTGGTAGGTTTTGTATCACATGACACACACTGGCCCAAAAAGTAGGCCTCCCATTAAAAAATTAGTAAAAAAAGGAGCAACAGTGAATCCATTTTTTTCTGAGCAGTACAAACCACCAAAATAACACATCGCTTCACGTGACGCCACTATGCCGTCTGCGTTACGCCCATGTTACGTCTGCGTTACATCGACGTAACGCAGACGTAACATCGAAGTAACATCGATGTAACGTTGACGTAACATCGACGTAACATTGACGTCACACCGATGTAACATCGGTGTGATGTCGATGTAACATCGGTGTGATGTCGATGTAACATCGGTGTGACTTCAATGTAACATCGGTGTGACATCAATGTAACATCGGTGTGATGTCGATGTAACATCGATGTAACGTCGGTGTAACATCGGTGTGATGTCGATGTAACATCGGTGTGATGTCGATGTAACATCGGTGTGACTTCAATGTAACATCGGTGTGACATCAATGTAACATCGGTGTGATGTCGATGTAACATCGATGTAACGTCGGTGTAACATCGGTGTGATGTCGATGTAACATCGGTGTGATGTCGATGTTACATCGACATCACACCGATGTTACATCGATGTGATGTCGATGTTACATCGACATCACATCGATGTAACATCGATGTGATGTCGATGTAACATCGGTGTGATGTCGATGTAACATCGATGTTACGTCGGTGTAACATCGGTGTGATGTCGATGTTACATCGGTGTGACGTCGATGTAACATCGATGTAACATCGATGTAACATCGGTGTAACATCGGTGTAACATCGATGTTACATCGGTGTGACATCGGTGTAACATCGATGTAACATCGATGTAACATCGGTGTAACATCGATGTAACATCGGTGTAACATCGGTGTGATGTCGATGTAACATCGGTGTAACATCAATGTAACATCGGTGTGACATCAATGTAACATCGGTGTAACATCGGTGTTACATCGGTGTAACATCGATGTAACATCGATGTTACATCGGTGTAACATCGGTGTAACATCAATGTAACATCGGTGTGACATCAATGTAACATCGGTGTGACATCAATGTAACATCGGTGTAACATCGGTGTTACATCGGTGTAACATCGATGTAACATCGATGTTACATCGGTGTAACATCGGTGTAACATCAATGTAACATCGGTGTGACATCAATGTAACATCGGTGTGACATCAATGTAACATCAATGTAACATCGGTGTAACATCGGTGTAACATCAATGTAACATCGGTGTGACATCAATGTAACATCGGTGTAACATCGGTGTAACATCGGTGTCTGCTCTCGAGACGTTGCTTTTACATAATGTTGTTTCACATAACGTTGTCTCACGTTACATTGTTTTAAATAACCTTGTTTCATGTCACCTTGTTTCATTTAACCTCGTTTACATATACATATATGGGGCGACTGCCGATCAGAAGTTGAGGCGGGTCGCCCCTCAATCAGAAGATCGGTGGTTTGATCTCCGGCTCCTCTAGTCCACGTTGCTGTGTCCTCAGACAAGATTCTTAACCCCACCTACGTTGCATGGTAGCCATGCCGTCAGTCATTGAATGGGTGTGCGTGAGTGAATGACTTATAGTGTAAAAAGCGCTTTCAAGAAATATTTTCTTTTTGTTATTAAGAATTAAATTGGGACAGAATTGAGTCTTTAACTTAACATTACAGTTGCTTTTTGTTTTAGTTCCTCACGTCTGAGATGGTGGCTACATGTAAAACAGTGTGTACCTGTATCAATGCACAGCGCTCCTCGCTGCAGTGCCATCACAGAAAGAAAAGAAAGAAATAGAAATCCTTTTTATTCGTCATAGTACATACATACATGAAACATGTATCACGTCCCCCATGGCAGGAGGAGCAAAGCCCCATACAGATACATTACCAAGCACTTATATCTTCAAGCTCACAGTAAATTCCATCTTATAGATCCCAACTGCAGTTCCATTGCTGCCCTAATTGAATCATAAATACATGTATATGTATATTACCCATTAATAAATAAAGACACCATTTTTTATTAATGAAGTGGAAAATGTGGTATGGTGAGACATCAATCATTTAGCATAAAACCGTGTGTATGAGTGGGGCGGGTGATATGGTGCAGGGGAATAAAATTAGACCAGTTAAATAGGGAGCTCTGTGTGCATTAGTGTGAGTTTTTACATAAGCAATTATGGAAGCCTTCAATGTTAATTTATGTGTGATCAGTGAACAAGAAGAGGGAGGGAGGGGATCGTGTAAGCCAGTGAAATAAATAGATGGAAATGGGAGAAAAGAGGGGGAAAAAGGGACAGTGGATTGAGAGATAAAAACAAGTCAGGAAATGGAGAGAGGAGTGGTGAAGGACGGAAGGGATACATTACTGGGGAGAGAGACACGAGGGAAGATTGTGTGAACAACAGGCATATTAATGAGGCAATATGAATCACGCTGATTACAGCAACAATTAGGGATGGGTCGTCTTGCAGCATGTGGCAGAAGGAGGGATGAAGGAAGACGGCAAGGAGACGACAGCGAGCTTCAGAAGCACGACTGTGTTCTACTGCCGAGTTCGTGAAATTGTACATTTTGCATCCACTGCATCTGTTCATCCACGGCTCGACCTGAGCTTATCACGAATAAAGGAGCATGATATATATGTCCTGTCACAAGTTGACACTTATATTCATAAACAATTGTTAATAAACTGAGAACAGAGGTCTGATCACCCAAAGCATCCCTGGAAAAGAGAGCAGATGTATTTCATTTCATAACTAAGGAAGAGAAATGGAGCCAACACGATCACAGGTGACTCCTCTGGTTGTATAGAAGTATACGCTTCATTTATTAAAGCTGCATTCTCTCTCCTGACCACCAGGGGGCGACTCCTCTGGTTGTATAGAAGTCTATGCTTCATTTATTAAAGCTGCATTCTCTCTCCTGACCACCAGGGGGCGACTCCTCTGGTTGTATAGAAGTCTATGCTTCATTTATTAAAGCTGCATTCTCTCTCCTGACCACCAGGGGGCGACTCCTCTGGTTGTATAGAAGTCTATGCTTCATGTGTTAAAGCTGCATTCTCTCTCCTGACCACCAGGGGGTGACTCCTCTGGTTGTATAGAAGTCTATGCTTCATGTGTTAAAGCTGCATTCTCTCTACTGACCACCAGGGGGCGACTCCTCTGGTTGTATAGAAGTATATGCTTCATGTGTTAAAGCTGCATTCTCTCCACTGACCACCAGGGGGTGACTCCTCTGGTTGTATAGAAGTATATGCTTCATGTGTTAAAGCTGCATTCTCTCTCCTGACCACCAGGTGGTGACTCCTCTGGTTGTATAGAAGTATATGCTTCATGTGTTAAAGCTGCATTCTCTCTCCTGACCACCAGGGGGTGACTCCTCTGGTTGTATAGAAGTCTATATAAATGACTCTACTCCTCTTGATGTATTCCCTCAGTAAACATTGTAAACATGAGTTTATGTCTCAATCTCTAGTTTCAAGTCTTCTTCAATACAGCATGATGTTCATTTAGTACATTATGGTCATTTAGAGTCAAACAGACCATAAAGCTTTAGGGGCGGGGCTCTACCTCGCTCCTCCACAGCAAAACAATCCACATTAATAGATAATTACATGTTAGAGAAAAAAGATGCTGTTTTTAATTGTGTGGTGAAAAGTCCCTTTAAGGCTTACAATCCCAAAAGAAAAGAGAAAGACAGCACTTCCTTGTATGTGTCCACAACAACCCAAACTGTGCTGAAGCAGAGGCCACGTCTCAACCAGAACTAGCAGAGCACATTAGAGCTACAAAGATAAACCAACACGTATGAATAAGGCTCATGCTGTCAGATGGGTCTCCTGGACGTCTGAGCGCGTGGAAGCAGCTCCGTCACTCCTCAGCCTCCCAGATGGCGTCCATGTGAAGCAGCAGCAGCGTCGCTGCCACTTTGTTCTTGAGCAGGTGTCACCGCCTCGTGTTAGCGTCTCCTCTGCTATTCCATTGCTGCTGCTAGACTTCTACGTCTATTCCGGTCCGTTATTTATTAGTGTTCACATTGGACGGATCACACTGTGGGTTGACAAGCGTTGCAAAACGGACATGAAGCAGTTTCTGAGGAAGAGCAACGCTTTGAGGAGGAAACAGCAATAAAGACTTCTGTAGATCACTGATCTGCTTTGTGCTCGGAACAGGAAGTGTCATTCTGTGTGTGTGTGTGTGTGTGTGTGTGTGTGTGTGTGTGTGTGTGTGTGTGTGTGTGTGTGTGTGTGTGTGTAGATGTGTGTGTGTGTGTGTGTGTGTGTGTGTGTGTGTGTGTGTGTGTGTGTGTGTGTGTGTGTGTGTGTGTGTGTGTGTGTGTGTGTGACCTGCAGATGTTCCTGAGCTATACGCTGGTCTCGACCTTTAGGGTCAGCTGCAGTCTTGGCCGCTCTTTTCCTGTCCTCACCCACAAAAAGGAGAATGTGTGTGTGTGTGTGTGTGTGTGTGTGTGTGTGTGTGTGTGTGTGTGTGTGTGTGTGTGTGTGTGTGTGTGTGTGTGTGTGTGTGTGTGTGTGTGTGTGTGTGTATTAGTGTAGCTTTTAAACAGGATGTGTGCAGTAATCTAATTAGGCAGTAACTCTGCTTGCTGTGACCTTACTAACCATAGCGAGACCCGGCCTGGCCTCAGATCACACACAGAGTCCCCTGTCTGGCCCACACACACACACACACACACACACACACACACACACACACACACACACGCGCAGGCAGGCAGACAGAAAGAGATATGCTATATATATATATATATATATATATATATATATATATATATATATATATATATATATATATATATATATATATATATATGAAGATGGACAGACCGTAAATAGTGAGTGATACAGAGAGAATAGTGTAAATTACTAGAATTGCACAAACAGTATATAAAGAGATCCACAAAGTATTTGTTACTATTCATGTTACAACATTGGGCAACACTTTATAATAACTGCAGGCTATGAAGCACGAGTTAAGTATATTAATTAATCATTTATTAAGCATTGTTCCACCCTTTATAAAGGATGATTCACCATTTATAAATGAAGTGTTGTGTAACGCTTCATAGCGTTTTATAGTGTTACCAAGCCAGAGGACACTGCTGCCTCTAACATGTTATTATTATTATTATTATTATTATTATTATTATTATTATTATTATTATTATTATTATTATTATTATTATTATTAGTAGTAGTAGTAGTAGTAGTAGTATTATTATATTACAAAACAACTAAAATAAACGGTATCAATCAGTCACGTTGTTATAGCCTATTTACCTGTAATCTCTCCTCTTGCACTGTGTGTGTGTGTGTGTGTGTGTGTGTGTGTGTGTGTGTGTGTGTGTGTGTGTGTGTGTGTGTGTGTGTGTGTGTGTGTCTCCAGGGCAGAGGAAGTAAGGGACACAGCTGTCTAAAATCACCATCGGGACAGAGAATAACCTGCGGTACGCCTGGCCTTCAAACACACACACACACACACACACACACACACACACACACACACACACACACACACACACCGAGCTAACAGAGGAGGTGTGGTGTACAGTAGAGCCTTGGGGTCAGAACTCACTGGCCTCAACTTACATTTCTCAACACGACAGATCAGAGTAGAGCGGAATTATTGTTTCACTTTGGATTTGGCCCGATGTTAAGACACACACACACACACACACACACACACACACACACACACACACACACACACACACACACACACACACACACACACACACACACACACACACAATGTTGTTATCATAATCCATGCCTTAGTTTTAAATTGTGTACTTGCCATTTCTAAAGCATTTATTTATTTTCCAATTATGCGATTTATCGGATCAAAAATAATCAATATAACTAAATATAAATACAAGAAAATGGAATTATATAAATGATATGTGTGATATTTATTTACTTTAATTTTCCTGTACATGTTCTTCTAATATGTACGTTTTTTTATTGCCATCAAAATGAGTAAAACCTAAAAAAGGCTTTTCTTACAATACGCTCAGAAAAGCTCCAAACAGCAGTTTGTCCTCCGCTTGTTGACACAGGACTTTCTCCAACTACAATCTACAGGTCAACACATAATGGAAAGAGTCACCATAATATGTATTAATATAATAATTGTGACTTTCTTCATCCTTCTCTCATTTCCCATCCCAAACACTGCACTCCATGAAGCATTTCATGAAGTGATTGAGGATAAATGAAGATCCTCCTCCAGTTCCAGCTCTGCAGTGCGTCGTGAAGACTGTTTTAATAGTGACTTCATCAACTGAAGAAATCCAACACTTAGAATAATATACTGCTTATTAATCTCTGTGTTATTCATTATTTTTTTCGCGAGTATTCTGAGTTTCCTACTTTTCATTACAGTGTCCTCAAGGCTTATGGCTCCAAATATATTTTCACAGCCATCTGCGCCAGTTGGCTATTCTTACTCGCACGTGTGTTTGTGTATGTGTGATCTTCTTCTTCTTCTTCTTCTTCTTCTTCTTCTTCTTCTTCCACACCAGCGGGTAAAGAGAGTCATCAGCAACACTTGGCTCTGTGGGATCCGCCTTGATGCCAACATAAATGGCAACGGAGGAGTCTAAATGTCAGTCACGCCACGCAGGCACACAGCGCTGAGTCTGGAGGTCTTAAGTCTGGATGCAGGAGCAGGGCTGCTTGGCACAGACGGCCAGCCAGACCGGTCTGTGGTCTGGGTAAGTGGGGAGGCGTGGACTGGGCTGCCACTCCACCAGACGGGACATACTGTTGTTCTGTCTGAGCTGCGTAAGCGCGTCTGTCCTCACACGGTTTTATAATAATAATAAGTGCCTTACATGAGGAGTGGATATGTTGAAGAAGAAACAGAAATCTAGTCTCTTTCTAAAATATCCCCAGAAACCTACATGTTTACAACTCCTATCCTACAAAATGATCTGTCTACAATGACATGTCTGAGTTATAAAAACTGTATTCCTACAGGTTTCCCTAAACACATTTTCAATTTGGTCAAAATGCCAAAACAACCAGAATTTGGTTTGTGCATTCTCTCTCCTGGGGTTGCAAAACGATTGGAAGGTTGTATAGAAGTCTATGCTTCATGTGTTAAAGCTGCATTCTCTCTCCTGACCACCAGGGGGTGACTCCTCTGGTTGTATAGAAGTCTATGCTTCATGTGTTAAAGCTGCATTCTCTCTCCTGACCACCAGGGGGTGACTCCTCTGGTTGTATAGAAGTCTATGCTTCATGTGTTAAAGCTGCATTCTCTCCTGACCACCAGGGAGTGACTCCTCTGGTTGTATAGAAGTATATGCTTCATGTGTTAAAGCTGCATTCTCTCTCCTGACCACCAGGGGGCGACTCCTCTGGTTGTATAGAAGTCTATGCTTCATGTGTTAACGCTGCATTCTCTCTCCTGACCACCAGGGGGCGACTCCTCTGGTTGTATAGAAGTCTATGCTTCATGTGTTAAAGCTGCATTCTCTCTCCTGACCACCAGGGTGTGACTCCTCTGGTTGTATAGAAGTATATGCTTCATGTGTTAAAGCTGCATTCTCTCTCCTGACCACCAGGGGGTGACTCCTCTGGTTGTATAGAAGTCTATGCTTCATGTGTTAAAGCTGCATTCTCTCTCCTGACCACCAGGGGGTGACTCCTCTGGTTGTATAGAAGTCTATATAAATGACTCTACTTCTCTTGATGTATTCCCTCAGTAAACATTGTAAACATGAGTTTATGTCTCAATCTCTAGTTTCAAGTCTTCTTCAATACAGCATGATGTTCATTTAGTAGATGATGGTCATTTATTATTAATAATAATTCATAATAATTATGGTCAACTCTCAGATGAATTAGCCGTACTAGAGGGAGGCCGTGTTTGGCATCAGCAGCATGACCACAACGTGTGATGCCTGTGAGCTTCCTGCCTCTCCGCTCAGGCCCAGCTCAGGATGCCGGCTGGCTCCTCTCCCGGCTTGGACAATGGATGAGAGGCTAGCAGAGATGAATGGAGGGAGAGAGAGGTGGAGAGAGAGGTGGAGAGAGAGACGGAGAGAGAGGTGGAGAGAGAGACGGAGAGAGAGGTGGAGAGAGAGGTGGAGAGAGAGGTGGAGAGAGAGGTGGAGAGAGAGACGGAGAGAGAGACGGAGAGAGAGGTGGAGAGAGAGACGGAGAGAGAGGTGGAGAGAGAGACGGAGAGAGAGGAGCGCTGAACATGTGCAGAATGGAGAGAGAGAGGAGGACAGAAGAGTTTTACCAAAACCACTTCTGGTATATAAACACCTGAATCTGTTAGACCAGTGAAGCACACACACACACACACACACACACACACACACACACACACACACACACACACACACACACACACACACACACACACACACACACACACACACACACACACACACTTTATATAATCACATTCACACAGGTGGCAGTTGATATTTTAAGTACTGTTTGAATTTGTCTCCATTAATTTCCCATGTAGTGAATTAATAATAATCCTGTGTGTGTCATGCGTTAGGGAGGCAGTGTGTTCTGTACTGATTTAGGAGAACATTAAAAACAGTATGCATTGGACCAGTCTACTCTCCCTATATATGTATATATGTATATATATATATATATATATACATATATATATACATCCCAAAAGAAGAACATGAGCGTGAGCATTAGACTGTCCTGTGCTGGTGCGTTCAGAGCTCTCGTGCTTTAAAGCAGGAGCTGTAGATCACTAGAGGACTTCATGTGTGTGTCTCCACATGGTCGGCATCTGCCAGTCTGGGAAAGCAGAACAAGTTGTTGGAGACTAGTGACCATGTTTTCAGAGCGCGGTTCATCCCAGAGTCAGAAAGAGCAACAAGCTGGTGACTAATGAGGGCAGTGGATCGCCGCGCCATAAGCGCTGACTCAACTTCCCTCACGGGTCTAGAGGGACCGTGCGCTCGCCCAAGGGCCCGTCTGGCAGCGCACCGCCCGGGCCGGGCCTTGGTGGTACACTCAAGTCATTTGGTGTCATTCCAGTGTTACAATAATATGTTTCTGATGACAAGAACATATTTTACATCCATAGCAGTTTAATATCTCTCAGAAATAGCGTGGTATTTTGACATATAGTAGAATATAATAAGTCACCGCTTGCCAGATCCTCTGACTGATTAATCACTGTACAAGTTTAAGTTTACGTTTATGTTTATCTACACTTCACACGTCATATACTTACACACATGATTTTCATTTTTGCACTCCCCTATTGTTTGTTTACTATTTATTGCATTTTTGCACTTCTACTGTTTAAGTTTTTTTTTATTCCTAAATTAATACAGTTTTTCTTTCACCCCAGCTATTTTATTATTATTATTATTATTATTATTATTATTATTATTATTATTATTATTATTATTATTATTATTATAATCCCTGTTGTTTTTATATCTTATTTCTGTCTGTAAATTGCTGCTACGTCGACACCAAATTTCCCATCGGGGATTAATAAAGTATATATTCATTCATTCATATTCGGAGGGTCGTTCCCCTAATAAAGAAAACAGCAGATATGCATTATCATGAAATTGTCTCGTACCATAGTGGCAAATTAGTTTCACCTAAATTAAGAAAACATAACATGCCTCAATAATGTTGTGCATGTGCTGCTTGTTGGTAGAGTAGGAGCTGTGGCTGTAGAGGAAGACCAGCTCCTCTGAACATGCCTGCAGAGAGGCTGCAGTAGCTCCTGTGTTGATGTGCTGGCTGCTCTTGACTTTGAGACGTCTTTCTGTGCCAAAACGAGCAACATGCACTCCAGCAGTCCACACGCTTTGTTTCCGTGTTGTCTGTTGTAAAGTAAAGGTGGGACCCCCACAGATGGGGAACCATTTCCTGCATTGGCACTGAACGCTGTCTCCCATTATTAGCTTACAGTTTTAGGAAAACTGGACCAGTTTACAAGATGGAGAGTTTTTCATGTAAAATTATTTAAAACTATCTCCATTTAGTATTTTATTCCTGAATATGGCTCAAGCTAGAGTCTTCCCACAGGAAACCAAGAATCCAACCTCGCCCACAGCCATGCCGCCATGCCTTCGATTACGGCCATGTTGTTTTTTCTATACAGCCAGAGGAGTCAACCCCTGGTGGTCATTAAAGAGAATGCAGCTTTTACACATGAAGCATAGACTTCTATACAACCAGAGGAGTCGCCCCCTGGTGGTCAGGAGAGATAATGCAGCTTTAACACATGAAGCATATACTTCTATACAACCAGAGGAGTCGCCCCCTGGTGGTCATTAAAGAGAATGCCGCTTTAACACACAAAGCATAGACTTCTATACAACCAGAGGAGTCACCCCCCGGTGGTCATTAAAGAGAATGCCGCTTTAACACACAAAGCATAGACTTCTATACAACCAGAGGAGTCGCCCCCCGGTGGTCAGGAGAGAGAATGCAGCTTTAACACATGAAGCATATACTTCTATACAACCAGAGGAGTCGCCCCCCGGTGGTCAGGAGAGAGAATGCAGCTTTAACACATGAAGCATATACTTCTATACAACCAGAGGAGTCGCCCCCCGGTGGTCAGGAGAGAGAATGTACATTTCACTCGGCATTACCGGAGGTTGTCATCTGGTCCTGAAGCAGACCATACAACCTCAGGTGACTTTTTTCTTTCCTCCCCATAACTTCCCCCTGTCTTGTATCATCATGCCTGTCACACCTCCTCTGCTGTGTAGTGTCCTTTATGATCTTCTGCTTCTGGGTGCCTGCTATTCCCTCATGCCCTCCCCTCGTCCTCGTCAGCCTCCTCCCTCCCTCAGCGTTTGTCCTCCTCCGTCTCAGCTCTTGTTGTTCCTCTCCCTCCTCATGCTCTCTGACTGATCACATTGTCACAAGTGATTACACTCACAAGCATCTGAAATATGTGATCATTGTCTGTTCCAAACCTTATTTAAACACATAAATACGTCACCCATGACCTCCGTGTTACAGTGGGCAAAAAGAAGCACCTTGATATGTATTATTTCATGTGGTGGCTTTGATACCATTACTTTGAAGGGATTGTTAAGGAGGCCGAGCTTTCTCTGAGTGTACATGCATCCCTATCTTTTAATTCTCCTTCACTTCATTGATGATAAATGTCTTGATTTGGGGTGTGTGTGTGTGTGTGTGTGTGTGTGTGTGTGTGTGTGTGTGATGTCCTCAGTACTCAGCAGGGAACCCCTCCATTAACGTTGGCGAGAGGGTTCCATGTGGCTCCTGCTCGCCCTGCGCTGCTTTGGCTCTTGATCTCCCGGTGCAGCGAGTCTCCACCGGCTCAGAGCGCAGACGACGAGGTAGAAGAAGAAACACACGTTTAAACACGGGCTCCCCAGGCGGCCACATAAAACAGACTTAAGAGGGGAAACTTTTTAACTACGTGGAGTAAAATTAGAGTCCTGATTAAAGGAAACATTTGAGTATTGGTTGAACACTGTGAGGTATGTATATAGAAACTCAGGCAAAAAAGCGTTGTGAAAATTCGCAACGCTTTTGGTGTGAACGCAGCGTAACATATGCATACTGTATATCTCTTCAAGTACAAAGTACCCAATACAATAAAAGACCATGGATCTCTTCAACAACTGAGTCATTCAGTCAATATCTCACTGCAGCAGGTGGACTGACTCACTGTGTTCATGCGCATGTGACTCAGTTAATTACTCTCAGCCTCCATGGCGCCGGCTGCTCGGGGCAGTTGGAGCTCCGAGAGGCGGTCAGTTACCGACCCGACCGCCGGGAGCGGCGTCTACAGGTCGCGTTGCCGGGCCGTCGCAGGTGAAGCGACGGCCCGTCTGTGAGCGGATGAGGCGCTGCTGGAAGGTGTTGAGCAGGAGGCTGGCTTTCAAAACTGCCCACACTTCTTTATTTAAAGCTCGCGTTTACCCCCATGCCTGTCATTGAGCTGTAGGGATTGCATATGGTTTTGAGCGTGCATGGTGTTATGTGTGAGCGAGAGAGCGTGTGCGTGTGTGTGTGTGTGTGTGTGTGTGTGTGTTGTAGGTGTGTTGACACTGCTCCCTGTCAGAGGCGATTTGAGGCCAGTTCAGTCACTGTCAGGGCCGAGGCCAACAGTCTGTGTTTATCAGCTCAGTTAGATCCTGTCATCCACCGGCTCCGAGCAGCATGGGGGACCGATCATCATCTCCTCCAGCAGGTAAAGAACATTGAAGTGACAGGAAAGGACCTCCAACCACACACACACACACACACACACACACACACACACACACACACACACACACACACACACACACACACACACACACACTTGAAGGAAGGGCTAAAAAACAGCAACAACTGTTGGCTGCTCTCAGTGTGGCTGAAGCTGCAGGTGTGGAGAGAGGTGTGTGGAGTGTGTGTGGAGGAAAGGTGTGTGGAGTGTGTGTGGAGGAAAGGTGTGTGGAGTGTGTGTGGAGGAAAGGTGTGTGAAGTGTGTGTGGTTGGAGGAGAGTTCCTCCCTCGGCTAACTGAGAGTCTGGTCATCCTCAAGGAGCTGAACCTCCAAACATTCTGCTTCCCCAAACCAAAGAGACAAAGGAGGAGAGAAGAGTAATTCCTGGGAGAGGAAGCTGGCATAACAGAAATATGTTGTATTTTTTTAATTTGGTGTTTTCCTTTACAAAAATAAAAGACTTTTTCACCATGAATTGGTGCAAAGAATGTCAACGCATGGAGTTTACTCAACAGCATTAGTTTTTCTAATTTTGCTAAAACTAAAGTCTGACCGGAGGCAATAAGAACTCCTTCATGAAGAAGAGCAGAACATGGCGGCCTGACGAGGGCCATCACTCTTTCTGCTGAGTACCTGTTGTGGAAGTCCCAGATATCGGATGATGTGTGTTGCTTGATGTGCATTGGGATTATTTTTTGAAGGGACCACAAATATAGCATTGCATTAACAACCCTATGTTGCAGAGCGATACATAAATGAACCTTCGGCCTTTCAACCCAACGCATCCTATTAGTGGACACATTGACCTGATGGCGGAGGTGTTCAGGGACTCCTGGAGGTTCTAGCCGGTTGAGCTCACGTGTTCACAGCTCTGTCGGTTGATTGTTCCTCAGTTAAGGTTTCTACATCTGGCAGCATCACAGATGTGATAAGTGGAGCTCTGCGCAGCCTTTTCAAGGCCGATCAGTAGGAAATGACACAGTAATATACACCATGTGTATGGCTCCATCACAGAAATCCAAAAAGATTGGAAATAAGTGTTTTAAATTCCCTCTGGAATATCAAATATCCTCGTGTCAACGTGTCCTTCTGCCCGTCTTTGTTTCATTCGTTTGGTCTGAATGAGAACGAGTGTGAAACCCGGTTAACTCGTGAGCCGTTGATGACAGAGTGCGCCGGTACGAGCGCCGGCGCTTTGCAGATTAGTTGCACCTCAAACCCTGCCGTCGGAACCAAACGTTTGAAAAATAATTGGTAAAACCCTGCAGGGACTTCACAAACTCAGAAAGAGCAGAAACACTAATACGACGGCACAATTAGTGCGTTACGTCCACAGGTCCTGCCGGTACATGAGCGGCGGCCGAGGGACCCGGGGACGCCGCCGCTCCACAGGTGAGCGAATGTTCACTCAGACATCTGTTCATCGTGTCTCATGTTGAGCTCACCCACCGGACTGAATTATCCAGGAAACACACATCCAACAAATATATAAATATATATTTTCATTTGTTTCTCTCTGAGTATTTCAAACATTCACTCAGGAAAAGAAACACTCGCACTGTACTTTATTTATCTTGGAATACGGCACACATGTAAATGGTTAAAGCTGAAGGACAGAAACAGACAAAAGCAGAGAGAGGAAGCAGTGGGTTTAGACATGTAGAGGCGATGGAGATGCTGTGGATCGGAGGTCAGGATAATGACTGTGGACAGGTCCAGAGGAGGAGAGCGCAGACCTGGAGTTCCACCGCTAATAGGATTAAGAGGGACGGATCCCCCTGGAGGACCGGACCCACTCACACCAGAGAGACGGGGAGCGACAGCTCTGCCTCGCCTGGCAACGCACCGCAGGACTGGGTTTAAGTGTGTGTGTGTGTGTGTGTGTGTGTGTGTGTGTGTGTGTGTGTGTGTGTGTCTGTGTGTGTGTGTGTGGATAGAAGTACCAATAATATGTCCTCACAAAGACAGGAAGATGAAGAGCAAATCCTCTCAAGTGTGAACATTTGACTGCTATAAGTAATATTCAGAGAAAACAACTCCTGGATATTCTTTATATTAAAGTCATGAATTAGCGAGAAGAATAAAAACATGTATTTATTTAATATATATATATATATATATTGTATTTTAATTATACCACAGATGCCACCATTAAGCACTCTGGTAACATGAGTCACCTAATGCAAAACATGATGTATTAATATAGTAATCCATATTAATACATCATGTTTTAAAATGTTATTATAATATGAAATATGTTATATTATAATACAAATCTCAGCTGGGCTGGTTTCTCCTCTGCAGCTCGGGAGGTGGAAGAGTCTTCTGGCTTCGGCCTCGTCAGCGTCCCTCAGCACTAGAAACTATACGGTGACGTTTAAAGTTAAGAACAAAATATTCCCTGCGAGATGTAGTGGAGTACAAGTAGCAGTGGAATTAGAGGAAGTGGATCAGGGCCCCGTAGTGATCGTACCTTCTTCCACTCTCACAGTTATGCAACCGTCACTGTCTCATGTAATAACCGCAGCTACAATAAAAACAGTTTATTTCGGCATCCCCTTCCAAATCTGATGGTGTGATAGAAAAATGTACTCGACACCTGGCGGTATAATCATTGATCAGGACATCAGAGTCAGAATCACAACATGATATACAGATTGTACTTCCTAGACTGCTCAAAGAAGGACTGCCTTCTTAAATACGTATGTTATCAATACACAGAGGCCCACATGACATCTTCATAGCTCCATCATGAACCATTTGCCTGTCCTCCAATAGATTGGCTGGTCAGGGCCAAAGTCACAAGGCTACAAGTATCCATACTGTTCCTAAACAAAGACTTACTGATACCTCAGTCTCCTGACTATCAGATGACCAGCCACGGATGTGTGAGCATTTAACATGAGAGAGAGTTCAATCAGAAGTCACTGGCTTTATTACTAATACAACTAACTAATGAACCTTCCAAATGATTCTGAAGGTAACATTAAAACAGTACTGAGAGTAAATAAGTTGTTCTTCTAACATGGTGACAACCAGGGAGCAGAAGAAATACGCAGCACCGCCATGTTGGGAACGACTGGTGTCGGCTGTTTGCCTTCAGGCAGTTGACCTGCTGGCCAGAGGCAAACTGAACACCCAAATAGAATATGATGTTTTGTTTGTAGAGCTCACTAAGCTGTCAATAAGAGCTGTTTTTTTTTGTTGGTAAATTTGAAAGAACATGTGGCCTTTTACTGTGAGCGAGAGCCCAGGGTGAAGGTGCACGATGTGGCTCCAGTGTCGATCAGCTGTTCACACGTCAGACTGAAACATCCCATCGAACATTGGATGGTTTCCAGTAACTTCTCTACACACATGCATGGTCGCCAGCGGATGACTCGGCCTGTGAGCAGGTGATTGTTTTCTGTTCTGCACGGTAAATATCAATGTTTGCTCTTGTCCAAACTAATGAGCCAAGATGAGCGATGCATTCATCAAAAAGCATATCATGCTGTCCAATCATTTTGTACATAAGGATATCTTATTTAGTATTATCTGTTTTCCGTGGCCAATATGAAACTAATACTGTTATTTTTGATAACTGTGCTGGTTGGAGTATCCAGAAACATTCATATTTTAGGGTACTACACTAAACAGAACACGTGTCAATCCCATCTTTTGTAACTGAAAATAAATATATATTTTTTACATTTTTTTAGTTTGAAGTAGGACTATACCAGTACGTACAATGACCGTGATAACATAAAGATATCATGTTTAAAATACTCTTATGTTAAAGACATGTAAATGCATGTCCCCTGCTCCCTGAAAGTGACTTATCATTATCCATTATCATAATTGTTGTTTTTGGACGGTTTTGTGCAGTGATAGTTACCTACTTTATCAGTGACAATAACGGAATAATGCACGCTGCTTCTCGTCCTGAATCCAGAGAGGCGAGGAGGAAGGTGAGGAGGAAGGCGAGGAGGAAGACGAGGAGGAAGGCCAGGAGGAAGCGAGGAGGAAGGCGAGGAGGAAGACGAAGAGGAAGGCGAGGAGGAAGGCGAGGAGGAATCGAGGAGGAAGACGAAGAGGAAGGCGAGGAGGAAGGCCTCCACGTGACGCGAGTGATGGAGACATGGAGCGCTGCCTGGGAGCCTCTTCACAGGCTCGTCCACATCAACAGAGCATTACATGGAGCCCGCAACACTCACAAATGCACACACACACACACACACACACACACACACACACACACACACACACACACACACACACACTCTATTGCAACACGTTTAGTCTTCACTGAATGTGTGTGTTCGCTGACGGCTAACCTGACCTGAATGGAGGAAGTACAAGAAAAACTAGGAGCAATTTGCACAAACCAAATGTTACCCAATTACTTTTTATCCATATCGTGGCTATGACTTGTGGTTAGCTGTGGATGGTTAGTTATGGGTGGTTAGTTATGGGTGGTTGGTTATGGGTGGTTGGTTATGGGTGGTTGGCTATGTGTGGTTAGTTATGGGTCGTTAGCTATGGGTGGTTAGCTATGGGTGGTTGGCTATGGGTGGTTAGTTATGGGTGGTTAGCTATGGTTGGTTAGCTATGGGTGGTTAGTTATGGGTGGTTGGTTATGGGTGGTTGGTTATGGGTGGTTGGCTATGTGTGGTTAGTTATGGGTCGTTAGCTATGGGTGGTTAGCTATGGGTGGTTGGCTATGGGTGGTTAGTTATGGGTGGTTAGCTATGGTTGGTTAGCTATGGGTGGTTAGTTATGGGTGGTTAGCTATGGTTGGTTAGCTATGGTTGGTTAGCTATGGGTGGTTAGTTATGGGTGGTTAGCTATGGTTGGTTAGCTATGGGTGGTTAGTTATGGGTGATTAGCTAAGGGTGGTTAGTTATGGGTGGTTAGCTATGGTTGGTTAGGTATGGGTGGTTAGTTATGGGTGGTTAGCTATGGTTGGTTAGCTATGGGTGGTTGGCTATGGGTGGTTAGTTATGGGTGGTTAGTTATGGGTGGTTAGCTATGGTTGGTTAGCTATGGGTGGTTGGCTATGGGTGGTTAGTTATGGGTGGTTAGTTATGGTTGGTTAGCTGTGGGTGGTTAGTTATGGGTGCTTAGCTATGGGTGGTTAGCTATGGTTGGTTAGCTATGGGTGGTTGGTTATGGGTGGTTGGCTATGGGTGGTTAGTTATGGGTGGTTAGTTATGGTTGGTTAGGTATGGGTGGTTGGTTATGGGTGGTTAGCTATGGGTGGTTAGTTATGGGTGGTTAGTTATAGGTGGTTAGCTATGGTTGGTTAGCTATGGTTGGTTAGCTATGGGTGGTTAGTTATGGGTGGTTAGTTATAGGTGGTTAGCTATGGTTGGTTAGCTATGGGTGGTTGGCTATGGGTGGTTGGCTATGGGTGGTTAGCTATGGGTGGTTGGCTATGGGTGCTTAGTTATGGGTGCTTAGTTATGGTTGGTTAGCTATGGGTGGTTAGTTATGGGTGGTTGGCTATGGGTGGTTGGCTATGGGTGGTTAGTTATGGGTGCTTAGTTATGGTTGGTTAGCTATGGGTGGTTAGCTATGGGTGGTTCGTTATGGGTGGTTAGTTATGGTTGGTTGGCTATGGGTGGTTGGCTATGGGTGGTTAGCTATGGGTGGTTAGCTATGGGTGGTTAACTATGGGTCTTGTGTTTTCAGTTCTGGTCATTTCGGCTATGCTGGTTTTACCACTTTTATGCACATGTTAAAATTATAGTTCCAGTTAATGTAGTTTAGTTTATTTGCATTCTGTCTTGCTGGTTTAAATGCAAACTTCTGTAATATCTGCAAATGTGTGAGCAGATGGTTTCTCTTTGCCCACCATAGTTACTGATATCAATATTTGAGCGTTTAATGAAAAAATATATATATGGCCGTACTGCGTAGTTTATTTTACATTTAAAATGTGTCAGCGCTCTCTGTTAGGAAGATGATTTAATATGACACTGAAATGACCTCAAACACATGTTTTGCGTTTCTGCACTGTAATGTCATATCTCTTATTGAACAACATATACTGAAGGCTAATAACTTATATCAGCTGTTTTATTGGCCGCTGAGACTTGTTGTCGACTTCATCTTCTCAGAACACAACGTTAGTGGGACATTGTACAACAATATAAACTAGACTCGCCGCCTCGTGACCGCCGCCACGTTTTACGGATGTAAAATGCATTTGTCATCCATTCATCTTTTTACCCTTTTAGATGTATGTGTGAAATTATCATAATTAGCATATTAATTCTTGAGTCATGGTCATGTTTGGTGAGGTTTGAGTGACCTTGACTTTTAAACACCAAAATCTAGTCATTCATCCTCGGGTCGGAGGCGTTTGTGCCAAATTTGAAGGAATTCCCTTCAGGCCTTCCTGAGATATTGCAGTCAAGAGAAAGGGACGGAGGGATGGAGGGAGGGAGGGACGACCCACAAACCTCACATGGTGGAGGCAGAACAATGGCTACCTGTAACACAACAGACAAGTCATAATCAGTAAATAACTGGTGTCGACTGGCTAATTATGGGAGTTTATTCCCAACATGTGCCATCATATTCCCACTTCTACCCCTCTGACCTCTGCTCTCCATCGGGTCTCCAAATCAAAGCAATCAACTTGTCTATAAGATGTGAACACAATACTATGTATTTCCTATTGAAAGACTGGAAAGTAAGACGAAAGTAGAACAAAAAGAAAGAGAACACTTTTTGCAGTTTAAGAGTTGTGTCATTTGTTGACGTTTCACTTTAAGTCTCTTTGTACTTCCAGCTCCTGTTAACCCGACTCAAACATTTGCTGGAGAATAATTTCCTCTTTGGTTGCATCACTTGCTGCTCAGTGAGCCGTTTACCCAGAGTACTTAACCTTTAACCTTTAACCCTGACCTTCCCATTTAGCCCGGACTTATTATCCTAAACTTGCCCCACATATCAGGAAGCGCCTCCACAAAGGCCCTCATAAGTATAGCACTGCAAGGATACGCATTGGACATTGAACACAGACATTCCCATGGGTGCCCTGTTGGAACACCCCCACCTCCAGCCCAGTACTTAGGGAGCATATGCTGGGTGCTGTGTCTCTGTGTCCTCGGGGGCCCGTGGGACCGAGGCCCCGCCCGCCTGCCTATTTATGACCAGAGCCAACCAGACAGGGCTGACGGATGGGCCCCCGAAGCTGGGGACAGGGAAGGGGGAGGCGTTGAGGGGGAGGGGGGGTCGCACTCAGTCCTGGGCAATTAGAGGGGAAAGTGTGTGTGTGTTTGTGTGTGTGTGTCGGAGGCCAGACATAGTGTGAGTTGGACTTCTCTAATCCATTATCGCCGGGCCTCGCTCCAGGTGGCGTTGTGTCGACACGCTGAACGGCGAGCGAGTCGTGATGTGACAAGTCGAGTGCGGGCGCCGCGTCTTCTGCACGGCGTGTGTGTTGGAGAGCGGACGCAGCTGATGGGCGGTAATTGCTGCCCTTTCAGTTAACTGTTACAGAGAGAGAGGGAGAGCAACACTTTGTCTCTGGCAGCACGTGTTTCTTTGGGAGATTCAGACTCCAGAGGATGGAGGAACCTTCTGCTTGTTTTGGGCTCTTTGCTCATGTTGTTGAATATGTGCAGAATGTATTTTTCACTTGTTTGACTTCCTGCAGTGAACACGTTCACCACTTCACATTTCAGTCATCGACACCTTCTCACCAGCTATGAGTCTCCATTAAAAGATGCTTTTTTATAGATATTCTTCTCTCCTTAACAGTGCAGCATTGTTTCAATATCAATATATCGTTGCCAAATTAATTCAGATTATTTTATATAATGTGGGTAGATTTGTAACCACAGTGAGATGAACACATTTAAAACCAGGGCCGATCGTAGTTTCTGTCCGGGCCCAGAGCCGACCCACTGCAGAGTTGTGGGTGCAATGAGAGTAGAACCAGAAGATCTCCAACATGCTCGTACCAAATGTAGGAGGACAGCCCCAACACTGTCATATGCCTTACATGTTAAATATAGATTGTATAACATTCATCGAACTGCAGTAAGTTACATGATTATTTTAATGGTAGCGGAAAAATCTATGACACAAAAATGAAATGTCCATATTCAAACTATGCATGCCAGTAGGTTATTGATTATAGCACACATCATTCCTGCTCACCTCAAAATAAAAGGAGCCAGCGAATGAAAATCACAAATAAAAGTACAAATTAAAAGTAGTAAATTATGGTCCATTTAGAATCAAACAGACCATAAAGCAGATGATGCTTTAGGGCGGGGCTACTGTGATTGACAGGTTGTTGGTTAACAGAGATGTATACGGCGTCTCTACGTCACTCCTCCACATTCCAAATGTGGAAATTTACATTCACCAACGTTTTTTTTTTTTTATCCAAGATGGCGACGGCGAAATCGGCGACACAAACCAACGGATAACGTCACCTCGTTCACTTCTTAGACACAGTCTATGGTCATGTCCAATACTGATGAGGGCCTATAGACACCCATTCATACCACAGTAAGAAACTAAAACAAAACAAGAACCTTCAGTGCAATGAAACGGGTCATCTGCAAAAATAATGTATTCATTCAGGTTTCCTCACTGATAGAAAAATGTACTCGACACCTTGAGGTAAAATCATTGATGAGGAACATTTATTCTTCGAAGAAGGAGCAGAGTCAGAATCACAACAGGATATACAGATTGCGTATCCTGGACTGCTCACAGAATGAGAGAAGACTGCCTTCTTAAATACATATGTTATCAATACACAGAGGGCCTCATGACGTCTTCACGGCTCCATCATGAACCACTGCCTGTCTTTCGATAGATTGGCTGGTCAGGGCCAAAGTCACAAGGCTGCCACCATACTGTTCTTAAACAAGAGACTTACTGATACCTCAGTCTCCTGACTATCAGATGACCAGCCGAGGATGTGTGAGCATTTAACATGAGAGAGAGTTCAATCAGAACTCACTGGCTTTATTAAAAATACAACTAACTAATGTACCTTGCTAATGATTTCTGAAGGTAACATGAAAACAGTACTTGATCAGAAGTAAATAAGTTTTTCTTCTAACACTCACCAAAAGATAAATTCTACTAGATGACATCTGAGCATCGTGATGACGGTTTGAAGACATTCCTCCTGGATGTCTGGACTGTGTTGCTCACAGTGGAGCAGGATCAGCAAGACAACTGGAGGTCCTCATATATCCTTGTTATTATCACGGCATGGTTTAATAAAGACAGGAATCAATGTAAACATGGAGCCAACTGAACTGGATGTGAATGTCGGTTTACGTCTATTTGATTATTAAATGATTCAGTCTATATAGATAATTAACTTTATGGTGCTCGAGGGAAAACATTGAGACAAATGTCAAAACAAAAGTACGACTGATAAGGATGTAGAATGAAACATGGTGTGTTTTAAAGTTGTGTGTTCTCACCATCATGTGAAGGGAGCGATGAGACATGTGATGTACATGTTTCCACACTAAAGTCTCCTCAGAACACAATGGGAACAGCACTGTTCAGTTACAACGTGTTAAGTGTTGATTTTAATCATTATAACACCCCATTCACGTAATGTTTCTTATAAAAGTGCCATTTGGAAAAAGGGTGTGCTTGTGTGTGTACCTCAGTAAAGGAGGTGTAGTAATTACATGTTTATGTAATTAGGTCAGTAATTCAGAGGAATAAGCTTGTGGGTTTCCATTAGTAATAAAGTGGCCCTTTGTGGCCTATATCTGTCACAGGGAGGCTCTGGCACTAGTTAACACACACAGAATATATCTCTTTACCAGTAGTGCTTCACAAGCACACATTACACTCACACACAAACACACACACACACACGCACACACACACACACACACACACACACACACACACACACACACACACACACACCTTGCAGCCGGACTCCTGCAGTACCACACACACATGCAGTGAGGGTCACGCCCACAACCAAATATAGTGAAAACGAACTCGGTCACAAAACACACAGCGCACACAATGCAATGTGCAGACAACCCATTAATGCACAAATGTGAGAAAGCATTTGTCATCCTAAAAAAGCACACACACAAAATACACAAACATACACACCGCCCCATATATTCACACAAATAATCATGTACGCTTTTTTTAATACGTGCATACGCACATTACAAAAGACAGAGCAATGCTTCCATGCACTTACTGATGCCAGACCCACACATGCACACAACGTGTTCGGCCTCCATCGGCAAACCGCAGACACACACACACACACACACACACACACACACTCGAAGAAGCACAGCTCACTCCACTTCTAGGCCTTCAGACGGTATTCTCTCTCTCTGCCTCATCAGACCCTGTAGCAGAGGGCAGGCAGTAGCTAATAATAGGTATTGACTGGTTCAACGTGGGATGAGCAAGGTTCAAGCATTGGATCTCCAGATGCGCCCGGGGGTCACTCGCACAGCGAACACGTCTCCGCGGACCGGCTGAAAGAGAAGGCATTTTAAACTTTCATGACTTCTCTGAAATCGCGGCTGTTTTCGCCTTTCAGGCCTCAACTCTTTGTACTCAAAGCGCCTCGGCCCGATCAATATCCGAGAAGGAGAGAGAGAGGAGGGGATGAAATCCAGACGTCTTTATAAAACTGGTGCGCGCAGCACACAACACACACACACACACACACACACACACACACACACACACACACACACACACACACACACACACAGCCTGGGTTGGTTCGGCCACTGCTGCTGCAAACTTCATGCTTCACGTGCACACTCGCACAGCGCATGTTGAACAGTGCAGCTGGACGCGCACACACACACACACACACACACACACACACACACACACACACACACACACACACACACACACACACACACACACACACACACACGCAGGGCGGCATTAAGACACTGAAGGTGGCATTATTAAAGCGTGTGCTGGTGATCTTATTAGAACGTTCTTCTAACGTACTGGACGACGTAAGGTCTGGATCTACCTACCTAAAGACTTTTAACCCAAACCACAATCTGCCCTCAACATAACAGGTAGCTTCCTGTAAAAACGGAAGTTCATTGTGAAAGACAGTGGACGTGTGACCCGAGCTAACGGACGCTAAAGGCTACGTAGCGCTGTGGTCTGAAGCGTTGGAGTAGAATGTTCTGAACCAGCTGCTCGAGCTAGGTGTTGTTCCTCATCACTAAGCTGTAGATCACTCACTATGTGTTCATACAAGACAATAAATGAGATGTTTGCCTCAAGACATTATAATTTGTCATTTGAAACAACCCAATATTTTAGATCATCTTAGCGAGGAGGTAATGCCAAGACTAGTGAGTTGAAAGCAAGTGAACTGAATGCGTGATGATACGTTGCTGAAGTCGTGTCTACTTTCAAAGTTAAAGTGAACTCAATGAAACAAGGACGAGTCCAATGTGACTTCTCTTGAAACGTCCGGTTCTTGAGTTGATCGTTATTAGACTGCACTTCGCATGCTGTAGCTTGTTGCTGCTCCATCGTTCAGTATGAGAGAGACGTGGTTTCCTCCTCAGTTAGTGTTTCATCTCATCAGCTGTGTTGTGAGCGGAGAGGAGTCCTGGCAGTTGCACGTAGTTTTGTGGATCAACTCCTACAAGGGCCATAAACCTACACCCAACCGCCTGCACCAAGAGAAAGACCTCTGGGCTGCCTCAGACTACAGCCTCATATGAGCCGTGACAGAGCGGCGTCATGCAGCACTGTGCATGCACGGTGGTTTTGTACTCCCATTTCTTCCAGTACATCCATGCTTAGCCAGTATGGAGTCATGAATACAGAACTACTACACACCATCACTGCCATCGGGCTACTGGAGTACAAGTGTCAAACCATATTCTCTATTTTGTATCTAGGATGGAGAAGAAAGAGTTTATTTGAACATGTACATGCCGTGACCACTGAGCTGAATGCATGAGGTCCAAAGCTCCAGTCTCACTATGGTGAGTGTTTAGTTAGATAATCTGAGTAAAAGTACAGCGGTATTACCAGAAGTATCCAAAGCACCTCGTGAAGCAGAGGCCCCCTGTCACAGATACATCATACTCCAAGTAGTACTGCTACATGAATGTGTAATAATCATTTCAAGGTTGCTACAATTTTAAATTGATCCAATTCTAAGTTTCAGTTAAGTTGCTGTATTAAAATTCATGATATGTTATATGTTCCCGTTAGGTCGTTGATGTATTCAACTGCTAAGTAATTAAGCTGTAAATGTACTGCAGTATAAAGTTCAATTGTTCCCACTTAGAGGTAATGGACCAGTCAAAGTACCGTTAAACGGAAATACTCAAAAAGCACCTTTACTGTACAGCACTGGAGTAAATAGACACTTTCAACAAAACGTGAAGAAATATATATATATATACATCCATTGTACATACACAGTGGCATGGAGAGCATCCGGTGTATTTAGCCCTGGAGGTTGTGGTTAAAGGACTCAGTCAGATTTCCTGGGCGCAGCAGGCAGAGCGTTGGAGCCTCGTGATCGGCCTCGGGCGCCGACGGACACGAACAACCTCTGTTTCTACAGCAAAGAGGTTTGTTTTGATGTCTGACACATTCAGTACACTGAAGGCTTTCTTTATTTGAAAAAAAAAACTAACACATAAAATAAAATGGTTTCCAGTGAGCCGACTCATATGATGCTGGAACCGTTTTCTTTTAGCTTTAAAATATCAAACTTAAAGAATTTGACGAGATTCCAGACAAATAGACACAACGCGTGTGTGTGTGGGGGGATGTGTGTGCATGTGTGTGTGTGTGTGTGTCTATTTGTGATGCCTTCAGGTACAGAGCGGTTTCACCGCAATGTGACTCCAGCTGCTACAGAGGAGGAAGTTAATACCCAGGGCAGGGGCACACAAGGGAGTGTGTGTGTGTGTGTGTGTGTGTGTGTGTGTGTGTGTGTGTGTGTGTGTGTGTGTGTGTGTGTGTGTGAGAGGCACCACAGCTGTGGCCCCTACAGATGGACAGAGTGGAGGTGAATGACACTCGCTCAGACAGAGAGAGACACAGATGTAAGAGACAGGACACGAGCTCTGCTCTTCCTTTTGGTCACTTGAGCCATGGAGTCATGTGAGGAACACCGTAGAAGAACCTCTGCTGTGGTTTCATCTCAAGACATCCTTCATGTCGGCGGTCGGAAGCCTCACAAACTGCTCAGAACCCTTATTGTAACAGACCGAGGTCTATTAGACCTGGTCTTAGGGCCTCAGGGCTCTTGTTTGTAGCAGTGAGGTTCCGTGAGGTCATCCCAGAGGTCACAACAGGTCATTGTTTTAATATTTATTGTGGAATGTTATAAACATGAACAATGGACTTATATTGACAGGATGTGCTGAATATTGATATCAATGGGTCTGCTTTTGATTGATATGACCACATGAACACATGAGGAGGACCAGGGTCCCCATTGTAGGGGCCCTTTTAAAGCATGACCATCTGAACCGAAGAAACATTTCATGTAGCTGATGCTTTTGTCCAAAGTGACTTACATGTTTGCTCTATACACAGCAACGGGGAGCAATTAGGGGTTTAGTGTCTTGCTCAAGGACACAACAACATGGACTAGCAGGGCTCGAACCACCAACCCTCTGATAGAAAGACAGGCATGCTAACCAGTGAGCCACATGCCGTTCAACAATGCCAGCGGCCAATTGGCTAGAAGAGGAGCCGAACCTTCTGGTCTCGCTGCATCTCACACCCGTGAGTAAGTACTGAACGTGTGAACACAGCCTGCAGAACTTATTTTGACCCAAACCACAATCTTTTAATAACCTGGCCAAGCAGTTGCTGTTGCCATAAACAGGTGCGTTACAATGTGTCTCCACGCGGCCCTGACCAAGCGTCCGTACGGGACCAATTAGGAAAGAGGTTTGATATTTTCTTTGACATCAATATGCCATTATCAATTACATCACTTCCAAAGGGAAAAAGAACTCAACAACGGGAGACCATGTGACGAAGTGAACGAGACCACGAACACGGAGTGAGATCCAGCTGGGCGGGCCGGTCCCGAGACACGGTGCCGGGTGTGTGTGGCGGTAGTCTGCAGCAACGTAGACCCGCTGGTCTGGGTTCCAGTCCATCCAGATACACCAGTAGTCCCAGAGCCAGCTCCCACACAGACAGAGGCACATTCGTCAAAAGAAGGAAAACACGCCCCAGACGCTGGAAGAGACTCAGACTCTTGGTAATCTCAAGGAAAGCCAGTGCATTGTGGTTTTAATAAGTCTGTTTCTATTCCGGTCCCGGAGGAGAGGCTGAGGGGACGACACAGGGACGCTGGGAAGAGGAACCAGACTGGGGAAGAGTGGGGGGTTGTGGTATCGGGCTCTACAAATGAAACGACTTGGATTGTCCCGCAAACGTTTTTCCATTTGATACAATCAAGAGACTCTGGAGGCGGGGAGAAGTTTAAGCCAGGGTTGGTAATATAAAGACCAGTCAAAGTAACTCTGAACTAGATGAAAACATTAAAAAAACACAGCTTAGTGTCAAGTAAGTAAGAAGCTAGCAGCACTAGCTCCAAACGTTGCTAATGCTTCAGGCCTCTCTCTGAAGCCACGCCCCCAAAATGATCAACCAACACGGCCAT
>JBAMJR010000365.1:147500-157500 GCA_038501785.1 Myoxocephalus aenaeus
CCTGTGTTGTTTAGCGGTAAAAACCGTGCGATCTCCCCGTCACCCATGCATAATTACCCACCTGGCCGTTTCACCTGAGCCCCATATATAACTTATCATAATAAAATACACACTACCAAAATAAAATACAGACATAACTAATGGCTCCTACAACGTCTGTTGGTCCGTCCAACACTTTAACACCAGCTTATTATTCATAGATCTCTTTGGAGATCTCTTCCTTGGCAGTTCAGTTCAGTAAGTAATAGTAGATCAGCTTTTGATTTCATCTGTTTCTACAATCACAGAAGCATGTGACTGATGCTTTGCTTCCACACCACGAACCAACACGGTTAGACTTTGCCTCGACCAAGTAGTCTTGGTCTGGTCCGTACATTTGCTGAAATTAACTGAACCAAATAGGCAACAATCAGAGAAATGGAAATATGAATGGAAAGAATGCCGTTAAATCTAGTGAGCACACTAGACTCCTCTGGTTGTATAGAGGTCTATGCTTCATGTGTTAAAGCTGCATTCTCTCTCCTGACCACCAGGGGGTGACTCCTCTGGTTGTATAGAAGTCTATGCTTCATGTGTTAAAGCTGCATTCTCTCTCCTGACCACCAGGGGGTGACACCTCTGGTTGTATAGAAGTCTATGCTTCATGTGTTAAAGCTGCATTCTCTCTCCTGACCACCAGGGGGTGACTCCTCTGGTTGTATAGAAGTCTATGCTTCATGTGTTAAAGCTGCATTCTCTCTCCTGACCACCAGGGGGTGACTCCTCTGGTTGTATAGAAGTATATGCTTCATGTGTTAAAGCTGCATTCTCTCTCCTGACCACCAGGGGGCGACTCCTCTGGTTGTATAGAAGTCTATGCTTCATGTGTTAAAGCTGCATTCTCTCTCCTGACCACCAGGGGGTGACTCCTCTGGTTGTATAGAAGTCTATATAAATGACTCTACTTCTCTTGATGTATTCCCTCAGTAAACATTGTAAACATGAGTTTATGTCTCAATCTCTAGTTTCAAGTCTTCTTCAATACAGCATGATGTTCATTTAGTAAATTATGGTCATTTAGAGTCAAACAGACCATAAAGCAGGGGACGCTTTAGGGCGGGGCTACAGGTGATTGACAGGTCGACATCAGAGACGTATACAGCGTCTCTACGTCACTCCTTTACATTCCAAATATGGTCACGTCCTGTTCATTGGCAACTAAAAATGGACGGAGTGACCCTTTAACTCAGCCACAAATTAGACATATAGGTAAGGAGCTTGGAACCAAAGACACATGGACCTCTCTCTCTCTCTCTCTCTCTCTCTCTCTCTCTCTCTCTCTCTCTCTCTCAGGCTGGTCCCAGTGGATGCTTGAGTTGGGTGAAGCTGCCGGTCGTCTCCAGAGGTTCTCCTTCTCTTCACGGAGGTGTTCATAACTCACCTGTTAGCATCACAACGGGCAATCCCCTCAGCTTGACTCCTTTATTCCCTCAGTCATTCCACCAAGATGTCGTAAAGTATACCTCAGGCAGGGGATTCCCAAAAAATCTGTGGAAGTATCTCCGATGGGTCCAAAGAGGTCACATATTTTAATATCTTCACATGGAATCGCATTATTCACTGAAAAGCCACATTTGACCGGCAGATTGAAATACTAGATCTCTGGTTGACACCACAGTGAATTCATCCCCAGATGGATGCTCTTGAAAACAAGCCTCCGTGAAGCATCCATCATTCATTTCTTAACTATTCAGACAAACCAAAGACTGGAGTCAAAGGAAGACGGGTGAGCACAGTGCTTCTGCACTGGATAACATAACCGTTCATCTCATTTGCATACGAGTGGCTGGATGATGGGCGGGTGATGATGTGTTTTCTGTTGCCTTATTTTGGAATTAAACGCATCCTAATCCCTGCGGTGTTCAAATATTGAACCACATGTCAGAAAAACAGCGTTCCCAACACATAAATGCCAAATGGATGTTTTGCTAATTCAAATGCCCGATTCTCAAACATGCAGAACTGTCATGGGAAGAAATTAGACGTAATATATCTCAACACAACAGCATATGATTAGCATTTCATCCTTATTCTATATTTCACGTTTTGATTTGGCATCCGTCATTATTGACTGGCGACTGCGACCTCCACACCATACCTGTATCAGAGCGAGTCTTCTGGGCATGTGTGCTACTTCAGTTACTCCGTGTTCTGCTTCCTGGTAATTGGTCTGCATCCTGGTCAGACTGTTTTCAATCAAAGGAATAGATATGAATTTTACAAAAGGTCAAAGAAACAAAAAAGAACAATGGCATGAAAATGCATCAATATCAGTAAACACAGCTCACCTGTTCTTCACGGCTTGAAGCTGTTTCTCATGATGTGATACTAAAAAGAGGAAAGAATATGAAACATCTGCATGTAAATGTTCAATAACTATGCACTCGGGGTCCGAGTACTAATTATCAGCATTGCCATGTTCCATTGATCCAGGGGCTGACGTTAACATATACATTACATAATCATAGTTATAGGAGAGTGGATGCAGCATTACGTCATACTGGTTACAAGGCCTCTACTGGGCAGCTACTGGTCAGCTGTTCAGCGCCTCATTCCTTCAGCATCACTTCCACATGTCAGTATGGAGTAGATGAGGGATTCATTCATACAGAGCCAACTAAAACTATAAAAGATCTATAGAAACGTTCCCGTTAACGGACGAGCTAATGCTAGCATCAACAGCATTAATATGTTCGCTAATCAGAAGTTATGTCCCGCAAACATTGCTTTAAGCTACGCTAACTTAGCTCTACGGTAACATTAATAACGTTGTTAGAAAGTTATTCATTTCACATTTGACCGCTAAGCAGCGGATTCCATGCAAATCCAGTTTGGAGTAAAACGGTGATATTATATTAGCATTTTCATCATGACTTTCATGTCCAACGCTACGATGCTCACGATAGCCGTGCCGAGTTCATCGGGAGTTGTTTACAGTTATCGAGGCTCTTCAACAACGACTCAAACCCCACGCAAAAGTTACTCAATTAATTACATTAATATATTCATATATTATTGTGGGTCTGTTTATCTATTGATTGTCTAATTGTAATTCCTTGCCTCCAGGCCATAATACTGAACTAGTCATGTTTCTACATACAATAAAATGCATTGCTCAATGTAGACATTAGACATTAGGAGGAAGAATATCAATCAGTTTTTACATATTAAGTTAAGGTAAAATAAAAATAAATCATTGTCTGCTATATGAATCAGGATTTTGAGATTGTTTTCATGATTGAAAGCATGATTTGTTACCTTGGAGCAAGATCGGGTCGTCCTTCGATCAGAGGATCGGCGGTTCGATCCCCGGCTCCGCTAGTCCATGTCGACGTGTCCTTGGGCGAGACTCCTAGCCTAGCTCAGGTCACTTGATACCTCCGACCCCAAGAACAAACATCCTCCAACGTACAGTTATTTTCCGTGCAACTACTGCTTGAAATGTACTACCTCCTCTCATAACTCATACAGGTATAATCTGTCATTTAAAAAACAATCAAAGGCGCAACTCAGGACATTAACCACTTGACGTTTTCCTTTGCTTTTTTAGTCATCTGATTTTTCTTTGTATAAATTATGGATGGACTGCATCATATACATGCTAGTCCTCGACTGCACGAGTTATCCGACTGTACTATTTTTATTTTTATTCTGTTTGTTTCACGTTATGTTTTGCATCTTTTTGTATGTATTATATTTTGTCCTTTCTGTGGACCCCAGGAGGGTTAGCGGTCGCTAAGGCATCAGCTAACGGAGATCCAGTAAATAAAATAAACTAATCATGGCCTCGGTTTGTAAGACAAGGTTTAATTGCATGGTTTGCGATACATGAAGTCAAGTGTTTCTCTCTGAACACTGAATAATACTGACTATAATACTGACTGTGTGCCTGGCGCTCGGCTGGGAGGAGAACAATATGACGTGATGGAGGTGAAGGTACAAGTACCGGCAAGAACCTCAATCTACTTCCACGCCTGCTCAAGGGCACTCGCATGCAGACACGAGGAGTCAGGGATCGAACCGCCAGCCTCCTGATCAAAGGACCGCTTGTCTGTTTCCACTGCTTTTATTGATTCTCAGACCTTCCACCTATGCCAAAAGTAAATCATTTTACAGCTCTCAGATCAGTGTTCTAGCACAAACACAACATGTGCACAGAAGTAGGTGGATGCAAGCGCACTCTTGACAAGACACTCACTATATCTGTGGAGAAATATTAGAACCAAAAACGTTTAACTTCTTAAAAACCCTCGAACCCCCAGGGGGTCTAGACCTCTTTCCCCTGTGTTTGAGTCGTCGTATAAACCCCAAATTAATTCCAGTACTTGTGTTTATTGTATGTATTTGTTCAGCAAAGTTTTGGGGAAAAAATGTATATCTGCAAAAAAAATCACTTGTAAAAGATATTTTGATCATAACTATGAACATCCATCATGAGTATCAGCAAGGTGACAGTTACACGGTTACAGGAATGTGTCTTTGACTGAAATCCAACGTTGTAAAGGGTTCTTACAAACGTTTTAGTGAAACTTTAAAATCGCTAAAGCAAGTTAGGGAGTTTACGTAAATAATTAAACTTAACGATCATTTAATTTTTTGTGGTTGCAAGGTGCCGTTTTTAAAAAACACACTTTTTTTTCGCAGAAAAAGAGGCGGAACGGGGCCGGTGCTGTAATCGTGTTCGTCACTGTTGATGCGTTTAAATAAGATAATCATAGTTAGTGATGTATTCTGAGTACTTCTATGAACCTGCAGTGATGGAGTCAGTCTGATTGGGTGTGCAGACGACTGAATATCTTTCTCAAATACACTTCAACCGGGATCATGGGCATCAAACCTACAACCTCTCAAGGTGATGGGGTGGTCTGCTTAAGCCACCAGGCCACCATGCTGCATACAGTACGTGTGTATGAGTGTGTCCGTGTGTGTGTGTGTGTGTGTGTGTGTGTCACTGCGTATAGAGTGGTGTGGCAGCCAGGGCCTCATGACAGATCAGGGCATTCAGGCCAGTGACATTCCTCCAGAGGCCCAGATGCATCATGGGCCAGCGGTGTGAAAAATGCCGGTCGGCCTGATCCACTCAGCCGCAGATGAATGGAGCGCTCGGTGCGCTCACCCAGAGATGAATGGAGCGATCTGTCTTGTCAGCGGAGGTCGACCGAGAGGTTACAGTATCCAGAGTATACCTGTGTGTGTGTGTGTCTCTCTCACACACACACACACACACACACACACACACACACACACACACACACACAGTGAGAAACAAAGACAAGCACAGATGATCACAAATGAAGTCACACAATGATGTTTCTACCGCCGCGGCCTACATAGATATCGCTTCAGCCCAAACCTGATGCAACCACAGCGCCATCATTAACCTCAAGCTCTACATATAGTTCATCTTCTTAATATTGAAGGAACAGCTTCTGAGATCTCAGCCTCGTATCCATGTGTTGATCGTGACTGCAGACCGATGGACCTACATGTGCATAGAAATTAGTCAAAATTATAATCCAAACACATCAAATTGCAGTGAAATCTATAAGGTCTTCTGTTCTCTGTCCACTAGAAAGGAACGGGCCTTGACGTTTTGGGATGTGACCCCATGTGCCGGTCAGGTCCCCGGTCAGGTTGCACACTCGTTAGCGTGTTAGCTTTGCTCGCTAACAGGAAGGACGTTCATGCTTGCAGCACTGACTCCGCTCTCTAACGCCAACGAGAGCTTCCTCCATTTTTTTTTTACACGCTCGCGTTATCACTCATTAATGTCTTGCGATGGACAGGAAACTGCGAAGAATGTCCGTCACATTTACCCAAAACCCGACTCACTCTACAAACTCAGGACGCAGAAACTCTCCATAATGGAGAAACTGGAACTGGAGCATGTTTGGGCTTTTTTTTCTGCTTGTAAATGTTTGTGATTCTCTTTCTGACATGGAAGTGAACGCCTACACTCAGTGCTGGGCTACGGTACTGGTGACCATTAAAGTGGACCTGGTTCCCCAACTGGAGCCGAGTGATTACACTGTCCGTGGACCATAACCACCGAGAGTGACCAAAAGTCCCTTTAAGATCCGACTTCTAACAGCAAACTAACCGTAAACTCTAATCTTTCATTTTGATTCTAAACTAAACTAGGCAGATTTTTCTGAGATTGCCATCAATGTGAGGACATTTGGGATTGTACAAATAAACATGCACACACTGGACCCCCATCAAACACTGCCTTGGTGTCCCACACACACACACACACACACACACACACACACACACACACACACACACACACACACACACACACACACACACACACACACACACAGTCCATCTCCCCAGCCATCAGCCCAGAGCTCCGCGCCCCGAGCAGCGCTCTGACACGTCTATATGTTTTTCCGCCTGACCTTTTGCCGTCCTTTCTGCCACAGCCCGTAAACCATGAGCTGATATATGAAGGCAATTTTTAGCGGTGCCACTTGTATCTGAGTGATTGCGTACGCTTTACATTTGGGGCGCCTGCCACCTTGCCACCCCCCCCACCCCCTCCAGATCTCTCTATTTGGATAGCGGGTGCTGTGGGGTTGCGGGGGCTGGAGAAAGGGAGGGGTGATGAAGGGATGTGATGCCGAACACACACATCTATCTGCTCCTCGGGCACGCAGCCTTTTTAGTCGGCCAGGCAGAACTTCATCCTAACATCCAGGCGTTACAAACATCTGGGAAACAAAGATTGTTGTTATAATTTTAGATGATTGGTTTTAGGATAGATGACATTTTACGGCAGTTGTTTTTTTCAGCATTGTTCTTTAGGAAACTAGTGTTGCATGTGTTCAGTACTTTTGTTTTTCTCTTGTTTTTGATGCATTTATATGCGCCGTCTTCAACATTCACACATGCATACACACGTTCATACGCACATGCATACACACGTTCATACACTCATTCATACACTCATTAATTCATACACACATTCATATCCTCATGGTAGGCACCCCATGCATCAGGGTCTAATATAAATGCTCAGTCGCACACACACACACACACACACGGCTTCAGGAGTAATTTGGGGGTCAGTTCCTTTTCCAAGGACACTTTGACGTGCGGAGCTGATGAGGCTGGGATCGAACCACCGATCTTCTGATGAGTTGACAGCCCGCTCTACTGCTGAGCCACTTTTTAGTTGATGAAAGGACCAAGGACTATTCAGATTAAAACATCAGTATTTAGATATTCAAGGTAATTTATATTGGGTTTTACATATTATGATTTAAATCATGTTCATGTTTTTTAGAAACTGTTAAATATAAAATGTTCATCAAGGGCCAACTCTTTTCATTGGAGGGTTTGATTTGGCTCGAGGGCAACGACCAACTACGGCATGAACATATTTATTGGAGAGGAAGAAAATGAAAATAAATGAATAAAAAAGACACGTATTCCATGTGTGTTTTTATTTAAGACACTAAAGCGCGTTGGCTTTAACTAGCACACGTCCGCTCCACGGCCTTGAACCCCTCTCTTGTCGCCCAGCTTCAATGCTGGTGAAGGGGTCGCTATGATTAGCATGAGTTCACGTCCCAGTAATGGACTGAGCTCTAGCTCGTTAGCTTAACGTATGTTTGAATGGAGCGGCCTTTAGGCCCTTCATCACAGCAGAAGATTGAGCTTGTTAGCGTGTTAGTATGAACTTATGCTATAGGAGCTATATGGCATTAGGCCGTGTTACATTACCACGACGCAATGACACTTGTTAGCCTATTAGCATAACCCCCTATTAGATAGACAAGGGGCATTAGCCCGTGTTACAGTAATGGAACGCCGCTGTTAGCTTGTTAGCATGCAAAACAGGTCGGGGTCTGTGAGTGGCATTACAGCCTGTTTAAGAGCACTGGAACGAGCCGCCGCAGCGTTAGCTAGTTAGCATAATCTCAAGAAGGCTGTGTGTGTGTGTGTGTGTGTGTGTGTGTGTGTGTGTGTGTGTGTGTGTGTGTGTGTGTGTGTGTGTGTGTGTGTGTGTGTGTGTGTGCGTCTTCCCTCCAACACTTTTCAATTACAGCTGCTCATTGTCAGGTTGTAAACGGCTGGGTCAGCTGGCTGGAGCTCTGCCTTTGAACGCGATGCTGACGTCCCTACAAAGGCATCATTAGAGGCTCGGCCCAGCAAGAGACGCCCTCACTCCTCCATCACCCCCGAGGAAACAGCTCAATAATGTGCCAAAGATGAAAAAAATTACAATGTATAACAAAAAAAAATCCCCTACAAGGAAGAAATAGAAAAAGACAGACTTTAATCTAAACCCTTCCTTTATTTCCTGGGCTCTGTTCCGTGTCCTTGCGTAATCCCTCATTTGATTTGATTTTTTCTTTTATCATTAATTTTGAGACAAATATGTTGAAGCAACTTTGAAGAGACATTTCTCATTTTCTCTTGATCTGAATATTCAGTGACAGCCCCTCCCACCTGTGCCTCAAGAAAGAGGAAAGAAAGGCTTTAGATGGAATACAAACATTACGGCTGTTGCTAATTACAACGGGAGATTGAGAAAAGGAGAAGAGGATAATAATAAAAAAGAACACTCGTGCATTTTAAATGTGATTTGCATTTTTATTCCAAATTGTATTTTAGACTTTTTTCGCCTTTCTTTTTTCATTGGGTTCTCTCTAATAACTTCCAGATCAAAGGCTTCCAGCGGGTTTCTCTCTTCTTGTTTTCCTCCTCCAAGACGTCTTTGCCTCCTAGGACCACAGCAGCAGCGTTGGACTGGTGCCAAATGTGTAGAGGAAGGAAGAATGAGCTATTCCAGGACTCTTTTGACATCACAAAGGGGACGATCCACAGAGGGCACGATAAAAGACGATAAAGTTCTGTTTCAGCCTGGTTCTGCACTGCCCTGACAGTCCAGACTGGGATTAAACCAGTTTAAATAACATGTGTGTTCCTTCCTCGAGTTATAATTGTATTTAATTAGGTAGCACCCTCAACACAAGAATGTCTTCTGTGTTATCGTCACTTTTTAAACGTGGAGTCGGTCGGTAAACGTACGTATGAGTGACATCTATGATCATAACGGCCTTTGTTCAACCCTAAGAAACACTTCAAACTGAATGGAGGGGAAACTCAGACGCTCGCTTTGTCACCCTCTGATTAAAAGTGCACCTTTCCACGAGTTCACAGGGCTTTTCCTGTTATAGAGACTGGAGCGTTGCATCGCCCGCCTACAGGGAACCTCTGTAGACAGATAGCATAATGCAGACGTCTCAATGAAAGCTTCATCAAGACGGAGGACGATTACTGTGTCCTTAACGATGCACTCGCTGTGCTTTTACATAATTGAGGGCTCAACTTTCGATGTGTTAATACCGTAATGAGTAATGACATCACTTCATCTGAGGATCGCTTCAGTCCTCCATGACGTACACAACCGAGTGAAGTCTTTTTATGTCTTTATTTTTAATTCATTTGCTTCGATGGCTGATCATTGTTTTGTCTCACGCATCATCGGGTCAAAATGTCAAAGTCATTAGTTCTTTAACTTTAGTTGTCATGACCCAATGCCATTTCCCATCATCCTTAGCTGTACTTCAATCAGAGGCAATAACATCAAGAGAACTTCCAGAAGTATAGTCCAGCGTTTACATAATGAATACCTCTGAGACGCTGGAGTCAAGAGACGTTTAGCCACGAGCTAACCGTTGATCTCTTTCAGAAGCTTAGTAACACAAAATATAACATTAATCAATGAGAATAAATCTGCTCACAAATGTTTTCTGTGATTATTTATCCATTTTTTCCTTGTTGAAAACAACATTATTAGCTGTCCACCAGCTTCCTGTTTCTTTGCTGTGTTCCTGACTGAGTGTCAGATCTGATCTCAAGCTTCAGGGAATGAAATGAGACGAAAGACACAACTTCATACACTCATAATGGATAATGTGGCAACTGCGTCCGCATTACTAACGTG
>JBAMJR010000365.1:160000-172500 GCA_038501785.1 Myoxocephalus aenaeus
AACTGGAAACACAAGCAGCAGAAGGTATTTTAAAGAAAGGCCTTCTAAATCTGTAACTAAAATAACTCCTTGTTTTATGGTTTGTATAGAACGCAGCTTCAGAAATATATGTATTAATATTTCAATTTCAGAAAGCATAAAAGCATAAAAAAGCATAAAAGTAGTATTTGTAGTATAGTACAGTACATATTTACTTCATAATGATAAATTAAAGCAAAATGAGTTTGTTTTGCCGCTTTATAAAGATCTGTAGCTGCTGTTACCACGGAGCAGTGTTAGTGCAGCAGGACACATAGAATACAGTAAATCATACTTTAAACAGATATGTTGACACATGTCATCCCCTGTATTAATACATGATTATACTACAGTAGGTCTGAATCATATCTATGTTCTGATGTCAGCTGTGATATTAAACATATTTATTTTGTGGATCTGAGGACAAGAAGAAAAAACAACAACATGAAGTTCACTCTGGAAGTTTAGAAAGAGATGACAAAGAACACAGGCTGTGTGTGTGTGTGTGTGTGTGTGTGTGTGTGTGTGTGTGTGTGTGTGTGTGTGTGTGTGTGTGTGCATGTGTGTGTGTTTGTGCGAATGTGTGTGTGTGTGTGTGTGTGTGTATGTGTGTGTGTGTGTGTGTGTGTTTGTGTGTGTGTGTGCGTGTGTGTGTGTGTGTGTTTGTGTGTATGTGTGCGTGTGTGTGTGCACGTGTGTGTGAATATGTGTGTGTGTGTGTATAGGGCCGTTGAGTGAGGGGTCTGCTGGACCCACAGAGGGGAGGGCACAGGGGGGCGGAGCCTCGTAACGGGAAGCCCCTCCCCCCCATCCTCCTGAGCTGCCAGATGGCACACACTCAAACCCCCAGTGAACGGCGCACGTGCACGTATGCATATTTGAACACGCGCATCGTCAGCCACAGACACACAAACACACAAACGCACAAACGCTGCAAACACATATTTAGAGGAAGAGATTCAGTTTCAACCGGCCGCCTCACCTTCTCTGTGCGTCCAAACAAAAAGCTCCTGTTCCAGAAGTCCTTCTCCTTCAAAGGCTGCGCGGAACCTTCGGCTGCTCGTCCGTCCCCAATGGGCCCCCCCCCCGTGTGGGAGCAGCTCAGCTCTATTTACAGCCCCGGTGTGGAACTCTTTGAGACCGTAAAATAAGGGAATCCGCGCTGAGCTCAGGTCGTGAGCGCCGAGTCCACGAGTTCAAGGACGACACGAGGAATGGATGGAGAGATAACGCTCCATATCCACCACCTCCTCTAAGTGTGGGACTCTAATAGGAAAGATGGGTTCATGTGATATGAATATGAGGAAATGAGTGGCATGACTTTGTTTTCCTTGTGTGTGTGTGTGTGTGTGTGTGTGTGTGTGTGTGTGTGTGTGTGTGTGTGTGTTTGTCAGCATGAACTTGCATGTAATTGTAGATGTGTGGCTCGATGCATGTGACAGATATGTTCATAAATATATTTGTGTGCTCCCTTTATTTGGACAGGACACACACACACACACACACACACACACACACACACACACACACACACACACACACACACACACACACACACACACACACACACAGCAATAGATATCCAATAGCCGGGAGCCGTGGAAGGGTCCCGCTACATCTGTCAGCGCCGCCTGGCAAAGGCGCGGCGAGTTCAGATGCTATCGCCACAAACGGCTGCATCAAAAGATTTAGTGTTTCCCGCCGTCCCCGGGCCGCGTGGCGCGGTCCGCCCGGGCAACGCGACAAGAAGGGGGGGGGGGGGGGGGGGGGGGGGGGGGGGAAGACGGCAGGCGGGGGACAGATAAGAGGGGAAGCGACAGCAATATCAGCCGGAGGGGGTTTGAGGTGGAGGGCGGGGGAACTAAAGAAGAGGCACACGGCTCCTCTTCGTCTTCTTCGCCTTCTTCTTCACCTTTTCGCGGCTGCACTCGAGAGACCGGGCCCGGGCTTTAAAAGTCTGTTGTGCTGTAGTTTTTTTTTTGATTTTTCATGAAAAGTATTTTTGACCCTGGGTGAGCCAATCATAAAAAAAAAGCACAACAATAAAAACAGATGTACTCGTGTACATGCACCCAAGATGCATCGAAGTCTGATAAGACCACATTTTACAACTAAATATAAGAAATGCAAAACCCATTTCATTTTTTGGGGGAGTTTTTCCTGATCCGATGTGAGGTCCCGGGACAGGGATGTCGTATGTGTACAGACTGTAAAGCCCCGAGGCAGATTGTCATTTGTGATTTTGGGCCTGTGTTAATGGCGACGTGTCACTTTAAACGGGCCTCATCAGGAGGAGAGAGACGATGGAGTTCAGCTCGTTGAGAGAAGCCTCTTCCTCCCCTCAGCTTCATCGGGTCAGGACTCCAGTCCAGCGTGACCTCACAGGACCGGCCCAACCCAACAAAAGGGTTGTGATTGACGTTCGCGTCGTTATAAGTCAGTATTCATGCAGATAATGTGAATTAAAAAAATGAATAAGATGTCATTCTTACCCAGGAACTCTAGGTGCAGATGTGCCTTTAAACTGGCATGAGGAAGATGATGATGAAGATAATGATGCTCAAAAGACAGAGTGTGAGGAAGACTTCTTATTTCCCCTGTGGATCAGCTGCTAATCACAACTATGCCGAGATAACCCCACCCACTGCATCCTCTGCTCTTGAATAACCTCACCTGGGGCGAGTGACGTGGGGGGAGAGAGAGAGAGAGAGAGAGAGAGAGAGAGAGAGAGAGAGAGAGAGAGAGAGTATGTCTTTTGAAGGCTTCCTCGCTTAACCGCCACACAGCTACGGGGCTGTCGACTTGTCGAGGGATTCTCCTGGATGTGTGTGTGAAGACCCTCCTGTAGAGAGAGAGAGAGAGAGAGAGAGAGAGAGAGAGAGAGAGAGAGAGAGAGAGAGAGATAGTCCTGATTAAATGCTGGAGCCGTCATGCCTGCGAGCCAGCCAGGAGATTAATATCGGCGTAACCTGTTACTTAATTCATTATGGGGATACAGGCTAATTTGATTTGATATTATTTTAATAAAGTTCTGTGATATCCAAGATTGTTTCAGGCTATCAAAATCATTTTCCAGTTATTACAGTTCGCCAGGCAGGTCCCTTTGATAGCAGCGGTTGGCCAGGCCTGTCCTGAATATATTACAACCCTCTACACACACACACATGCACACACACACACACACACACACACACACACACACATGCGCGCACACGCACGCACATGCGCACACGCGCACACACACACACACATGCACACACACACACATGCGCGCACACGCACGCACATGCGCACGCACACTCGCACACACACGCGCACACACACACACACATGCACACGCGCACACACACACACACACATGCGCGCACACGCACGCACATGCGCACGCACACGCGCACACACACACACACACACACACTCACACTCACACACACGCACGCACACACACACACACACACCCTTTTCCCCTGAATCTCACTCTAATATTCACACACTCTCGTGTCAAAGTCCTCTCTCCCTTCTCTCTCGTCTTGATTTTACAGTATTTTCCTTGTTCCCGTCTCTTCAGTTATCAAAACGCATAAACAATGTGAAGTCAAAATGAACAGATAACTGGAAGGAGCAAAACAAGTCTTTTAGAGTACAGTTATTACAGAAGTGAATTAGCGGGTCGCAGGTTTGATCCCGGGCCCAGCAGGGGCCCGTCTCTCATTACCAGTTCAGCCTTGGAGCCGAGGCCTTTAACCCCCGACTGCTCGCGGGCGTGAGGGTAAACATTCACATGTTCCTGAAAGAGAGATTATTACACTCAGTCAAACATCCCGGATTTAAATACATTTAAATAGATTTGATATAAAATGCATTCGTCCTTAAGTCCACTTATTTTTTATACATCTAGCAAAAGGCCTTTTCCATTTATCACAAGGCTCAGGTGTGCAATACGTGTACATGTGTGGGTCATGTTGCTGTGGGTTTCTGATTGATCTAACCGGGTTTCTTTGGGTCTGTGGAGGACACAGGAGAACCAGCAGAGAACCCAGCAGACACATGAGGGTGCAGACCTGCTGCTGAACGCTCTCAGTAGGACAGGAGGAACCAAGAGTTCAGACCAAAACACTCAGAAACCACAAAGGGCGTTGCCGGCTTCAGGTGCCTGAGACCTGAAATAAGACCCGGTTTATAAAGTAGCTCCATGAGCTCAAAAGGGTTTACAGGCTAAGCCGATAGCAACGTAAAGAGCGTTGACCAGCACCATTACAGCGACCACGCAGTCGGCTGTCCAGCTGAGGCTTCCTCTGGTCTTTGGAGATAAATAACTACTTACCTCATCGTTAAAGTCCATTTGGCCTCCTTATTGGAAGATACAATGGCATGGCAACAACTTCTGCACACACAGGTAGTGCTGGAGCGATGGATGTTGTCTCAGGGAATTAATCAACGACAAGCGTTGAGGTTGTACCAGCTACAGAACCACAACTTAAAATAGCCAACCCAGTTTTAAGAGAACATGTTGGCATTGTTTCTGCATAATCACGTGATGCATGATACACGTGATACGTCTTTTATCGCTTGCAGACACGCACAATGCCAAGTGGTTACAGCGCAAGTAGCGTAAACACATATCAACCTACCTGAGCAGACTTTCCTCCAGAACGTTAGGTAACGCACAAGGTTACACAACAAGCGTCCAGATGTTTCATAATGGTCTCACATGAGACACAAGCAGCGGTCTCCTAGGTGAAAGCCCAGGTTGTTTCCCACCGCATAGTCCCACCCGCCCTCGGTGGACTCTGTTACCTTGTTATATTTGTTATTCTAGCACAATTGCTTCGTCACTTAAATCTGACCGAATTAAAAAACATTGGCCTTGCATGTCTCCTCAAATGGATGAACGTTGAATTTCAACGTCTCTCCTGGTGGCATGGGCTGCACTTCCTGCTGACAGCGAGGACAGGGACCCGGTCTTACCCGAGCCGTTTCTCCAACGGCATCCCCTCACACACATCTTGGGTATCAGCAACCGATCAATAGAGAAATCCCAACCACTCGTCATTCATTGGTGACAGAAACTGTGAAACGTGTCGTGTTTGTACTGCAAAATATTCCATGTTGCCATAAAGCAATCTCCGTTAGCGCAGTAAAGACTTACAGCATACTGCACCCCATGATGTGAAATGCATTTAGGCGCCGACCTTACCGGTGATGGTCTGGTCACAATAACACAGTTGTACAGGCTCCTTTAATCAAAGCTCTCTCTTACTCTTGGCCTCTCTTTCTTCCATCACCAATGTCATCCATCCATTATTAAAGCTCCCCTCGACTCGTCTTTCCTGCTCGGCTCTATTAGAAAGTCTTGTATCAGCTGCTCCGGGCCATGGGAGGACGGAGAAAGAAATAATAAAATGAAGACATGTTCAGCTCTTTGCAGGGGGGCGTGTAAGTCGCCTGTCATTCTGTAATCACTGTGTCCGCGACTCTGTATGCTAATTCATTTCTCCATACTGCTGACTAGGACATGCAATATAAATGAAGTTTGTTGTACTGAGCAAGGGCTGACTTGAATAAAAGATCAGGTGTCCTGAGGAGATCCGGGGCTGTTATTAGCCGTGTGGAACCACATCGCCAGAGACCTATATGGTACAAGGAAGACCTTTTTTTTACGTGGGAGTTGACATCTTCATCCCTGTCAGAGAGGGATTAGTATACGACTGGGGCAACATTGTACATTAGTGATTTGAAAGCGTAGGATAGAAATCAGAGGCGAGGCCGACAAACTGTGTCAAAGGTACACCAAACGGTTTTGCCAAAAAAATGAGGGTTGAACGCTATGAAGCCCGGGCACGGTTACAAACTATAAGCCTGTTGATGCACACACACAGAACCAGTAGAACTGGTGTGGATGTGATCCAGAAACCAACTAGCTATTTGTCCTGCAGCCATTGCTTCCAATAACACTGTCCTTAATCCAACATGTAGATGTCCACCAGATAAATGCTTAAAGGTTGATGACTGTACATAACAAGCAGTGCCACCACCTCCAGTATGGTATCAAGTAGATGTGTAACAGACCACTGTTTGAATCATGATCCTCTTGAGCCCCAGAATTCAGCCCCCATTTTTGGGGCCTGAATTCTTCATCAGGAAGTCTTCCTCACTCTCCAAGTCCTCGTACTCCCATGAATCGATACCAGAGCCACTGATGTGACATAGCAAAACAAGAAACTGCAAAGCCTTACAAGAGCATATAAGTCCATTTTACATGTTTATACCACAATTCAACCATAAATATTAACATAAACCATAAATATCACTCGAGAGGACTCGAAAGTGACTCGAGAGAGCTCCCCGAGTTATGAAAATATCAATGTTCATTTCCCTAGCTTGATGCTACACATAATTAGCACACCTTTCTGGAAAGCTTACAACCTACAGAATCTGAATCCCTTGTGAGACAAAGCCTCAGCAAGATATCAACCACATTCCAGCCAAAAAACAGAAATATGACTTACTTATGGAATAAACAATACTTGCTTGGTATGTTTTGGTGCATCTGCTTGAGCAGAACCCCTCTGTTGTGGAACCAGAGGCGTTCAAGGTCCAGGAAGAAAGTTAGGGCATTTTGGCTCTCAGCGGATCTAAAACTACGGTTCACGAAATGTGCACTAAATGAATTACTAAATGTATTTAACTTCACTTAATCAAAGTCAAACTTTGCAGATATACTGTTAACACATAGTGATATTTTATAGAAGAAAAATATGCATCATTTGAAAGATGCATATCATAATTTTTTCTTTCCTGTGTTCTATCATCAACCAATAAACCAGTAACACATATACTGCTATATGAACCTCTTAACTGCTCTCACAACCGTTTTCTGTATATTATACCTTTTGAAATTATTAAAAAATCCTTATCATTTGAATTGATGAAAGAAACTACTACAATAAATTACTATAACAAAGTAAAAAGATCATTTATAATTTCTGATTTCAGAGTTTTAATTGAGTTTTGGGACGGAGGCAAAATAATATAGTCTGGATCCTTGTGGACCAGCTGCTATAATCACACAACAAAGGGATCTGTATCTGCCGATATGGATTATCAATAATCAACATGCAGTATCGGCGGCCAAGAAACGTGATCCGATCTAAAAGTTATGTTTGCTCCCGTTTTTCTTTTGTCCTGATAAGATCTGAGACCAGAACCGTGAGTTTTATGATCCGTTACAGTGACACTGAGCGCTCAGCACTCCTCCAATGTTTCAATAGACTGTCGTAATTTACAGTATTATTGATAGAAAACGAAAACAAGTTTCTATAAATATAATGTTAAAGCTGCAACAATCAATTGCTCATGTTTTAAGTCAAGTAGTGACTAACCCTGGGAGGAAAGGAGCGCTGGCAGCGCCGGCTCCACCAAGGACGTTTCCAGAAGTCACAATAACACGTGATGCCGGTGTGTTAAGGATTAAGTCAGATACAAACACACTTGGGGGTCACTGGCTCTCTCTTTGCTTTGTTAGGCTGCTACCAAAACATACACGCTGCTTTGTGGATATTTGGGAAATGTGGAAGCATTTTTCTCTCCACCGAGGTAGGGTTTCGAGGTCAAGGCCTTCGGTCCCCCAGAGGTTCTGGGAAGGGGGCAGGTGTGTGTCTGTGTGTGAATCCCTTTTGTGGGTCTTTCTTCTGCATCTGTGTGTTTAAATGTGTTGCATGTGTTGTGTTTTGTGTTTGTTTCCACAATGCTGACTGTAAGCGTGTAAACAGTCTGAATAAGTCTGTGAGTATCCTGTGCTCTGCGTCCTCGTGGACTGAAGCCTGGATTACAGGGAGAGAAGAGAGAAGCAAGCCGCTGTTGAACAAACACCGCCGTTAATGCGGTGAAACTGGAATCAGCTGTCGCTTCACCTCGGCGCTCCACCCCGTGAGGCTCCTTTGGCTCTGGTTTCTCTTCCTGTGGAGCGTCTCAGAACTCTGGATATTTGGGGTAGAAATGGTGCTGCTTGGATTTTAGTTGCACATATTAGTTGTGAGTGACGATGTCAGCAAACTTTGGAAAGGAAGGTTCAAAATATGTTTCTGACAGTTTACGACACACAATGAGTAGTGGAGTCTGTCAGACAACTTGTCTTTGTTTTGTGCTTAAAGCCTCCATAATCAAGATTTTGGCCACGCAGACCAAGAGGTGAGCTGGAGCACGAGTCACGTTCATGTTCATGTTCATGAGGAAAAGAAGTGAGCAGATTGGATTTCAACAAAAAAGAGGGCCAGTCCAAATTGAGAGTGGCTGATGTCTGTATAATGTTCAGTGTTGGGAGTGACAGGTTGGTCCAGTCCTACGGGCAGCGCTCCACTCTGTGCTGTCTGTGGCCTGGCTCTACGAGGGCCCGGCTCTACAAGTGCCCGGCTCTACAAGGGCCCGGCTCTACGAGCACCAAGCTCTACGAGGGCCCAGCTCTACGAGTGCCCGGCTCTACGAGGGCCAGACTCTACGAGCACCAAGCTCTACAAGGGCCTGGCTCTATGAGGGCCCGGCTCTATGAGCACCAAGCTCTACGAGGGCCCGGCTCTACGAAGGTCCGGCTCTACAAGGGCTTGGCTCTACGAGGGCCCGGCTCTATGAGCACCAAGCTCTACGAGGGCCCGGCTCTACAAGTGACCGGTTCTACGAGGGCCCACTCTACGAGGGACCGGCCAACGCTTTGGCCAAGGACCAGCTTGATTATTGAATAAACGTTAGAGGGGAAAATACTCATATTTGTTCTTGTTTACAGTGGAGCCATACAAAAACCTCCAGACTGGAAACATTACAAACTGGTGCGGGACGTGCCCGGCCCAGAAGAGGAGGGCTGCACAGCGGGGATCACAACATGCTCCAGGGGAAGCCCATCTACAGAGCATCCGGGGTATTGGTGAGAAGAGGAGCCGGCCGGTTCCCCCTGCTACCAGGCCGTCAGAGCAGCTTCTTTCCTCTGGCTGTGAGGCTCCTTAATTCAGCCTCCACCATATAATATAGTCTATTTTTCTTAAGTACTAAAATGAGACTAAAAAAAGCGTTTTGTTGAGCCGTCCTGTGTTGTACACTGAACCTTGGGTCATATCGCCCTGTTGGTCAACCATTTCCTCAACACTATCAAGTAAAAGCAAATACAGTCAAAGGGAAAGTGCAAAGGACGCCTTTATAAAGGGTCCCATTAAAAAACACCCGTTTACTCCCTAGTACTCAGTGGTTTCTTCCCATATTCCTCATCCCTTTCATCGTCTGTGTCTTTGTGTCTGAATCCCGCATAACTTCTCTTTCTCTTAGTTCCAACTCTCTGTTTTTTTTTCTTCACCAGAGGCTCCAGACCTGAAGGTCAACAAATGTAACAATTAGTAAGTCTCATTCCATTTCCAAAATGTTGGACCCGAGGAGGCCTCCGCGGGACCTCTGTAGATACTACGTATGCTAACTCCACTGTTTTTACAGCCTGCTGCAAACTAGTCTTTACTATCCAATTATGCATGTTGGATGGATGGATGGAGAGAACTCTACATAAACAATATAAAGAATATGGCAAGTAAAGAACAAAGAATGCAATGCATGATGTTAAAAAAAGATGAAGAACTAGTAGAAAGCTAAACAGATTTAAAAAATCAAACTTGTTCCGTGAAGTGCAGATCTGTTTGGAAACATAAAACCCTTGATGACGGGAGAAGAGAAGTACAAGCAATGTAGTGTTTCAATGGTGCTCATATGTTATACCTACACACTATACATGTTATGTGTACAATTAGAGATACATATATTATTTTAAATATGTATTTCACATCAGATTCTGGAATATGGTAGATTAAGAGAACTTTCCGGAGGATAAATATATTGTGCACAGCAATAAGCATGGAGAATGAGTTGTGCAATTCATTGACCGTTTGGCTCTTTTTTTCCACTGTCCTCCCTAAAATATTCACTTGTTATTTTCAAACTCCACATCAGTCTTTAATGTGGATGCATGATTTACTAGTGTAGCTGAAATAAAATGCTGTGAGAACGTCTTTGAAGTATTTAGACTTGTTGCCATCATTGACTTCACAGGGACGTCCAGTGGTTTGTTGTATTTGCGGCATGAGTCACATTTCTATCTTTCAGATCTAAGTATATTTTTCAGAAATGTGGGTCGAGACCAAAATAGAGCTGCAATGACATTGAATGCTTCATCTTTCAAGTCACTAAAAACACGACTGAGTAGCGATGTCTGCTAATGTCTGTTAAACTATTTTCCATGCTATTCATCGCCATGATTGTTCACCGGCACCATTGTCATTCTAAGGAAGCGATGCAGGCATGTACGTGATGTGTTTGAGTCACTATTAGCATGTCAGATGGCATTGGTCACGTCTTCTTCATTGAAACAACTCTTCTTGCGTGATCTGTTTGTCTGCACTGAAAACACAGTGGAGTAGTGGGAACACAACGCACATAATTCATGAAAAGGGCTTCTTCGCTCCTGGTTAAACAGAATGGATGGATGGATGTTACGCGTAAGTTGATTGTAAAATACATTTTGCAAACCTTCTTAAAACCTCTTGAGCCCAGACATTTTTCTAAAAAACTGTGAATGGCTTGCATACTAAATACAGAATATCTCCTCAACCACAAGGGCTATTTGAATACTTTCAAACAGTATAAACACGCGTGAGAGCAGTTAAGAGGTTCATTCTTTGTGTTTTTGTTTCCTACGGTTGAGCCTTTTATCTCTAAACGCCGTGTCGGTCCTGTTCCACAGAGTCCATCATGTTGGACCCTCATGAGCCTCAGGTTGCCCACAACCAGACCAGGACTCTCAGAAACTTAACTCAATGCTCAAAACTACCACAACAGACGTACTAATGCTAACAAAGCAGACCTAACGTGATGCAATGTGTGTAACGCAATAATTATTTCCATAAAATATACAACATAGAACAAATATACAACAACAATAGAAGCAGAGACGCTCCCAGGCCTTTTCCTCCTCTTGTTGAAGGGTTAATGCAGATGCATCCTAACTGTGAAGCTCCCTCTGGCTGCGAGCTCTTTAACGCCGAGCCACGAGGGCTGCTGAGGAAAAGTTCTTTCTAGCGCTGCCACTTTCACATTCTATTAAAGAATCATCAGACATTCGCAAGTCGTGCCCTCGATCGATAATTATGCAAACACAGGCCTAATCAATATGTGAAATATAAAATGAGGACAAATGATGATATAGAGTTGGAGCACTCCGCATTTCATCTCCAAACAGATGAATATGTTTGAATAGCAGACATTAGAATGGCAAAGCATCATTTGGCTTTCATGTGATGGGGGCCTTGCATCTTAGTTGGCACACGGTTCAATATTTCAACAGAGAAAAAAAGTTTTTAAATCTAAAATGATATCGCTCGGAGTGATAGTGGTAGTAATAAAGAAGTTATTGACCAAATGATATTGATCGACAGCTCCTCGGGCAAAACGAGCCGACCTTGGTCTCCCTCTGTGCCTTGCCCTCCCTCCGCCTGCCTCCCCTCTACTCTCCTCCCCCGGAATTCAATAATTTATTATTTTACACAGTTTAAAGCTGGACAACAAATAGCTGCACAGCACAAGGTTAGGAATTACTGGTAAATTTTTCATGGCTATTTGCCTGTAGGAATTTGGCAAGGGTGTGTGAGGGTGATTAAAATCAAGACTCCAGTCAAGGCTTGATTAAGGGTTGCCATTCGACAGAAGGCACGGCGGAGGAAGAATGAGAGGGAGAGGAAGGCAAAGAAAAAGGTTAGTCGGAAAGGAAGAAAACCAGAGGCGATGTGCTCCTTCCTCTGGCGGCATAAATCAGATAATGACCTTGAAGTCTTTGCCGGAGAGAGGCAGCGGTAACTACATCCAACATCTGTCCCCTGCTTCATTCACAAGGTCACAGGAGGGAAACGATGGCCATTGATTCGGCCCTGAAGAGCAGGAGAAAAGGCCGAGGTGATTGTCACATTACACTCTTAAAGAAACACCACCGCTTCTGTCAGAAATACTTTCCACGCGCTCGTGTTTGATGCCGTGTCCTCTCTCCAGTCTCAATAAGACATATTTTACACTCTTCTCTGGACAAAGACTTTTTTTTTCAAGAGCATGAACACAATGGCTTGCAGATATTTTGTTCAGGAGAAATGTGGCTTTTCTGAAAACACAGATGATTGCTGGAGGGGAAACGAGCACATTGAATTTCTCTTGGGAAAACAAATGACTGAACAGGTGATAAAGGTCAGGCCCGTGCCCCCTGACTGTAAGTGGCTATCTGCAAGTCACTTCTTCTCTCCAACAATGTGATGAATCTAAGTCATGGAGTCCATTTTACGAAGGAACATTTTATGATTTGAGCATGGAGATTAATTACCAACGGAAGTGGTGGTGGTGTTGTCGCTTCCAGAGCTTTCAGCTTTCAGTGTTAATAACAATATGATGTCACAACAGAAAGGTGCAGAGTG
>JBAMJR010000365.1:177500-215000 GCA_038501785.1 Myoxocephalus aenaeus
GTAGTGGTAGTACTACTACTACTACTACCACTACTACTAGTACTCCGTAGTGGTAATACTACTACTACTACTACCACTACTACTAGTACTCCGTAGTGGTAGTACTACTACTACTACTACCACTACTACTAGTACTCCGTAGTGGTAGTACTACTACTACTACTACCACTACTACTAGTACTCCGTAGTGGTAATACTACTACTACTACTACCACTACTACTAGTACTCCGTAGTGGTAGTACTACTACTACTACTACCACTACTACTAGTACTCCGTAGTGGTAGTACTACTACTACTACTACCACTACTACTAGTACTCCGTAGTGGTACTACTACTACTACTACTACCACTACTACTAGTACTCCGTAGTGGTAGTACTACTACTACTACTACCACTACTACTAGTACTCCGTAGTGGTAGTACTACTACTACTACTACCACTACTACTAGTACTCCGTAGTGGTACTACTACTACTACTACCACTACTACTAGTACTCCGTAGTGGTAGTACTACTACTACTACTACCACTACTACTAGTACTCCGTAGTGGTAGTACTACTACTACTACTACCACTACTACTAGTACTCCGTAGTGGTACTACTACTACTACTACCACTACTACTAGTACTCCGTAGTGGTAGTACTACTACTACTACTACCACTACTACTAGTACTCCGTAGTGGTACTACTACTACTACTACCACTACTACTAGTACTCCGTAGTGGTAGTACTACTCCTACTACTACCACTACTACTAGTACTCCGTAGTGGTAGTACTACTACTACTACTACCACTACTACTAGTACTCCGTAGTGATAGTACTACTACTACTACTACCACTACTACTAGTACTCCGTAGTGGTAGTACTACTACTACTACTACCACTACTACTAGTACTCCGTAGTGATAGTACTACTACTACTACTACCACTACTACTAGTACTCCGTAGTGGTAGTACTACTACTACTACTACCCTTCACCTGCTGACCCCTGCTCTCTACCCTCCACTTCATTCCATTTCAGCTTCTCCAGTTTTCTTTTTTATCAACATGTTTCTGTTTGTTTGTTTTGTTTGCTCCATTGTCTTTCTATTTTTTGTTTTGTTCTGTTTTTCTCTGTCTTATGTAAAGCGTCTTTGAGCATTTAGAAAAGCGCTATATACAATTAAAGTATTATTATTATTATTATTACTACCACAAACCACAAACTGAAACCGGAGCTCACAATACCAGCACCTGTTCCGTTCATCGTCTGTACTAACGTCCACTGGCTGATACAGTCATGACATGCTGTTCAAGCTTCACAAATCCATCCAATGGAGACCTCTGAGTGAGGATTATTCTGCTTCTTTTCCAAGGTTAGAAGAGAATGTCCATGTTCAAAGGTAATTAATTAGGTCCGCTTGTGCTGACAATGACTGCATTTATGTTTGGGACTAATAAGTAGTGACTGATGTCTGATTGTGTTGTTTTAATAACTAGCTCTCCACGGAGCCACCGAGCAGGTGAAGTGACGTCTGATTCCTGCTGGCAGAGAAGGAGAGGAATCAAAGAAGGAGCTCATCGCTAAAGCGCGCTATCACCCTCACCTCACTTATCCCGTGTGAACACCATCGCCTTGTTCCTTTGCATGTCAGAGATGCTTGATGGGAGAAAGAGATGGCGGTTTATGCTCAGTAAAATATTCATTCCTGCTTGCAGGCCAGCCAAGTGAAACATCCAGCTACTTGGCAGACATGGGAACCCAAAAAAGAAAGGAGCGAGGGAGCGGGGGTAGCATCCATTATTGAAGTGCCAGGATGTTATCAATTCATACAAGGTCAATGTGGAAGATTTCAATTTGAGCTCGTGTCAAAGACAAAGATTCCGCCGTGTTTTGGCTCACACACTCTTCCTCCCTTCCTTTCTACCGTCCTCGCTCGGTCGCAGCTCTTAATACACTAGCGCTGTGTGTGTGTGTGTGTGTGTGTGTGTGTGTGTGTGTGTGTTACATTGTCTGCTTTGTGTTCTTGACTGCATGTGAGTCTTTCTGAAGCTCGGGTGCATGATGGTACAACATATGACCTTAACTCTGCCAACTTAAAATTCAGCCCATTGGTCTATTTCCCATGCAACACACACACACACACAAACACACACACACACACACACACATACAGACACACACACACGGACAGATTTGCACAGTGTTTGCCGTGGGAGAGCTCCTCATTTACATCAATTATGGATAGTCAACTTCCATCCTCGTGGAACCCGGCGCTGCATATTTCATGTGGAGGGTATTTTATGAGTTAATGTGTCCAGTTGACATGCCTCTGAAAGCACTGGCCTGTCCCTTACACCGCGGGCACGGTGTGTGTGTGTGTGTGTGTGTGTGTGTGTGTGTGTGTGTGTACCCACTCAGCCTCTTCCACCACATCATGCATCCAGCACAAATGTGTCTCCAACCTCAGGTTTCTGCTCCAGGGGGCAACACCAGAGTCTACTGAGTGTTCAGAAGCGGCTCTGAACAATGGCCTCTGTCTTTTATTGCGTAAACCCCCAAAAAATCAAAACAAAGCAAAAGCGTTGCGAATTATTTGCGCGAGTAGATTACATGCAAAGTCAATGCACGAATGTTTGCGGAAAAGCGAATTTTCGCCCGAGTTGAAAAATTAAAAAATTCGAAATTCGCGTGACGCTGAGTTGCGTCGGCCAATCAGCGCTGCTGAATCAAACTGCTGCTGGTCCTGAAGTAGCGCTGCTAGCGGCTTCATTCAGACGCTGTTGTGGGACTACAGATAATATTATGAACCCAGACACCATGGAGTTTGATGTTCCGACGTATGTAGAGTTTACACAACAAGTATAAAGCAGAACTAGTGGTTATTTCCATGGTGGATGAAGGAAACGGTAACTGTTTTCACAGAGTTAAGCCATGGAGATAAGTCACGGCCCCTTTCCGCCACGAAAAAGCGATTGCGCGAATGATGCAAATTAACCACATTAAACTCGAGGGAGTAAACTCAGGCGGAAAAAGCGTTGCAGAAATTTGCAACGCTTTTGGTGTGAACGCAGCATAAGAGGCCGATCACACCAGATGCGACTTTTGAGAATATTGAAACTTTTATGCGCGCCTAAAAAACGCTAGAAAAACGCGAAGCGCAGCATTTAAAAGGCGCGCAAGAAAGGCGCGCCGTAGCATAGGAAAACAATGGTTTTGCTAGCGACGCCTTTTTGAGAGTCGCGTGTGGTGTGATCGGCCCCTTATGCCGTGTTCACACCAAAAGAGTTGCGAATTTTCGCAACGCCACTTCGCCTATATCGCGCCGCCCGTTGACAAATTCTCTCTATGTGGTTAATTCGTTTTTAATTTTTTCACAACCATTCGCTGGGGAAAGGGGGCGGGGCTTATCTCTGTGTCCGTGAAAACATTTACTATTTCACCATTCACCATTGAAATAACCACTAGTTCTGCTTTATACTTGTTGAGGAAGTCCCACACACGTGGGAATATCAAACGCCCCGTGTCTGGATTCATAATATTATCCGTAGTCGTGTCTGGGTTCATGATATTATCCGTAGTCGTGTCTGGGTTCATAATATTATCCGTAGTCGTGCCTGGGTTCATGATATTATCCGTAGTCGTGTCTGGGTTCATGATATTATCCGTAGTCGTGTCTGGGTTCATAATATTATCCGTAGTCGTGTCTGGGTTCATGATATTATCCGTAGTCGTGTCTGGGTTCATAATATTATCCGTAGTCGTGTCTGGGTTCATGATATTATCCGTAGTCGTGTCTGGGTTCATAATATTATCCGTAGTCGTGTCTGGGTTCATGATATTATCCGTAGTCGCACACAGCTCCGACTCCTCCAGGACGAGTATCTGAATGAAGCTTCCAGCGCTCCTTCAGGACCCGCAGTTTGATTCAGTGACGGCGGTGATGCCGGCGGAGCTTCTCAACGCCGATTGGCTTTCGCAACTCCGCGTCGGGCGAATTATTCGCTGGAGATGAAATATTTCAACGCCAGCGAAAAGGCGAAAAAGCGGAAAAGCGGAAAAGCGGATTTGCGAATATTCGCAACGCCCGGTGAAAATCCTGCTTTTTCGCAACCTAACGCGTCTGTGCATTGACTTAACATGTAATCTGGACGCGCGAATATTTCGCAACTCTTTTCTCATAAGTCTGAGAATTCATAAAACAATTCAAACACAATTGCGGGATACTTAAACATGGAATGGGAACGGCGAGCATCTAAAAGCAACTTCCCAGCCAACTTTCAGAGGAGGCCTGTGGACCGAGCCGGTAATAGCTCTCATTACGCCGCTCTCGCTCCTCCTCACACCCCCACCCCGGCCTCCAAACCACCCACCCAACCATGACCCCCCACCGCCGCCGCCGCCGCCCGCTCTCCCGCTAGTTCTCTCCTCGCCCTCTTGCCAGCCTGTCGGGGAGGTGTTACCAGCAGCTGGTGCTTTTGCATAATGTGCAGGGTGTTTATGTGTGGTTTTCATCTCTCCCCGCGTGTGTGTGTGTGTGTGTGTGTGGGAAAGAACGGAGGCTGTTCTCGGATGGTACAAATTGCTTTTTTGACCCGGTAATTAGTGGCAGAAGACACTCCGAAGGAGCCGGTGATGAAGCTCCCGTGGCCGGATTTCAGCGCGGAGCATAAATTATCATTTATGGAGCACTAATGGCTGTTGAGTCGTCCTCTCAGACCTTTCTCCGCCACTCCGGTTCGGCGCTCGTCCACAGCCCAGCCCGGTCTTCCTCTTTCACATTACCGCTAACTATGACATGAAAGAATGCCAGCTCTCCTCCCCGTCCCCTCAACTTCCTCCTCTTCTTGCCTTTCATCCTCTCTCCCTATGCCGCCTCATCCTCTTCTGTCCTCTCCTCGTTCCCTTCTTGCCGTCTTCACTTCCTGCCTTTCATCCTGTCCCCTTCTGTATTTTCCTTCCTCCTCATCACCTCACTCTTCTTAAGTTCCCTTTCTCTTTGCGTTCCTTTCCTACCTCCTACTTTTCCATTCCTTTGCTCTTTCTTTTCTCCCAAATGAATTTCCCTCTCTCATATCTTCACTCATTACCATCTACACTTTCTCCTCTACCGTTCTTTCTTCTCCCCCCTTTTCGCTCCTCCTTTCTTTCTATTAATATCTGTTATGGTTTCTTGTCTATATGTTTCAGTAGAATGGATGGCCCGCCCCTCAGAGAGCTGTTCCTACAGATGCTAGGTTACACCTCATGCTACTGCAAGGTGCTCTGCATAAACATCAAGCCATCTATATTACATTACACGCAGATATATGTGGGTTAACAGAGAAAATGTGTGTGCGTGTGTCTTTTAATGGAAGTGGGTGTATGTTTCTTGTATGCTGTAGAGTTTCTGACACTTACAGTGGGCGAGGTTTGCCCTTAAAACAGCTGTCATTACAGAAGAGAGTAGAAAGGAATGCAATTAGACACGTCAGCTCTGCGATCCATCACCGGCTATTATGGCTTCCACAAGGTGAGGAGAGGAGAGGACGGCCTACACATACTGCAGAGGGACACACACACACACACACACACACACACACACACACACACACACACACGAGGGCCTCTGTCCGACAGCTTTGTGACCAAAAAATGAAAAACACAGATGCGCTCTTCAGCGGGGAGACAAATAAGCGAGTCAGCATATTCTCACTATTCCTGGAGAAAAAACCTTCTCTGTCTTCATCGAACACAAAAAGTCTTTCCCAGTTGAAACCAGTATGGAGCCGACGGCTACTGGGAGACCTTAATGCTCAAGAACACGTGGACGTGTTTAGTTGTAATGGGGATCCTCCAAACTGGTTTTAGTTTCCATTAAGTCAAGTTGTTTTTTGTTTTTGTTGCATAACTCTGCTGGAGTTATTTGAACCCAAACCACTTCTTCTAAACGTGGCTCAGTAGTTTTGTTGCCTCCAACAAAACAAACAAATTGACCAGCTCAAAATAGACGAGGACCGCACGACCGAATCTGAGTCAGGACCAGAGTCTTCACTTTAAGGGGTCACACGTGTCCGGAGTCGTTCCCGTGAAGCTCAAACTAAAGATTACAGAACAAACAACATGCGGTGAAGGTTTGCTCGTGGAAAGAATCTGTGGATGAGTGACCTCAATGACCTCTGCTCTCCATGAAGAAGGAAGCTCTGACTGTATCAGCGCCTTTTCAGCGTTACACATTCAAAGACTAGACTTTGAATATTAATAAGTACACCCAGAAGCCACGGATCAATACACCCCTCTAATATTATAAACTGACCCAATAATCGTCCTGCTTGGTAAGTCAGTAATAAATGAATAAGGAAAGCGGCCTGATAGCAGACTGCAGTAGTAAAGCGTCCGTTAGCCCAGCAGACATCAAACACGCGGCCTTTTAGTGTGATGACTTACCGAAGAGGTCCGCGGCTGTTCTGCCTTGAAAGCGCCCGGGTTTTTGCCAGTGTGTGCACTTTTAATTGCACTCCCATCGCTGGCCCCCAGCCCTTAAAAGTTCTCTCTCTCTCTCTCACTTATTCTGCCCCTCGCTCGCCCCCTCACTCCTCCTCCTTGTCTCTTTCTTCGCTCTGTCATTTTAGCCTTTTCTCTCTATCTGTCCATTCTTCAAAGGAGAACTTCATTCACTTTATTTTAATTTCATAGACGGAACCCCGAGGGGAGGAATGAGCGATGAAAGCGTGTAAGGGACGGAGTAATAAGAAAGTCAGCTTTTTATTTCGGTGTTAGCTCTGTGGTGCCGGGGCAGAGCCTTTGATGGCGGCCGGCCCTGGGCACCGCCCAATAAACAAATGAATAACCCCTAACATAACGGAGTTAAAAAATGATGTCTTTGCAGACGTAACGTGGAAGGATTGTTCTGCTTTGTTAAAGCTTAGGTCTCATATTCATAATGGTGTAAATGTTTCTGTTGGTTTTGAGGAGAAGACCGGCCAGGACGTCACAAAAGGTTTCAAACTGGCTGACAATGTAGCAAAAACAGAAACACAGATGGGTTGCATGTTCCACCTCAGAGACCAGAGTGCGTCATGCAGTCTCTGGTAGCGGCAGCAACCTGTCAATCACCTTTAGCCCCGCCCTAAAGCGTCCCCTGCATTATGGTCTGTTTGACTCTAAATGACCATAATCTACTAAATGAACATCATGCTGTATTGAAGAAGACTTGAAACTAGAGATTGAGACATAAACTCATGTTTACAATGTTTACTGAGGGAATACATCAAGAGAAGTAGAGTCATTTATATAGACTTCTATACAACCAGAGGAGTCTCCCCCTGGTGGTCAGGAGAGAGAATTTGAGATCCCAGTGAAGTTTGAGCAGTTCAAGTAACTTTATTTTCCATTTGCACAAATACAAGCACAAGCACAAGGGAATTATTGCACAATGCCTTGTCAAAAGGTTCAAGAGTAATACAAAAAGCAGGTGCAGGTGAAGTAGCCTACTTTAAGTGTAGAAGGACCTGGTATCTTCTCCAACCTGAATGTCCTTGGCAATTAGCCTTGTTGCAAGAAAGCTTCTGCTGAACCTGCAAGTATCGGGTACCTGCAGGTATCTGTGTGTATAAATCCATGACACTGGTTACTCAAGAAACCTCATGTCTCCAAAAGGTCAGCATTTCAGGATGTAGAAAAGAAACAGCTTTGTTTTCAGCTCGACCTCTGTGTATTTTGAGCTTTTTTCCAATGTAGTTTCAAAGGTTCTCAGAAGCCTCAAGGGGTCATAGATTTCTCTCAGCCCATACCTTTTAACTTTAAACGTGTTCATGACAACAGCTACTGTTGTATGTGCATGTGAATACTTTAAATGTCTGTCCCCGTGAGGGCTTACAAGCCTGTGTATGATGCATCTGTGTGTGTGTGTGTGTGAGAGAGTGTGTGTGTGTCAGCATGCAGGTGTACGGGGCTGTGTGAAAGATGAGCCCTGACGACGGGCCGTCCACCTTGCCCTTTGGCTATTTCTGTACCGTGCCTTCCCCCGGTGTCGGTTGCGTAATGATCTGGGAGATAGAGATCACTCTTTGTTTGTTGTCTCTATCAGCCATAACTGGGCCTTGGTGCCAGAAGGTCAAGTGTACAGAATAAGAACAGGCTTACACAACACAGAAAACACAGACACGCCTTTGATGTGAAACAAGGGATGTGCGTGTGTGCGTGTGTGTGTGTGTGTGTGTGTGTGTGTGTGTGTGTGTGTGTGTGTGTGTGTGTGTGTGTGTGTGTGTGTGTGTCAGATTGAGGGCGGTGATTGATTTCAGACAACAGAAATCTAGCTGTGCAGAAGTGGACCTGCACTATACCATTTCAGTAGCAAGCGCTTTGTGTCGGGATGTTGAACCAGAGCCAGAGTTTGATCCAGATCCAGGGTTTACACGTCTTCACTCTGTACCGTACGGAGGACCTTTTGAAGTAGAGCCGGATATAATCAGAGAATCAAAAAACGGTTAAAAAGAGAATCCAAAAATATATACTTTTACAGTTCACAGCAAAAATGCCTCAACCACCCAATCGAGTATAATATGCTGTACCTCCCGAGATTCCTATTTTCTTCAAATAAATACGAATATTTTCCTGTGCAGTGTGAGATTGTGTTACTAAAAGTTATCTATTCGTTGAAATATTTTTTTCGAAATGACTATTTTCTATCTTATAACTAGAAAGGGCAAGGCAGGATTGAGTAAAAATAATAATTGATTTCAGAAGATATTTAAAAAAGAAGAAAAATAGCTTTCAACTACATTGAAAGTGGACCTTAACTTAATATTGTCTTTTTATTCAGCGTATGGAGCATAACCTTGTGAGCTGTTGGCTAATGCTCAGAGAAAGTGACCTTGAATTACGCTTTGTTTTCCCCTCAACATTCCAAGGTCAAGAATGGACTTTCACACACCGTTGGAACAAGCCGATTTGCATCGGAAACGAGTGACATACTCTCCACACCCTGACATGACATGTTATTACTTCACTGGAAGATTTGTTCACTCGTTTTAAGAAAATAAAACTTGGTCTCAATTACAGGAAGAAAAAAAAAATAGCAAAAATGTGTCGGCAATTAGAGGCAGAAAGCTGGAGAGCTGCAAGGCCTTTTGAGTTGTGGGAATTTGCCTTGCTTTAATCATGTCATTACAATAATCACTGCGCTGACAGATGTCAGTGCAGTCCAGTGACCCAACGTCGTGGTGCATTCGGCCCAGTGAAGAAAGAAGAAAAGTGCACCATTAAAACACCACATCAAACCAGTTCTCAAGGACTTGTTGAATGTTTAAAGCTGCACCAGTTGATATGTTTTAAATAAAAGATAAATGAGGTTGCTTATAGTGTAGTGATAAACCCACCGAGAATGATCGCCTTCCTATGCAGTGACCATTAGCTTGATGGAGCATTTGGACACTGTGCATAGCTCCAAAGGGCCCAATAGTTTGAGAAATGTCTCATTGGCCCGTTATCACAAAAACAAACACCCATCGTTCCAAAGACCCATTGCTCCTAAAATACGACCTTACACTGCAACAAACAGAAGCACATGGCAATTGTGTTATGCAGAGGAACATCTTCAGACCTTCCCGGTCACAATATGTTCTTCCTACCATAGCGAAGGCATGACCCTGGTACTCTTAAACTAAACGTAACCAATCTCACTCCTCATGGCTAAACCTAACCCACCCAACTGGTGAAGGCGAGCGATAAGCGGCATGTTGGGTGATGTCATTCTGCTTGACTAGCAATGGAGTATTTTTCTGAGCAATTCTTTGGATTTCTGAATATTGGGCCGTGGTAACGATGGCATGGCAGTTTCACAGGGTAGAACTTTCCCTCCTCTCATCAAGGAGGCTTCTGTTCTCAGTGAAAACATAATATGACTGTATGCTACCTACCTAGAACTAAAAAAGCAGATGGGTAAAGTTAGCAACTAGCTGGTGAACATAGTGAGCATTTAGCTGGTAAAGAGCCAGATGAATGCAGGTTGGCACGAGGATGGCAGCCTTGGTGTTGCGTCTGATAGTACTTTTTCTCTGTTTATTCCGTTATCTGCTCTTTTCTGGTCACATTCACCATTTTGAAGTACAACTTTTTCACCTTATAATATTGAAACAGAAACGTTTTAGTGAGCTTAAAGTTGTGGAACCGGCGGCTCTCCAAAGGATTACCTGGAGGCGAAGACGTGAAAAACACGTTGGAGCGCTCGTTAAACTGCGACAGCAGGGATTAGGACTGGCAACCTCCTTTAGCCAACAAGATGGAAGGGATGCTGCTCATCAACAGAGCAAACACTCCACCTCCACCTGCAGCTATCGGGGGAACCATCTGAGACGGCTGAATCTGCTTTCACATAAATGAGAGTGGGTGTACGGATGCCACAGTGTACCAAATTACAGACAGCTTGGAAAGTGTCCACCAGGGATAATAGCACACTGCTACACTACATTAAAGGACGCCTATCGCTCTTTGGGACTCTGATCACTGTCCGGGTCATCTTCTTCCAACATCAAGGCAGAAACTCAAATCTGCTAAGTCCGTGGTCAAGACTTTGAAGAGATGGGCCAACGAGGCAAAGCTGGAGTTACAGGCCTGCTTTCAATGCAATAATTTAATATGTTGAGCTCTCCAACACATCAGGTTTTGTGACAACATTTGTGTGTCCAGAAACACCTCTGGAAAGAAATGCTCTTATTGTTCTGCTTTTGCTGGTTTGGTAAATGTTGTGTTCACAGACTTTTGCACTGCCCCCAAGTGGCCAGAAATGTCTATTAATGCAGCTTGTAAAGCATATTGTTGTGTCCTTGGCATAGTTCATGCTGTTGGTGTAGCCGTATTCACACCTGTTAAGAAGTTTGACAGAGGTACATTTTGGCACGTAAAACAAGGAGAAAGAACACACTTGTGTGGGGTCTTGAGTAGAATGCTGCAGGGATAGAGCAAAGACATAAATAAACATCAAACGAAAACTGAGATTTACCTGTTTGATCATTAACTTTCTCCAAGTCCTTACCTTCCAACGAGGACTGGCGCCGGAGAGGAGGAAGAGAGGGAGCGATAAAGAGCGCAAGGAACGAGGGCTGAAGGCAGAATGTCCGCCAGGAATACAAGTAGTGCCTCGCCAAATACAAAAAACAGGCCGCTCTCTCTCGTCTTTCTTTATCCTCCTATTTTATTCCCTTTGTTAGAGGAACTCGGCGTACAGGACTTGAGAGGAGCCCGCAATGAGCACATCAAAGCGTGCCGACAGATTGTGGCCCAACGGACATGCTCGAAGTGGGCATTAATTTCTTTGTTGAAAATGTAGAAAAGGCGACCACAAAGTAGAGGGGGGGAGCAGCTTCTTTCCCTTTGTTATTTTTTTTGGCTCCTTCCTCTTGTTTTGTTGTTGTTTCAGCATCTTTTTCCTCTAAGAGTTCCCACATGTCGAAGGTGGTGAGGGTCAGGCCGGCACCTTGTTTTTGTCAGATGCTCGTTTGGGGAGGTTTCCGTCCTCCCTTCCCTCTTTCTTTCGTACTTTCTTTCTCCCTCTCTCTCTCTCTCTCCCCCTCTCGCCGACTCTTCTGACAAGCTCTCTTTGAGTTCAGCCCACATGGCTCTGGGCGAAAATCAATGCCCATATGTGTCTTCAGCTGCTCTACACTGTACTGATGAAGGTTACAAGAGAGAGAGACAGATGAGCAAAAATCCTTAGCTCTTAAGATAGAGTCCACTGATTACAGACAAAATATTCATCAAACTATGCCTCTGTTTACTAAAATAATGGATGAATAATTAAATGAGAAATGCTCTCTTGACTCTTTGTTTTTCTTCTTCATTCTTGTCTGCCCCAGGTGCCTGTTTTTGGCCAGTGATGGATGGGGCCGGATGAGGATGAGGGCAGACTAATCGTGGAAAAGTGTCGGCGCAGGAATTACATATTATTACCAGAGTATTCTTTGAGACCAGCATCCAGTGACCATTAGCACATGGTGTGCTGCTAAGTTCGCTGACCTCGAGCGGTGGATCGCAGACTCGCTATTGATCGCCATCACAGTGCTCCATTGTTGGTGTCATGGCTACGGCTACTCACTTGTTTAATTGTTTCTCGTTGAATTGCAAAGTAGTGAGTGGGAGGCAATTGAAAAAGGCTTTTAAACAGCTTTTGCTTTGACAAGATATTTTAAGAAAAGGCCAAGGAAAATGAGAGGGACAGAATCTTAACTTCACTTCATTGTTACACTTTGCATAGAAACCCTGATAGAGCTTGAATAAATGATTGGGACCAAACATGGCTTCTAAAAATAAAATGAGGCCATTCAAAAGTGGATTGTTGAGGATTCGGGAATTCAACAGGCTTCCGAAAACATTTCCATCAGGATATTTTTCAGGGCATCACAGGAGTTGGGTGCCATTGGGCCGGGCAGAGCCCCCTCAGGGCGATGTTTCAGACCATTCTTCTCCAAGAGTAGCCGCATTTCACAGCAGCAGACTCTTCCTGGTTTTGATGCCTTTTTTTCTTTCTTTGCTCACTTGCACTGACCCTTTTTAGAAATTCTTCAGAGACCACAGATACTTCCTTGGACTGTAGATGCTCCCCGGATCTTTCGCTTCACTTCGACCTCTTGGCCTCGTCTCTCTGGTTTTGATCTCCCTCCTCTAGCGCCTCTGCCCCTGGAGGGTGTCAGCGTTGGCTGAAGGGGCTTCCAGGGGGCTTCAAGGGGCCTTTCAATCCTTCATCCAGGTCTTAGTCTTCAAAGACCTTGGCCAGTCATCCAACTGCACACACACTTACACACTCATGCATACGCTTTCACTCACACACATTATTGTGGAAATGCACAGAAGCTGTACTGATAACATAAAGAAAGAAGGAGAGACGGAGACAAAGAGAGCGGCAATACAGCGAAGTGATGGAGAGATGTAGTCGGAGCTGCTCTGAATTTCAGAATACGAACTGGAAGAACTCCTGTGAGATATGGCCTTAGCACGATCAAGATGGGATTAACAATGTCAAGTGAGTCCGATGTACAGTATGCGAGCGGAATATAGTCAATATTCTCCCTCCTATAAACAGAGATGAAGATACACCCAGTTGTCCATAAGCCCTCCTTCTTTCTTTCTCTGCGGGGTCTCGGGGTCACGTCCGTAACATCTCATGATACGCTGCCTTCTGGGACCCCAAACGTCTGGAGTCTGGATGGAGGAAGCAGATGGGCCTCCCGCCACAGGAAATAGTCGGTGGCCGATCGAGCGTAGAAAAAACGCCACAGCTTACCAACGAATGTCATGGCAAAGAGATGGGCACGAGCTGGAGGAGCTGCAGCTACTCTGAGATCTATCAGAGGTGTGTATCTAGACATACAGTATGCCTGAGTGTTATTTGTTGTTTATGAGGCTGTGTGTGTGTGTGTGTGTGTGTGTGTGTGTGTCCTTCCACGGGATAACCGTGTGTGCTTGCGAAGCCTTATCTAGATGTCCTAGTTATCGATTGGGCGACATAGCAGATAAGAAAGGATGAGTACCCCCTCCCCCGCTCTGTGTGATACAGATGGGATATTGAAAGCACTTTACTGTAACCTGTTTACATCAGCCCAACCTCATTTTCAAAATGACAGCTGAGAATGTCAAGGATGTAATTTCTAATCTATTTTTTCGACACTAACAACACTCCTATGAGTGTGTGTGTGTAATGTACATAAAGCAGTACATAAAGCAGTACATTACAGCCAAGGTCTCATCTGATGTTTTCCACGACTGCAACCCAGTATTGTTGGGTCAAATCTTTCTGACATCACGTCACATTGTTCAACCTGTAAAGAAGGTTTGAATGTGTCCCAATATAAGATTGATTGAACACTATGGCTCATTAAACTCCATTATTAAACTCATCCATGACACAATGTACAACTAACTACTCAGCTGAAATACTTGAACTACAGTACAACCAGCAAATGTGTTTAAAGTATACAAAAAAAACATTACTTTCAGGAATTTGTTTTGTTTTGTTTTTTATAAAACTGCGTTGTCAAAATTGGTCTTGTGTCTATAAGATTCTTGTTTGTTTCATTAAAGTATTCATATTTTGTGAAACTTTGAAGGGGCAACTATGAAACTTCTGCTATGCGCTAATGAAGGAGGCGAGCTGGAGGTTTTAACCACAGTTTGAATCCGATGGAGTTATGAGATTTAGTCACAAGCTCTTTTTAATGCTTTTCACTGGCCAACAATTGGTAAAAACCCAGTACACTAACTGCTCAGCACCAAACATCTGACAGTTAAAGCAAAGTTTCCACATTGTTACGACTTAATGCTTCATTTCCGCTGCATGGTTTGTTGTGGGGCTGCTAGACATTACGGCCTATACACAGATGGAGTGTACGGAGAGAAAAGGTTTTAATTATTGCCAAAGCAACGCAACTTTGAGATAGTCAGACTTCACGGTCGCAGAGAAAATGTAGTTTAGGTCATGAATGGGAGGTTTAAAGAGCAAATCACTGGAAAAAGGAACCGTAGATTGGCAGCAGTGGCCTGTGGGAATGAAAGTGATTTGTAAAGATGCATCGTCGAGGATGGACAGTTAGTAATAGATTTTTGGGAGAGCTCAGTTCAGATTATCTGTTGATGTTGAAGCCGTAATGTGAAGTCTGGGTTAGGGTTCTCACCTGTTCTCACCTCTGTGAGACTCATACAATATAACTCTGATGTTGAAAAATGAGCTAACTGCAGCTTTTACATGTCCAGACCGTCAGGACTTCATGATTATCTATGAAAAGCTGCACTGATCAATCATTTTGTAGATAAACAAAGGATCAATTAACTGTGTGGAAGGGCTCATTCATCGTGGTTATCATCTAACTCTGCAATTGAGAGATTTGTTGTCAATCTCAGCTCATTGTTTCAGGTTTTATGGCCGGCAAACTTGTTTTTCCTCAACCGGCAGCAGATAAACCCACTGGACCCGACTGCTCAGCAACGAACCGCATACAGGCAAAGGTCATGATCAGCTGGTGGACTGTACTGAGCTTTAACGCTTCAGAGCCAGAGCGTTCCCTCAGGAGTCAACACAAACAACACAAACAACAGAAAGAGAGCCAAAAGAGAGTGAGTGAATATTTTGACTTACATTCGTCAAGTGGCCGGAATCATCACTCCAAATGAATTTGTGAATAATCAATTGTATGCTAACACACTCACCATATCAACTTTTGAGATATATTTTTTTCACTTTTCACTAAGTTGCAAAAAAGCCAACTGCCCATGCAGCTTGATATACATTTAGAGAAGCAATGTTTGTGATTGAAAGGCTAGGGTCACATTCTTTCTGTCTGTCCTGGAAACATTTAGTCCGCTTGCTATGATCATTCCCTTTGATGACACTGGCTTTACAAAGACCCTCCTCCTGTGTTTATATTGTAAGTTATAGGGCAAAATCCACAGTTCTTGTATTGCATTTCAAATGTGATCTGAATTTTCTTAAATCTTTCGTCTCCAGTGTGATTTAGTGAAAACAAGTGGATTCAGGCACACGTTGTGAAACAATCAGAGCTTTAACCGCCTGTTAGCATGTTGAACTTTAACCGCCTGTTAGCATGTTAATCTTTAACTGCCCATTAACATGTTAAACTTTAACCGTCCATTAACATGTTAAACTTTAACCGCCTGTTAGCATGTTAAACTTTAACCGCCTGTTAGCATGTTAAATTTGAACCGGCTGTTAGCAAGGTCAACTTTAACCGCCTGTTAGCATGTTAAACTTGAACCTCCTGTTAGCATGTTAAACTTTAACCGCCTGTTAGCATGTTAAATTTGAACCGGCTGTTAGCAAGGTCAACTTTAACCGCCTGTTAGCATGTTAGACTTGAACCTCCTGTTAGCAAGGTGAACTTTAACCGCCTGTTAGCAAGGTAAACTTTAACCGCCAGTTAGCATGTCAATCTTTAACTGACCATTAACATGTTAAACTTTAACCGTCCATTAACATGTTGAACTTTAACCGCCTGTTAGCATGTCAATCTTTAACTGACCATTAACATGTTAAACTTTAACCATCCATTAACATGTTCAACTTTAACCGCCTGTTAGCATGTTAAACTTTAACCGCCTGTTAGCATGTTAAATTTGAACCGGCTGTTAGCAAGGTGAACTTTAACCGCCTCTTAGCAAGGTAAACTTGAACCGCCTGTTAGCATGTTAAACTTGAACCTCCCGTTAGCAAGGTGAACTTTAACCGCCTGTTAGCATGTTAAATTAGCTACTCAGTTAGGTTTGGAAAGAGCCACAGAAGTCATCTCGACTACTTTATTGAACAAATTAAAGATGATCTGAACAACGCTACAATACCATTGGTCCCAATTACATCCCATTAAAATGATTTATACAATAACTGTGAATCATGATATGAATGTATTTTGTTATGGATTGTACTGTATATGTCATCATTTGTAGATCATACTGTATGTGCATCATATTATTTTATATCTGCCCCCGTTACTTTGGCCCTGCTTTCAGGGCTTTCGTTCATTGTAGCCGTGCCTTTTGGATCAGGGCCTTCTGTGCCGTCTGATATTGTTTACGTAAATATGCGCATGACGGGATGTGCCTCATTAACGGACAATGTACTTCACTTTATTAATAAAACAACAACACGATGCAGCGTAGTTTGCACAAGACAGAAACCCCTTTTATTCTCGTTCCACACTTCACTAGAACTCTCCTTCTTCTCCTTCCGTTTTTCCCTTCACAATAAAAGCCCCAGAAACGTACATCCGAACACTGCTTCCTATAAAGCTGTTCAAACACGCAATATAATAGCTTACCGTTATAACAAAACATGTCAAAACAATCCAACAAAACTGCAACACTCAAACACTGCACACACAAGAGCGCGAGCCGTTCAGAACAAATGATATTAACTACTGTAAAATGTGGCTACTCAACTTTGACCCGTGCAGCTGATAAGTCATTCTAGCTTCACTGACCAATCACAGCGCATGTTAATGGTCACGCCAGGCCCTGTGACCAATCAGACGTCCAGACGCTCTAGAAGACTGTTTCATGTATTGTAATCAGGCTACTTCTTCCACAGAGAAAGAGAGGTGAAATGTGATTGGATAAGAGATGCTGCTAACCTGCTCCCAAGCAAGCCATACCAGAGGCCTGAAGCAGAGGAACAGATGAAGACAGCTGTGCAATGAGAAAATAAGCTAATAAGGAAAAATAAGTATAATACATGTAGTGTATTTGTGAAAAACAATTACATTATAAAATAGCTATAACTTTGTGATTCTGTTTAGGCCAGCAGAGAAGGCTTAGAAGGCCCTGACGGCCACCACTGGCAATATCCCACATACAATGTTGGTTTCAGTGGATCAATTCATCTCAAACGTTAATTCTGGGCATTTAGTTTTTATTCTGCCTGAAGAACAAATGTTTTGCAGATGCTTTGTCTTTCCTCCAGACAGTTTCACTTGTCAGTGCCGTTCAAAAGGTCAAAAGATGGGTTTGATTAATTTATTCATCATAAACACCCAGTACACATGAGGAGTCATGATTTGTTTTTATTTAATCTAGTTTCTTCTTCTTCATGCCTGCCCGGGCTCATAACAGGAAAACCTGTTTATGTTTTGTAGCCTCACGCTCAATTTCACCCTCCTCCTCCTCCTCGTCCTCATCTTCACTAACTGCTGTCTTGTTGCTTCTGCCTGAGTGGGTCCCTCTGAATACGCCACTTGGTTGAGAAAAATAATTATTCCAATGATAGGCCTCCTCCTCTGTACTCTGTGTTGCTCTACACGGGACAAAGAGAAGCAGAGACACCACAACAGATCAGGATAGGTGGAGTAAAGCTAAATGTAGAGAGAGAGAGAGAGAGAGAGAGAGAGAGAGAGAGAGAGAGAGAGAGAGAGAGATAGATAGATAGATAGATAGATAGATAGATAGATAGATAGATAGATAGATAGATAGATAGATAGATAGATAGATAGATAGATAGATAGATAGATAGATAGATAGATAGATAGATGGATAGATAGGTAGAGGGAGACAGACAGACAGTAAATTCCCATGTGAGGTGATGAGAGGGTTAGACAGTCAATAGCCCGGAGCAGAATCAACTCTGCAGAAGCCTTGACCACTTGACCACATATCAGCTCTTCTACACTGCCCTCAGGCCTCTCTCTCTCTCTCTCTCTCTCTCTCTCTCTCTCTCTCTCTCTCTCTCTCTCTCTCACACACACACACACACACACACACGGACATACATACTCCTTCAAAGCCCTTTCAGATTTCTTACTTTGACATTCACCTCCCAACTGCACCCTCCACACAACCCACCACCCAACCATCCAACCATTCAACCATCCAACCACCCAACCATCCAACCATTCAACCACCCAACCATCCAACCACCCAACCATCCAAACACCCCACCATCCAACCACCCAACCATCCAAACACCCAACCATCCAACCACCCAACCATCCAAACACCCCACCATCCAACCATCCAACCTGTTTCCTTCTTTGCCATGTCTCTTTTAGTATTTTCCTTGTGTAAGTAACTCCCTAAGAACAGGATCCCCCTCTGCCATCTTCCTCTTCGTCTTCCTCTTGCTTACTGTTGCTCAAACAGAGCCGCTACTCGCCGTGACTCTCCACGGGCGAGAGGGGCGCCGGTAGAGAGGAAGAGAGAAGGCGTAGGCCCGGGGGGAGATGGTAGAAGGAAGGGAGGAAATATGGTCGAGGGAGAATGGAAGAATAGAGAGAAAGGACAAAGGAAGAGAGGGGGAAAGACCGAGGCCAGAAAAAGCAAGAAAAAAAAAGTGTCGCCTTGAAGCGTGTTGTCATTGTCAGCAGAGCCGGCGTGCCAGGCAGTCAGTCATCCAGTCCCCCTGGCTTTAACAAGATAGATGCCCAGGTTCACTTTGCATATGCTATTCAGGGCAGGGCCCCACCATCTCTCTCCTCCAGTCCTTTTTTTATTTTTTTATTGTTTTTAATCAGAGGCGAATGTCAACAGAATAAATGAAGTTGTGCGGCGAAGTGAAATTTTTATCACATCAGTGGTGGATGGGTTGGTATGGGTGGGGGGGTATGATGATGATGATGATGCCTCCACACATACCTCACCCCCCCCTCCCGCCACACATACCCTCCACCTCCATTCATCACGGGCCATATTGAGGGAGTGAAATTCGGTGGCGGCGCCGGTAATCAATGGAAGGGCTCCATATGGCGGGGATCAAAGGTGTCACATAGTGTGTGGTTCTGCTTTATTGCCAGCCAGCACTGTTAATTGGACAACAAGATCAGAGGCAATATTAAAATCCAATTAAATTGATATGAACAGATTGCCAAGTGATGTACACTAATGTATAATTGAGTATCAAGCAAATGCGAGTGGCCCGTCTCGAGCGCCGAGCTGCTGAATAAATGATGGGCGAGCCGTAGAGGACGGAAACAAGTTTGCACATTAGCCCCCCCCCACACACACACACACACACACACACACACTTCTCCTCTCTCATTCCCCTTCCCTCCCTTGCTCTCTGGTCCTTCAGATGCGGAGAGACACAGAATTTTTAATTTTTTTGGGAACTGGCTGACATTCTGAAAGGGACATTTTTGTCCTGCATCAAAAGGGCGTGTGTGTGTGTGCGTGTGCGTGTGTGTGTGTGTGTGTGTGTGTGTGTGTGTGTGTGTGTAAAATCCATAGGGAGGGGCGGGGCTGACGCGTAACATTTTAAACGGCGTAATTCCATCACACGCACACGGATTTAATTTGAGTTTAATAAAATCTAAATGATTTATTGCCTCTTTTTTTCTTCTTCTTCTTTTTTGCTGGAGCGTGTTGTGGTGCTTTGGCTAATCAGGCATAAACACGGACAGCCCCCCCGTCTCAGCGGAGAGGCTCCACGATGTGGAGTGCTCTTTAAGAAGAAGAAATAAATAAGCAGATAAAGAAGGATGCTGTGACACTATTTAACAGACCAACGAGGCCTAGTCCAAGGTGACATTGTCTGATAAGGTACACTTGGACTGTAGCCCAAAAATAATCAAAAGTTCATCACCACTCATTCATTTATTAATTGAATATTTTTAGCCTTGATTTAATGCGTCGAGCTGTAGTGCTAATTCGTGACATTGGGAGGCCGATAAGGAGATTTACATTTCAAATTTTAATGATATTTTGGCTCTAGCGATCACTCCCTTTTTTTGGAGAGGGGGGGGGGGGCTAATTATTTATTTCTGTTGTTTTGGTTGCGGTCCAGCATATGCTGTGTTTTTTTTTTTATGTCCCGCCCGCCTCCACTCTTTCTTGCGTTAAGCTGGTTTCCTTAATTAAGCGGGGCACGGGACTCATTAGCTGCCACGGCGATGGGGTGGCATGATGGGCCGTCTCCGTTCCCGCCGGCGATGCCCGGGACAAAGTGCCTGGGGAGCAGGTGCTGACAAGGTCGCGGTGGCAGCGTGCCATCTGGACCGGCACTCGGGGCCCCATCGCCCGCCTGGCCCTTTGTAGCTCTAGCGGTGGCTAATGCCATCCACCAACAACCCCGACTCAAAGACATCAAAACAGCGCTCCGGCTCTTAGGAGGTCTGTGTACTTAACAACCGCTAAAACAAAGGCGCAATAATTGCTTTTGGCGCAATCTGTCCTTCGCTCGCTCTCAAGGAGCTTTTGTGGTTAAGTGAGCTCGAACAGAAGGCACATTGAAGGTTTTCTTCATGTGAGCGCGACGCTCTCCCTATTTGCATAACATAGACGTGGATGAAACCTTGTGCACATCCATTTAGACATAGATGACTAAATAATAAACATCACTCCGGTACTGTATGGAAACCATTCATTCCAATGTCTCTGGGTGAACATTTGTTTATGTTTATGCTTTCATGGTTCTGTGGATCAAAAATGTCAGGTTTTACAAAAACTTTATTCTGAGAAGCACATTGCATTGTGTCTTTTTAAATGACTGGGCCCAGATTTATGTCTTTATGTTTAGCAGTTATCAACAAAACAACTCTAATAGTGACATTATAACTGTGTGTGCTGTGGGTCTAGGACTACTATGGCTGTATGAGAAACATTAATACTTTATGCAGTGTTATATATATTTTTTTTTACCAAGACACTTGGTTTTGTTCACATTTCTCTTTGTGTCACTAGACCAGCTGTAATCCACGTCATCCTGGTACGTAGCCTGAGACACAGCTCTCTCCCTGGGGGGGCGGATCCAATCCAAAATATTGAATCGACATATTCTACGTGTCAGTTTGAAGATCAATCCTAGGGTGAATGGAATCGATACCATGAACGGAATCAGTTTCAGTAAAATGAAGTAAAAGTTCTCCAAAATAACTTCAAGCGAGCATGAGGCCCTGTGAGCGGCACCAATGCTGCTCAGACCTGCTGGTCAGCGGAGAGAATGCAGCTTCAACACATTAGCGGGAGGTTGTTATATTATTATGAACCGGTAAATGTCATGGAATAACTCTACCCATCGACTCTGATTGCAAATGACCAAACCCTGCGACTTGGATTCCATTCAAAAAAATGTCAGAGAGCAAATGTTCCCCACAGCGGGATGAAGAGATGCAATTAGTCATCCGCTTCAACCTGCTGTTCCACGTTGTCATGAGCGTGTCGGTTAGGTAATCGGGGAGGGTTCCCTTTGCCTCCGTGACACCGGCGTGGTACGTGTCACCTCCCTCTCCACTGAGCGGCAGCTCGTCACGCGTTCTCACGCTACGGGCCGCCGCTCGACGTGAGGCGAGCGCTCACAATGCGACATGTGTAGCCCAGAAGGAAACCCATACTTAGCCGGTCATCTCCCACTCCCTCCCGTTCCCACATCATTTTACAACCTCTGGGGCCTCTTCGGCAGAGGCCCTTGGCTGTCATTATGCGGTCCAGCGTTTGGGTTTGCAGGCGCTCACCCTCTGATTTGGTGGACGGATGCTTTCTTTAAAATAAATGAATGTATAAAACCTGCTTTAATCCTCGTCGCTTAAACATAAGACTCTGAGATCATTAAGGGTTCCGGACCTTTCAGTTAAAAACAACATATTGATGTTGAGATGTACTCAAAGCGAGCGCGCATGTTTATTTTAGAGACCTTTTGGAGGACGGCTTGTGGTCAGCCATGTGGTGGAGGCCCTACATGAAAGGAAATGTTGGATTTGAATGCCGGAGCACTAACGGGCCCGTCGCACACGAGCTCTCAGAGCAGATGATGTGAAGGACATAGCAGATCTGAGATGAGTCACCATGTTGGGCTGTGTGACAATGCTCTACTGTATTAGCAAAATGCACGGAGAAGCCCAAGGGATATATAACTGCATTTCTTTGGTATTTTTCATACATTTTCTCCCACAGTTACTGTGAATATGTGTAAGCAAGACGAATGAACCGATTGCACTACGAAAGTATTCAATAAATCAATAATGCCCGTATTTTGAAAAGACAATATCCCTACTGAGCTGATGATATTCCTTTATGCAGCGACCACACTGTTTGTCCCAAGGCTAGGATTTCAATAATAAGTTTGCCACCAATAGCAGCTTAATTTGGAATATCTAAACGGACTCTGCTGTTTACATGACCCCAATCAAACGTTGTGAACACAGTGTGCATGTAAACGACGTCAGTGTGTCCAGTTTACATGTCAAGTCATCAGAATGAATACGCTGCAACTAGAGGCTAGAGAGGAATCAAGACCTTTTGTAATAATAAACTACAAATGTCATTTTAAAGTAAAATAGTAGACGTGCTCTGGCCGCAGCAGCATGGAGGCGTTGAGGTTTGTTAAACTGCTGTTTTGCCGACACAGGGATAAACACAGGGATTTTCTTGAAGTCTCCTAATTTAATCCTCCAGTGCCTAATCTGGTGTGAACCCCTAAACCCTTCCTCGCACAAAAGCAGACCGGCATAATCCCTGGAGCGGAGACCGGCCACTCACTCGTCTCTCGGCCACTCATTGAGTCTACAGCAGAGAGCGTGAACACGCCAATGTCACATGATCTTCACACGCCCCTCTTTTCTGTGTTCCCTCGTCCTCTGTCCATCTTCCCACAGATGTGTCTCAGCGGCAAACCCTAGAACACTAAAGTTAAAAATAGTTACACCATCACGAACGTCGGGTATATTTCACCCGATATAATGTACCTGATAAAATACAACAATACAAGGCAAGTTGAAGTACTCTTCCTTTATTTTACCCTATAGAACTTCTCATGAAACCATAGACAGGTATCATGGGGGGACCCTGAAAAAAGGCTCAAAACCCCAACCCTAAAATTAGGGAATCGTCAATAAAATATGATTAAAAATATAAATAATGGAGCTATGAACTTGTTCTTTGGTCCACCCGTTCCTGGGACATGTGAAGTAGATGGAATGAAGAAGTACAGGAGAGAGGTAAAGACCAAACACATCGCTGGTAAAACTGCAAACGACAGACGGCGAAGAGAGAATCTGGTCCACCAATGATCAGCCTCGCTACTGCAACCAGAGACGAGTCTGTTCCCGTCACACCGGCTCTCTGCAGAACATACAGTAAGAATTAAAACGTTAGAAACGGATCGCCTTGAGGAGCTCCCCACCGTAACTAAAATAAACACATTATTTGGAGAGAATCCAGGATTAGGGCCAAAGGAAACGAAGGCCCCTCGCTTTGGGGGCGGATGGTCCAAAGAATGAGCGGCGGAGGAAGGGAAGGTTGGTGGGTGGAGATGGACGTGTGTGTGTGTGTGTGTGTGTGTGTGTGTGTGTGTGTGTGTGTGTGTGTGTGTGTGGGGGTCACAGCAGGGGGCTAATTCTCCGCATGCCCTGCCACAGCTGTGCCCCTGCCACTGACTGACAGATCCCTGTGCGTAGGGGGTTCCTGCATATGTCAGAACAGCGAGGGGTCCGCCAACTTCCTGTTTCAGTTTTCACACTTTGTATCGCAGTCCATCTTAAAGTTCCCTCTGGGGAGCCGCTTGTCACCATTTTATCTCCTCCTCCGGCCAGAAGGTCGTTATGCTGCAGGCTAATGGTGACGATGTTCTGAGGGAAAAACTAAATATACATACATATTTGTTTAGTAGTGGATTAGTATTATCAGTGGAAAATCAGTGGAAATCCTATTTTTAGGCCTCTGCTCAAAAATGTCATACCCAAACTAAAAAGGTATATCTCTGCAACCACTAGGGCTGTTTGAATAATGTGGTGTTATAATAAAAGAGTATAATGTGAGTTGTGTGTTCAGATGTGTAAATGTCAGTCTATATGTTACTGGTTATGAGTAAATGAAGAAGTGACTTATATGGCCTCCACAGTTTTCAACGGGTTTTAAGGGACTATCTTAAAGCCATATTGACTTATTGTCTCTTGCAATAAAAGTGAATAATATATTCATTTATTTATTCATTCTCATTCCCTACTCATTACCTCACAACACTTCATCAACCATCTCGCTAAACTGCTGATTCTGTCTCGTTAAAAATGTGAATTTTCGTGAAGTTAAACCCTTTAAAAACAGTGTGTGAAAATCCCCCTGCGCCTATTATCAGACAAAAAACAACAACATATTATCTCCAGAACCACACCGTTGTTTAACTTCATTTAAATTTCTAGAATACCACAACCCTTGTGAGGAGAGACATCTGGTGTAAAACATCATTAAAGTCACCGTTAAGTTTAAGTATTTATGTAAACTACATTTTTTAACCGAACGACACAGTTTTTTGACTGAAACTCCTTTGAACACCAAATGCTGTGTTCTAGTATTTTTGTTGCAGATTCCGATTCTTTAGGTCCTAATCTTTCCAAAAAGCTGTGTTATCAGTATGTGGGCTGTTGTTAGGGCACCATGATACAGTTTGAAAAACTCGGTGACCGCTCAAGGAGGCATTTTGGGGAAATCTTGCTCATATCGTGCTGGATGTTCATAGTTATGATCAAAATATCTTTTTAAAGTGATTTTTTTTTGCAGATATAAAAAAAAAATTTCAAGACTTTGCTGAACAAATACATGGCATTAATTTGGGGTTCCTACGACGACTCAAACACAGGGGAAAAGAAAAAAAGGTCTGGAACCAAAAGTGGTTCTTAATTCTGCTTAATAGTTTAACCGTGTTCCAGGTCAGAGCTCAGTTACTGGTGGAATAATTCAGGTGTTTCTCTCACGTAAACTCGGATGACGTCTCCCAAACTGCTGTGAGAAGCAAGTCTCAGAGAAAACCCCGTTCCAGTTATGTCTGGGGGAAAAAACTAAACATAAAGTACAACAAATGCTGACTAACCTGAAAACAGACGAGTTCTTTGACCTTGATCTGAAGCCTGCTCTCAGGGCAGCGGGCCGCAGCGAGGCGGCCCCTCCTGTGGCGGGACCCTCAGCGCAGTAACCTTATATCAAAGCTGGCTCGTAGCGGAGCAGCCGGGGAGGAGCGCATTAATTATTGAGGAGCATACGGTAACAAGCTGTGAGCCAGAGACGGCCTCTTGTAAGGAAGACCATCATCTGAGTTAACCTCCTGCTACCCGACTGAGAGAGAGATCACTCTCTCTTAACACACTACACACATGTCAGGGTTACCATGGGGGGGCTTTCTGTTCTGCTCCAACACAAACACACAACATCACACACACACACACACACACACACACTCTGTCAGACACACACACACAGCTGAGTGGCTAAAGGGCAGTTATTGGCTCAAACAGGGGAACAACATGTCAGCCTCAGGGGAGTTAGAGGGAACCTGCTGGAGCAGAGAGGGCCGTGTGCATCACTCTGCTTCACTCTGTGTTCACTCTCTGCTTCACTCTCTGTGTTCACTCTATGCTTCACTCTCTATGCTTCACTCTCTGTGCTTCACTCTCTGTGTTCACTCTCTGTGCATCACTCTGCTTCACTCTGTGTGTTCACTCTCTGCTTCAGTCTCTGTGCTTCACTCTCTGTGTTCACTCTCTGTGTTCACTCTGCATCACTCTCTGTGTTCACTCTCTGCTTCACTCTCTGTGCATCACTCTCTGTGCATCACTCTCTAAGTTCACTCTTTGTGCATCACTCTCTGTGTTCACTCTCTGTGCTTCACTCTCTGTGTTCACTCTGCATCACTCTCTGTATTCACTCTGTGCATCACTCTCTGTGTTCACTCTCTGTGCATCACTCTCTGTGTTCACTCTGCATCACTCTCTGTATTCACTCTGTGCATCACTCTCTGTGTTTACTCTCTGTGTTTACTCTCTGTGTTCACTCTGCATCACTCTCTGTGTTCACTCTCTGCTTCACTCTCTGTGCATCACTCTCTGTGCATCACTCTCTAAGTTCACTCTTTGTGCATCACTCTCTGTGTTCACTCTCTGTGCTTCACTCTCTGTGTTCACTCTGCATCACTCTCTGTATTCACTCTGTGCATCACTCTCTGTGTTCACTCTCTGTGCTTCACTCTCTGTGTTCACTCTGCATCACTCTCTGTATTCACTCTGTGCATCACTCTCTGTGTTCACTCTCTGTGCATCACTCTCTGTATTCACTCTGTGCATCACTCTCTGTGTTCACTCTCTGTGTTTACTCTCTGTGTTCACTCTCTGTGGACTGGTGTTAATCTCTTATAATAGTATTTATTCAAATGTATACTGTTATTATCTTCGAAATGTACAGTCAAACATTCTGGCTATGAAAGCTGCTACACACACACACACACACACACACACACACACACACACACACACACACACACACACACAGGGTTGACCATGTCGACGGCCCTCTGATCACAGAGTGTTTGTTTCCTCAGGCCCGCGACCTTCGACCCCTCGACGGGGAAAGGTCGAGTGCCTCTGCAGCTCAGCGCTAATGATCCGTTAAACACCCTCAGCTGTGTGTGTGTGTGTGTGTGTGTGTGTGTGTGTGTGTGTGTGCACATGCGCGTGTGTGTGTGTGTGACAGAGTGCACTGTGTTTAAACCGCCTCAGAACGACAGCCGACACGTGCCATGCTCACTTTTTATTTCTTCTGTCACAATTGACAGCAGATGAACACAAAAACTAAAGTATCACACGCGTGTGTCATCACGTCACGGGAGGAATAAACTCCAACATACCACCACAATCAGTGGGGCTTATCACGCCGTTCCTCGTGCTGCTCTGGGAAACTCTGACCACGCCATGGTTCACCTGATTCCCTCATACAGGCAGAAACTAAAGCTCTGCAAACCTGTGGTGAGGAAATTCAAGAAGTGGACCAGTGAGGCTCTGGAGGATCTTCGGGCGTGCCGGACTGTACAGACTGGGATGTCTTCAGGACTGCTACTAACAGTCTGGATGAGTTCACAGAGGCTGTAACTTCATACATCAGCTTCTGTGAGGACAGCTGTGTTCCAACCAGCTCCAGGGTGAGTTATAACAACGACAAACCCTGGTTCACAGCGGAACTCAGGAAGCTAAGACTGCACAAGGACCAGGCATTCAGGAGTGGGGACAAGGACCTGTACACAGAGTCAAAATACAGGTTTAGCAAGGCGGTGAGAGATGCTAAACGACTGTACTCTGAGAAACTGCAACAACAGCTCTCAGCAAGTGACTCTGCTTTTTCCTGATCCGATGTGAGGTCCCGGGACAGGGATGTTATGTGTACAGATTGTAAAGCCCTCCGAGGCAAACTTGTATTTGTGATGTTGGGCTATATAAAATAAACTGAATTGAATTGAATTATGTCTGGAGAGGCTCAGGCAGATCACCAACTACAAGCCGAAAACCCCCCACGCCATGAACGACCTCCGCCTGGCAGACGAGCTGAACGAGTTCTACTGTCGCTTTGAAAGACAATGGAGCAGTCCTGACGCCACGCCCCACAGGCCCATCAACCAGCCACAGACCATCATCTCCCCCTCCCCCAGCCCATCGGAGGCTCACGCCTCCCCAGTGACGACCCTCACTATTCTGGAGAGGGACGTCAACAGGCTCTTCAAAAAGCAGAACCCCCGCAAAGCAGCGGGCCCGGACTCTGTCTCCCCCTCCACCCTGAAACACTGTGCTGACCAGCTGTCCCCGGTGTTCACTGAGATCTTCAACACCTCCCTGGAGACATGCCACGTGCCAGCCTGCTTCAAGGCCTCCACCATCATCCCCGTCCCCAAGAAACCCAGGATCACAGGACTCAATGACTACAGGCCCGTCGCCCTGACCTCTGTGGTCATGAAGTCTTTTGAGCGCCTGGTCCTGTCCCACCTCAAAACCCTGACTGACCCACTCCTGGACCCTCTGCAGTTCGCCTACAGGGCCAACAGGTCTGTAGACGATGCCGTCAACATGGCCCTCCACTACATCCTCCAGCATCTGGACTCCCCAGGAACCTACGCCAGGATCCTGTTTGTGGACTTCAGCTCTGCCTTCAACACCATCATCCCATCTCTGCTGCAGGACAAGCTCTGCCAGCTGCACGTGCCCGACTCCACCTGCAGGTGGATCACAGACTTCCTGACTGACAGGAAGCAGCACGTGAGGCTGGGGAAACACGTCTCAGGCTCTCGGACCACCAGCACCGGTTCCCCCCAAGGCTGCGTTCTTTCCCCTCTGCTCTTCTCGCTGTACACCAACAGCTGCACCTCCAGTCACCAGTCCGTCAAGCTCCTGAAGTTCGCGGATGACACCACCCTCATTGGTTGATTGTTGTTTGTCTCGTCTAACGTCTCATGTCTAATGTATGCACCTTCCACCTCGAAAAATTCCTCGTTTGTGAAAACATTCCTGGCAATAAACAGTTTCTGATTCTGATTCTGATTCTGACTTCTCCGAGGCTTTCAGCTTCCAATGGACCGAGACACACACCTTTTTAACGGCACAGATTTTATGAGTTAGATGAGACACAGCCGGAGGGCCACAGCCGGAGGGCCACAGCCGGAGGGCCACAGCTGGAGGGCCACAGCCGGAGGGCCACAGCTGTAGGGCCACAGGGGCCACAGCTGGAGGGCCACAGCTGGAGGGCCACACTCAGCTGCTTCATTTGATTTCTGGTAAAAAAGGAACGTTCCCATGCAACGCAAATCCCCGCTACGCCGAAAAAGAAACAACGAAACAGCAACAACATCGACTGAGGGTCTGAGGGTCTGAGGGTCGGGGCAACAGGGCCACAGAGCCGGGGCCACAGGCCCACGAATCCATAACATTAAATAAGCACACCAAAAATGTGTTCACGCAACAAGGCCACAAGGCCGGGGCCACAGGAAACAACAACAACATCGACGGAGTCAAAGGGGATGGCTCTCTGAGGGCCGGGGCCACGGGGCCACAGGGCCACGGGGCAACAGGGGCCCTTTCAAGTACAGTTGTAACCGTTATCTTGGGCCCTTGTTTCCCTCCCAGACCCGGTGGCTTGAGCCTGACCCGTCCCTTCAAGCTGTGGAGGAAAACACGTTCCTACAGTGTGATGGCAAGAGCACATTGTATTATGACTTATTCATCTTTTCCCTCCCTCTCTCCCTCTCCTTAATTTATAATTCATTTGATCTAACATTTCATTAATTTTCTAAAATGTTCCAATTGGGTCCGTGCTGGGCTGAGGCGAAGCTTTTTTCCTTTCTTTGTCCAACCCTCTTTTGTAGTCGCCTATTATTCTTTTATGTAGCAGCCGTGTAGAGGTTATCGTCTTCTGAGGGCAAACAGCGCTCCGTGAAAAGTTTTAATCCGCTTTAATGAGTGGGGTCAGAGCAGGAAGAAGAGAGGAAGACGAGCAGGAAGCAGAGAGGAAGAGAGAGGGAGAGAGGAAGACGAGCAGGAAGCAGAGAGGAAGACGAGCAGGAAGCAGAGAGGAAGACGAGCAGGAAGCAGAGAGGAAGACGAGCAGGAAGCAGAGAGGAAGACGAGCAGGAAGCAGAGAGGAAGACGAGCTGGAAGCAGAGAGGAAGACGAGCAGGAAGCAGAGAGGAAGACGAGCAGGAAGCAGAGAGGAAGACGAGCTGGAAGCAGAGAGGAAGACGAGCAGGAAGCAGAGAGGAAGACGAGCAGGAAGCAGAGAGGAAGACGAGCTGGAAGCAGAGAGGAAGACGAGCAGGAAGCAGAGAGGAAGACGAGCAGGAAGCAGAGAGGAAGACGAGCAGGAAGCAGAGAGGAAGACGAGCAGGAAGCAGAGAGGAAGACGAGCTGGAAGCAGAGAGGAAGACGAGCTGGAAGCAGAGAGGAAGACGAGCAGGAAGCAGAGAGGAAGACGAGCAGGAAGCAGAGAGGAAGACGAGCAGGAAGCAGAGAGGAAGACGAGCAGGAAGCAGAGAGGAAGAGAGAGGGATAGAGGAAGAGAGAGGGAGAGAGGAAGACGAGCAGGAAGCAGAGAGGAAGACGAGCAGGAAGCAGAGAGGAAGATGAGCAGGAAGCAGAGAGGAAGACGAGCAGGAAGCAGAGAGGAAGACGAGCTGGAAGCAGAGAGGAAGACGAGCAGGAAGCAGAGAGGAAGACGAGCAGGAAGCAGAGAGGAAGACGAGCTGGAAGCAGAGAGGAAGACGAGCAGGAAGCAGAGAGGAAGACGAGCAGGAAGCAGAGAGGAAGACGAGCAGGAAGCAGAGAGGAAGACGAGCTGGAAGCAGAGAGGAAGACGAGCAGGAAGCAGAGAGGAAGACGAGCAGGAAGCAGAGAGGAAGACGAGCAGGAAGCAGAGAGGAAGACGAGCTGGAAGCAGAGAGGAAGACGAGCTGGAAGCAGAGAGGAAGACGAGCAGGAAGCAGAGAGGAAGACGAGCAGGAAGCAGAGAGGAAGACGAGCAGGAAGCAGAGAGGAAGACGAGCAGGAAGCAGAGAGGAAGAGAGAGGGATAGAGGAAGAGAGAGGGAGAGAGGAAGACGAGCAGGAAGCAGAGAGGAAGACGAGCAGGAAGCAGAGAGGAAGATGAGCAGGAAGCAGAGAGGAAGACGAGCAGGAAGCAGAGAGGAAGACGAGCTGGAAGCAGAGAGGAAGACGAGCAGGAAGCAGAGAGGAAGACGAGCAGGAAGCAGAGAGGAAGACGAGCAGGAAGCAGAGAGGAAGACGAGCTGGAAGCAGAGAGGAAGACGAGCTGGAAGCAGAGAGGAAGACGAGCAGGAAGCAGAGAGGAAGACGAGCAGGAAGCAGAGAGGAAGACGAGCAGGAAGCAGAGAGGAAGACGAGCTGGAAGCAGACAGGAAGACGAGCAGGAAGCAGAGAGGAAGAGAGAGGGAGAGAGGAAGACGAGCTGGAAGCAGAGAGGAAGAGAGAGGGAGAGAGGAAGACGAGCAGGAAGCAGAGAGGAAGACGAGCAGGAAGCAGAGAGGAAGACAAGCTGGAAGCAGAGAGGAAGACGAGCAGGAAGCAGAGAGGAAGAGAGCGGGAGAGATAGCCGCCTCGGAAACATACAGACTTTTTTTTTTTAATCTTTTCGACATTTTCTTTCTCTCTCATTTGCACTCCTCACTTTATTGTGTGCCCGTCCTTCTGATAGTCAGATTGAGCTCAAACTGCATCGCCATGTCATGTGCATGGGAGCAGATTACAGATAATGAAGGAGACGTTCATTTTGGGCCCTTTATCTTCAAAGTATCATTCCAATCAGACACCAAGACTGCAACACCAAGGCGGGACTTCATTTCTAAAGCCGTCTGCCATCCAAATATTTCCATGGTGACCGTGCCGAGGTCCAATCCTCAACCTCGCCTGCTTTGAATTCCTCCGCGGTGATAAAGCTAGTTTAGTCTTTCTACTTCTACAATCCCTGACTTTTTATCATTCCCTGAAATCCTTAGATATCCCTCTTTTACCTTCAAGTTACCTCGCCTTTCTTCACTCAGTCTTTATCAAATGTAAGCGGCCATTCTTCTGGCTTTGGCCTTGGACTATAATCTTCTTCCAGGCGATAGTCTAAGCCATTCCATTATTAGCATTTTACAGCCAAGGCTCTTTGTGGCACGGTCTCCGTTTACACACAGATATGACATTCCTGGGTTGGACTGAGGCGGACTTAGTGTGTCATATATAGAAATGTCATATTTAGAAATGCCCAGATGTGACTTTATGAGACAAGTTTGGATCCTCAGGTCAGTTCATCTGTGCCTCAACACCTCTACAGTTAATTAGCTGCGGTGTTTTACTTCATCGGACGAGTGACTTCTGCAAAGTCTATAGAAAAGACACAATAAAGTGACAGAAGATATTATTATGCAAACTATCAGAACTGGAATACGTGCAACAAGATTTCATGTCTGCATCGCTTGTATGGACCTGGATTTGTTTCATGTGTTTTCCACATAAAGACGTATAGGAACACGTAATCTGGTAAATGGTCAAATCAACATGGAATAGCAAGGATCGAACCGCTGATCCTCTGATTGAAGGACAACCCGATCTTCCACTGAGCCACAGTTATGTTTGTGTGGTTCCACTAAGAGCCTCCCCAAGCAGCTGGTCATTGGACCCATCACTCAGAACTGGACATGTTCTCATGCGTTCTCATTTACTTCTCTCGTTTGTGAATAGTTTAGTTTATTCACCTGGCATATCTGCAATATAATCTGAAATGATTATTGTTTGGTCACAATGAGTTTTGCTCACACAGGCCCTTCAGTCCACTACGGCGTCCTTTGGGCAGGACGCGAGGGGAGTAGATTACATGCAAAGTCAATGCACAGACGCGTTAGGTTGTTCCGCTGGGCGGCGTGAACGACGCGAGTTTAAATTTTCTGATTCTGTCGGAAAATTACCGCTGAGTTGCGTAAGCCAATCAGCGTTGAGAAGCTCCGCCTGTCATCACCGCCGTCCTGCTCCGCCTGAAGTAGCGCTGGTAGCGGCTTCATTCAGACGCTGTTGTGTGCCTACGGATAATATTATGAACCCAGACACCATGGAGTCTGAGGTTCCGACGTATGTGGAGTTTACACAACAAGTATAAAGCAGAACTAGTGGTTATTTCCATGGTGGATAGAGGAAACGGTAACTGTATTTACGGAGATAAGCCACGCCCCCTTTCAGGCACGAGTAACATTCGCAACGCTTTTGGTGTGAACGCAGCGTTACGCTTCCTCATGCAGGACACCACACAGCCTGCAGTGACGTATTGCTGTGCTTTCAGGTGGTAAAAGTGGTGAAAAACTGTATAAAAGTCCTGACACATGCACTGGGTGAGCTCAGCATCATGGTACCGGCTCTGCATGTCAGTGTGATGCCCAAGCTGCTTCTACAAGGTCACCAGGTGCATGTAGTGTCATTTCAACACGACTGCACAACTAAATGCAGTTTGTAGTCCCATCTGGATACATAAGAAAACACACACAATGTATATGTTTATATATATATATCATATGTGAAGGGTGGAGGATGAATTTAGGAGACCCAAAGCCAGAGAAAGTGTGGTGCTACAGCAGCTGGGTGAACCGGCTGAGGCTGAGGTCGGTATTGTCTTTTTTACATCTTTGGTCTTTTTGCTCCTCTTGTCAACAATCTCCCTCAATTTTGAACTGTATTCTATATCTGTATTGGCAGGAAGATAAATACAGATTACAGAATTTTAAATGAAATAAATCCATGCTCTTGGCCTTGTTGCCCCTCAGCTTGGTGCCGTGAGGTTTTAACTCTCAACCGCTCCTTCTGAACAACACGTGTTCTCTGGTGGAAGGAGGACGCAGCAGGTTGAGTTTCTAAACGTTTCCTGTGTGTTGAAGCAAAGCTGCAGACTGAAGCAGAGCTGCAGACTGAAGCAGCGCTGCAGACTGAAGCAGCGCTGCAGACTGAAGCAGCGCTGCAGACTGAAGCAGCGCTGCAGACTGAAGCAGAGCTGCAGACTGAAGCAGAGCTGCAGACTGAAGCAGAGCTGCAGACTGAAGCAGCGCTGCAGACTGAAGCAGAGCTGCAGACTGAAGCAGCGCTGCAGACTGAAGCAGCGCTGCAGACTGAAGCAGAGCTGCAGACTGAAGCAGCGCTGCAGACTGAAGCAGCGCTGCAGACTGAAGCAGCGCTCCAGTCCCCACAGATGTGAGCTCCCAATGTGGAATTCCACCCGACTCAGCTCACCTCTCTCACACCATGAGGCCACAAAGCCCCGTTGATCTTCCTCCTGCCAGCGCTTCTGTGTCTTCCTCTCTCGTGTGCCAAGGGAAAAGGTTAGTGTGTGTGTGTGTGTGTGTGTGTGTGTGTGTGTGTGTGTGTGTGTGTGTGTGTGTGTGTGTGTGTGTCTGTGTGTGTGTGTGTGTGCCCATATCTCCATCATCCCTATTATCTCTTTCCCCACTCATCCAAATGTCACTACATCTTTCTTGCAAATGTCTTCCTCTGTGCATGATTTGGGAATGCGTGTGTGTCTTTTTGTATGTTTTCATGCGAGCCTGCTTTTGTGTGTTACCGGTTGAGCGACTGTGTGTGTGTGTGTGTGTGTGTGTGTGTGCTGTGTGTGTGTGTGTGTGTGTGTGTGTGTGTGTGTGTGTGTGTGCTAAAGCCTCAGCCTCCCAGCGGCGCCGGACCCGGAGCTCAGAGGGCCGGCGCTCCGCCCGGGTGTCGATAAGCGGCCCCTCTTCAAAGGGCGCGGAGGAAAAGGCGTCCCGGCCTGTCAAAGCCGGACAAATTCCCCGCTAACACCCTGAGCCGCGCTGCTCCAACAGTTTAAAGAGCGAGGGGGAGGAGAGCAGGTGCTGAAGGGGAAGGGACGGCGAGCGGTGATGTCATCAGAGTCTCAGTCGGGCTGAACGCCACACATTTTAATACAGACAAGTCGATGCATAGAGTTTGAAAGCAGTGGACATCTATCAGGGAGGGAGGTCTGATGGGAAGACGTTATGGGTTATATTATGGGAAAAGCCCGTACCGCTGTGGAAGAGCAACTCTAACAAACTGAAATAACCATGCAGAGTTCTATGATATCTATTGTCGGGGGTTAATCAACTGGATATGGATTTGGAAGGGTCAGAAACACGTCTTCCATATCAGGGATCATTAGATGTACATTTACGAAAAGGGGGACAAGTTGTGGAAATCAAGTTTCAATCTCTGAGGCTGAAAAATGAAGCCAACGCGAAAGTGACAATAACTGCAGTTCCTCAAGTGGCCACTTGGGGCAGGCTCCAAAAGCCCATCCCCATAGAGCCTAATGTTGAATGCATGATTAAAGGCGCGGTGGTTTCCGTCACCGGCTTGCTGCAGCTATGTGTTGTGCTGTTTGTGCCTTCTGGAGAATGTTATACTGGTCACATGTCAGCACTGGAGAAACTCAAGCCTTCAGAATGGTGGTCCACAAACTAACGGGTGACGTCATGTCGGTTTCTCATCAATCTGTGTGTAGGAATGTGAAAACATTTATTTGTAATAGATGGATTTACAAAATGTTCTGCCAGTGTCCGGTAACTTATGATTGGCAATTATCCAGCAAATGATTGGTTTGCTGGTCGTCCAGCCAATCACCAGTAATGGCACTGTGTCACCACCAGTCTGCAGCCACCAGGCTGTAGCTACCAGTCTGCAGCTACCAGTCTGCAGCCAACAGTCTGCAGCTACCAGTCTGTACCAGTCTGTAGCTACCAGTCTGCAGCCACCAGGCTGTAGCTACCAGTCTGCAGCTACCAGTCTGCAGCCAACAGTCTGCAGCTACCAGTCTGTACCAGTCTGCAGCTACCAGTCTGCAGCCAACAGTATGTAGCTACCAGTATGTACCAGTCTGCAGCTACCAGTCTGCAGCCAACAGTCTGTAGCTACCAGTCTGTACCAGTCTGCAGCTACCAGTCTGTACCAGTATGTACCAGTCTGCAGCTACCAGTCTGCAGCTACCAGTCTGTACCAGTATGTACCAGTCTGCAGCTACCAGTCTGCAGCTACCAGTCTGCAGCCACCAGTCTGCAGCTACCAGTCTGCAGCTACCAGTCTGTACCAGTCTGCAGCTACCAGTCTGTACCAGTCTATACCAGTCTGCAGCTACCAGTCTGCAGCCACCAGTCTGCAGCCACCAGTCTGCAGCTACCAGTCTGCAGCCACCAGTCTGCAGCTACCAGTCTGCAGCTACCAGTCTGCAGCCCGCCTTCAGTCGGGAGACCAGCAAGACCAGCAAGACCAGTGGAGCTTTGCCGGTGGAGCCAGAGGAACGTGTTGTGTGCGTATAAGTTCTCCAGAAGAAGTTTTATCGCAGCATTCATTTGTTCTCCAGAACAACACGAGAGTCTCCGTGGGAAGATGTTATTTTATTCATTATATAATTATATATAGAATATGCAGAAATATAAGAGCTGAGGAATTTTTGTGGAAGGCAAAGTGATTAAAAATTAAACAATGCAGAAAAGCACTGTTACCTAAAGGGATGCTGGAGTACATTGCTCTGCTTTTTATGTTATCTTCATCTTCACTCCCTCTTCCCCAAACCGCTTTCATTTCTTTGCTTCTTTTCATCCATTTTTTTGGTTGGAGATTTCTTTAAAGCTGCTTCTCCGCAGGCGCGCATGCTTCCTGTGTGTGTGTGTGTGTGTGTGTGTGTGTGTGTGTGTGTGTGTGTGTGTGTGTGTGTGTGTGTGTGTGTGTGTGTGAGTGTGTGTGCAGCAGCATCCAGGCTATTTGTCATGGCTGTTTGCTGGGTCAGTCCAGATAAACTAATGTGTCGGCTCCGTGCTGACCAGAGCGTCTGCAATATGCAAAGACTTTAAATTATTTCACTGCCCAGTGGCTCGCTGAACAAGTAGAGAGGAAGAGGAGGAGGAGGAGGAGGAGGAGGAGGAGGAGGAGGAGGAGGAGGAGGAGGAGGGCTGTGCGAATGAGGAGAATAAGGAGAGAGAGAACAAAATGGGAGTAACATATTGGAGGCCATGGAGAAGAAACAAGAGAAAGGACATTTGGTTACACTGTAAATATACTGTATATAGTTTGGTGTGTTTATATATATATATATATATATATATATATATATATATATATATATATATATATATATATATATATGTATGTATGTTTGTATATTGATTTTTTTATTCTCCTTAATATTCCTTTTTGTGTACATATGTGTGTATGCATATCATTGATATAATATGTAGATGTGCATATGTTTAGATATGTATATATATATATACATATATATATATATATATATATATATATATATATATATATATATATATATATATATATATATAGACCAGGAGCAGGCGGAAGCTCCATGAAGACCAGGAGCAGGCGGAAGCTCCATGAAGAACAGGAGCAGGTGGAAGCTCCATGAAGACCAGGAGCAGGTGGAAGCACCATGAAGACCAGGAGCAGGCGGAAGCTCCATGAAGACCAGGAGCAGGTGGAAGCTCCATGAAGACCAGGAGCAGGTGGAAGCTCCATGAAGAACAGGAGCAGGTGGAAGCTCCATGAAGAACAGGAGCAGGCGGAAGCACCATGAAGACCAGGAGCAGGTGGAAGCACCATGAAGACCAGGAGCAGGCGGAAGCACCATGAAGACCAGGAGCAGGTGGAAGCACCATGAAGACCAGGAGCAGGCGGAAGCTCCATGAAGAACAGGAGCAGGCGGAAGCACCATGAAGACCAGGAGCAGGTGGAAGCACCATGAAGACCAGGAGCAGGCGGAAGCACCA
>JBAMJR010000365.1:222500-225000 GCA_038501785.1 Myoxocephalus aenaeus
AATGTGTTAGAGACATGTGTTCTCATCCCAAAGTGAGGATGAATTGTGATGATGAAGGTACACGCTTTCCCTTCTTATGTGACGTTGCTTATGTTTTGTCAATGCACTCAGTGTTTGGGTTTGAATAGACAATGTTAACCTTGTGTTTACTGCGACCGCAGACAAGCAACCCAGCAGCGCATAAGTCATAGCAGAAATAATACAAGAAAGATGATTGTATGAATAACTAGAGCAGCAGTGGATATAATTGATATAATTGAATCCAAATCTGCACGTGTGCGCGTGCACATGCAAGGAATGTGATGAGGGAAAAGGACAAGAACAAAGTTGAACAGACAAAGGCAAAGAATAGAAAACAAGGTACACAGGTAGTGAAACATAATTATTACATGACAGAATGTAAACAGTAGCAATGACCAACAATAAAATAAGAGGTAAGGCCTAACTTGGAGAGGGTCTCGGCCTCCAGAACTGAAACTAGGAGTCGGTTCCCCAGCTGAAGGTTCTCCTCCCTTTCTACTTTTGGAGCTCTGTTTTAAAGGAAGTGAACAAGTGTTTTACTAAATGTAATTTCTTTTCATTCTATTGTAGCAAAATCACTTCATTGTTCTATTTTCAAGCCAAAGAGGTTCTTCTCCAGAGCCTCCAGTCATGTCTTTACTCCACTCATCGTCAACACTGGCATAGAGTTAGTTTGCGATGTGGACGGAGCGCTCAATGTTCTGAAATGCATGAAATTGTGGAGAAATTGCAGAGTGCTTGGATTTATTTTATTTGTTTGGGGAACTTCTTTTCTTTCCTAGGATAGAAGATGTAAACACTGATGTAATTACTGTCACTGCAGAACGCTGCCCTTCAGAGATATTCATAAACACAAACATTAACCTTCAGGAACGGAGCCTTTGCAGAACTTCAACTTAAAGGATTACAGCAGAAGGTTTTCACAATAAAAACATAATTCACAGAAACTCTGGTCTGAGTGACGGTGAAGCAGAGGAAGGTCACAATGAGGAAGAGCACCAGTCGTATCCTCCTGGGGGTTTCATGCCTGTACTGCTGTATTTCGGTTATGGCTTTCAAAAATCCATATCAGTCAAAGCCAAAACATGAGCTTATTACTGCTGTTTTAATATTATTCTTTGCTACAGGCCGATCTGTCTGGTGACTCAGGGAAGCCTGGCGTGGTTGTTCTACTCTGCTGTCAGACGCTGTTGTCATGTGTGTTTATATTAGTGCATGTTTCAGAGTTTGATGACGTGTTGGAGCGAGAGAGAGAGAGAGAGAGAGAGGAGGTGTTGCTGTCCAGTCCTCTCTCTCTCTCTCTCTCTCTCTCTCTCTCTCTCTCTCTCTCGGTCCCGCCTCGTGCTAATCTCATGAAAATGAAAAGGGACTTTGGCATGAGGCCGAGCAGAGTGCCATGCTCCGCCGCCGGCGCTAGATTAGCATAATGTTTGAGAGTTTGATATGTGCGTCTGAGAGTTGTGTGTGTGAGTGGGTGTGTGTGTGTGTGTGCATGTTGTGGATTTACATGTGTATCTGAATGTGTGCATCATTGTGCAGGCATTACGCTAACGCAAAAAGTGTCTGCTTTCGTGTGTGTGTGTGTGTGTGTGTGTGTGTGTGTGTGTGTGTGTGGTTGTGTGTAAGCAAGGTGTCAAAGTGTGTCAATATGTACGTGCATGTATATTTTTCTGTGTGTGCGTGTGTTTGTGTGTTTGTGTGTGTGTGGGTGTGTTTGTGTGTGTGTGCGTGTGTTTGTGTGTGTGCGTGTGTGTGTGGGTGTGTTTGTGTGTGTGTGTGTGTGTGTGTGTGTGTTTGTGTGTGTGTGTAAGCAAGGTGTCGAAGTGTGTCAATATGTACGTACATGTATATTTTCCTGCATCTCTTGTGTGTGTGTGTGTGTGTGTGTGTGTGTGTGTGTGTGTGTGTGTGTGTGTGTGTGTGTGTGTGTGTGTGTGCAGACCACAACCTCTCTGCTCTGCAGCTCTTCTGCGGTCTGGGGGAACGTAGAGCTGGAGAGAAGAAGCAGGAAGCCGGAGACAGCAGCTCCATCCTCCCGTCCAGAAGCTCCTTGTGGGCGTGGCTTTAGGACGCAGAAACACAAAAGTCCTCATTTCTTTACTGAGATCCTCAGGAGTTGATACAGGAAGATCACGTGAGCTTCTGTTATCCAGCTGCTGTCAAGGTGATTCCCAAAAGATCCAAATCGTCTCCACCTGTGTGTCCCACTTTCTCTGAGTGTCCCTCCTCCCTGTGTACATGAGTCCCACTGCCCAGTGCTCCCACTCTACCACCGTGGCTCTGTTGGTCTGCAGCCTCAAAATGGAAAATATAGGCCTGTTCATGAATTAATAAAAAAACATCTAAATGTTATCTTTTGACTTTGTTCTTGACATCTATTATTTGCAGAAAAAAAAAAAAAACACATTTCAAATGATTAGGAAGATACATGATTGTGGTTTTTGCTTGGATTACATTTTGGGTGGGGGCATTAGTAGTT
>JBAMJR010000365.1:227500-270000 GCA_038501785.1 Myoxocephalus aenaeus
TGTGTGTGTGTGTGTGTGTGTGTGTGTGTGTGTGTGTGTGTGTGTGTGTGTGTGTGTGTGTGTGTGTGTGTGTGTGTGTGTGCGTGTGTGTGTGTGTGTTTCCGAGAATCAGGAACTAGACCGATAGACTAGTCCTCCAGGACCACCCTGCTCAGTCGAGTGTCAAACACACACACACACACACACACACACACACACACACACACACACACACACACACACACACACACATACACACACACACACAGTGAAGCTGGCGTCCCAGAGGAGAGGAGCGTTGGTGGGTAGAGGACCAGGTCCCCTTGAACAGGAAGGAAGGAAGCAAGGGCCTAACACCACTGTGAACACACACACACACACACACACACACACACACACACACACACACACACACACACACACACACACACACACACACACACACACACACACACACACAGATGACTTCGCAAGCTTGAATGCACATGCACTGTATAATAGATCAAAGTCTGTGTGTTCATGCACACAGAGACACATACTTTTCACACACACACACACACACACACACACACACACACACACACACACACACACACACACACACACACACACACACAGCAGTGCTCTCAGCAGAAGTCAAATAAACAGTTTGAGCAGGCGGTCAGGTGCTGCCGGGTTCAACGGCCCAAAGTGTTTAGAGAGGCTGCTGAAAGGTGCTCGATGTGGAATTGGGCTTTTGGAATAAATCACTCTTTGTGGTCCTCAGCTCACGGAACCATCCGGTAAAAGCATGTTCATCATTTAAGCACGGGGAGTTAGACCTCATGCAGCATCGTCATACATGTGATGACTTGGTATAAAGCTCCGTCACTGCTTCTGCCAATCGGCTTGTAGCTCCGTCACTGCGAGCTAAACACTCAACAAAGTCACGACTGTTTGCTGTCCTGGCTCCTCAATGGTGGAATGATCTCCTCAATGGTGGAATGATCTCCTCAATGGTGGAATGATCTCCTCAATGGTGGAATGATCTCCTCAATGGTGGAATGATCTCCTCAATGGTGGAATGAACTCCTCAATGGTGGAATGATCTCCTCAATGGTGGAATGATCTCCTCAATGGTGGAATGATCTCCTCAATGGTGGAATGATCTCCTCAATGGTGGAATGAGCTCCTCAATGATGGAATGAGCTCCTCAATGGTGGAATGATCTCCTCAATGGTGGAATGATCTCCTCAATGGTGGAATGAGCTCCTCAATGGTGGAATGATCTCCTCAATGGTGGAATGAGCTCCTCAATGGTGGAATGATCTCCTCAATGGTGGAATGAGCTCCTCAATGGTGGAATGATCTCCTCAATGGTGGAATGAACTCCTCAATGGTGGAATGATCTCCTCAATGGTGGAATTATCTCCTCAATGGTGGAATGATCTCCTCAATGGTGGAATGATCTCCTCAATGGTGGAATGATCTCCTCAATGGTGGAATGAGCTCCTCAATGGTGGAATGATCTCCTCAATGGTGGAATGAGCTCCTCAATGGTGGAATGATCTCCTCAATGGTGGAATGAGCTCCTCAATGGTGGAATGATCTCCTCAATGGTGGAATGAACTCCTCAATGGTGGAATGATCTCCTCAATGGTGGAATTATCTCCCCAATGGTGGAATGAGCTCCTCAATGGTGGAATGAACTCCTCAATGGTGGAATGAACTCCTCAATGGTGGAATGATCTCCTCAATGGTGGAATGAACTCCTCAATGGTGGAATGATCTCCTCAATGGTGGAATGAACTCCTCAATGGTGGAATGATCTCCTCAATGGTGGAATGATCTCCTCAATGGTGGAATGAGCTCCTCAATGGTGGAATGGACTCCCCATTGACATCAGGACAGCAGAAAGTCTCTACATTTTCTGTCGCAAACTAAAAACACATCTTTTTTGACTACACCTTGAATAAGGAAGGTAGCACCTAGTAGCACTTTAGTAGCACTTAAATCTCTCTTAATGATGGCACTTTGTAGTTTAACTTTATTGAAGAAATTGTACTTTCTTGATTCTTGTTGTTCTGAGTTTGTACTCATGGTTGAATGCACTTATTGTAAGTCGCTTTGGATAAAAGCGTCAGCTAAATGTAATGTAATGTAATGAATAAACTCTTTTCTACCTGGTTTAGTCAATGGATGGAGATCAGCACACAGCTGACGTCTGTTACCTCATGGCCACATGCGCTGGAGCGATACATATTTGCTCTTGTGCACTAAATATGAGACACAATGTCTCGTTCTGGTAAAGTCCTTCAAGTGGCCAACATGCACAGGACGAGTAAATAAATGACAGAAACAGAAAGTCATCAGACAGAGAGCCCATACGACAGCTGGCTAAAGGCGTTAGCTTTGTGTGTATAATATCTATAACTCCAGCAGACTGACACATGACTTGTTTGGGACTTCAAACACAAAGTCAGTCCTCACTTCTGCTAATGGCAGTAAACCCCATGAAACCCTGTACTACTAATAATGTAATAATGTAATACTCTGCAGAGGGAACACTGTTTCAGTCATAATAGCAATATTAAAATATTTGATCGGCTGAAAAACGTGAGAAAAAGATGGGTTGAATTTAGCATTTTCAATCAAGGAACCATCTTCTTTTAAAAGAAACAGAGAAAGATGACGATGGCTGAAGACAACCAGCAGTCACCTTTACATACTAAGTTTGACCAATGCCTTGGTTTGTCGTTAGCTAGCGGCTCTGTTAGCGTGTTAAAGCTTGATCATGCTAGCATGTTCATGTTTAGCAGGTCTGATATGTAGTAGTTTAGTAATAATGTAAGTATGAAGTTAATGTAAATAGTACTATGAACTAGAGTATTACAGCGTATGAAGAATTATAATCCATTACATACACATTTTGTGCCAATCCATCAACCAAATGTTGAGCTATTTCACTGAATGATGGAACCTACGACCTGCTGGTGCCACGAGGTCAGGACACCGTCTCAGTCATTACGATGTTTCCTATTGGGACCTGGAACTCATGAAGACAATTCAATTTAAACCTTTGAATGTTTGTTCAAAATATGGCAATCCATCCAATAGATATTGATCTGATATTGATGTGGATCAAAGTGGTGATCCACCACTTTGATCCACAAATAAAAATGGCGTGTTGAATTGGGGCTGCATGTCAAGACATAACGTCATACATGACGTAAACTTTAATAACAGCAAACTCAAGGCCTGCTGGTTTAACATGCTGCCTTTCCCCTTTTCTGACATCACACAGAAGCTTACCAGCTCTTTCCCACTGGACCAACAGCCCACTCACACCAATAACACCTGGTCTTCAGTGGGAAGGATTACCATCGGCGTTCCTTCTGGGATCCATGACTCTTTACTAGTTACGGGTGTTTATGGGATCAGATCCTCCCACCCGGAGCTTTCTTTGTCGTCTCCAACTCTATTTCAGTCCAAGCCGCTCCAGAAGCGTTCCAAACGAGTCAGCACAAGGTGGTGAGGAAGGAGAGAGAGAGGGGGTCTGATTAGGGATCGATCCCGTCTGGGACAGAGACCGGGGTGGAAGGTCGTGACCTTTACGTGACCTTTACGTGACCTTTACGTGACCCCTGCAGAGCATTGATCGTGTGTGTCTACAGCTTCTATGAAATATTTTTTTAAGAAAGTGATGATACATCGTTACTGGTTCTGCACGCAGACATCATGCTGTTGGTCATGCTTGCATTGGTGTGTGTGTGTGTGTGTGTGTGTGTGTGTGTGTGTGTGTCTCATTAGGCGAGGACGAGGTGTAGGTCAGAGAAGACATCGATCATCATCACCTGCATGTCGCTGCTGTCATCAGACCTCCAGCTACTGACCGTGCTGTTGGACCAGGACCAGGACTAGGACCAGGACCTGGACCAGGACTAGGACCAGGACTAGGACCAGGACCAGGACCAGGACCTGGACCAGGACTAGGACCAGGACCAGAACCTGGACCAGGACTAGGACTAGGACCGCAGGACCAGGACCAGGACCTGGACCAGGACTAGGACCGCAGGACCAGGACCTGGACCAGGTTCAGTCCGCTGCTCTGTTGAAGGCGGTGTAGGAGCGGTGGTTGTGGGCCTCAGAGAGTCTGAAGGATCTCCAGGTCAGAGGTGGAGACCTCATCTCAAGAGGTGGAACCCTTCCTCGTCTCCTCTTCCTCCCTCGTCTCCTCTTCCTTCCTTGTCTCCTCTTCCTTCCTCGTCTCCTCTTCCTTCCTCGTCTCCTCTTCCTTCCTTGTCTCCTCTTCCTTCCTCGTCTCCTCTTCCTTCCTCGTCTCCTCTTCCTTCCTTGTCTCCTCTTCCTTCCTCGTCTCTTCTTCCTTCCTCGTCTCTTCTTCCTTCCTCGTCTCTTCTTCCTCCCTCGTCTCCTCGTCCTTCCTCGTGTCTTCTTCCTCCCTCGTCTCCTCGTCCTTCCTCGTCTCCTCTTCCTCCCTCGTCTCCTCTTCCTTCCTCGTCTCCTCTTCCTCCCTCGTCTCTTCTTCCTCCCCCGTCTCTTCTTCCTCCCTCGTCTCCTCTTCCTCCCTCGTCTCTTCTTCCTCCCTCGTCTCTTCTTCCTCCCTCGTCTCCTCTTCCTCCCTCGTCTCCTCTTCCTTCCTTGTCTCCTCTTCCTTCCTCGTCTCTTCTTCCTCCCTCGTCTCCTCTTCCTCCCTCGTCTCTTCTTCCTCCCTCGTCTCTTCTTCCTCCCTCGTCTCCTCTTCCTCCCTCGTCTCCTCTTCCTTCCTTGTCTCCTCTTCCTTCCTCGTCTCTTCTTCCTCCCTCGTCTCCTCTTCCTCCCTCGTCTCCTCTTCCTTCCTCGTCTCTTCTTCCTCCCTCGTCTCCTCTTCCTCCCTTGTCTCCTCCTCCTTCCTCGTCTCCTCTTCCTTCCTCGTCTCTTCTTCCTCCCTCGTCTCCTCTTCCTCCCTCGTCTCCTCTTCCTTCCTTGTCTCCTCTTCCTCCCTCGTCTCTTCTTCCTCCCTCGTCTCCTCTTCCTTCCTTGTCTCATCTTCCTTCCTCGTCTCCTCTTCCTTCCTCGTCTCCTCTTCCTCCCTCGTCTCTTCTTCCTCCCTCGTCTCTTCTTCCTCCCTCGTCTCTTCTTCCTCCCTCGTCTCCTCTTCCTCCCTCGTCTCCTCTTCCTTCCTCGTCTCCTCTTCCTTCCTCGTCTCTTCTTCCTCCCTCGTCTCTTCTTCCTTCCTCGTCTCCTCTTCCTCCCTCGTCTCCTCTTCCTCCCTCGTCTCTTCTTCCTCCCTCGTCTCCTCTTCCTTCCTTGTCTCATCTTCCTTCCTCGTCTCCTCTTCCTTCCTTGTCTCATCTTCCTTCCTCGTCTCCTCTTCCTTCCTCGTCTCCTCTTCCTCCCTCGTCTCTTCTTCCTCCCTCGTCTCTTCTTCCTCCCTCGTCTCTTCTTCCTCCCTCGTCTCCTCTTCCTCCCTCGTCTCCTCTTCCTTCCTTGTCTCCTCTTCCTTCCTCGTCTCTTCTTCCTCCCTCGTCTCTTCTTCCTTCCTCGTCTCCTCTTCCTCCCTCGTCTCCTCTTCCTTCCTCGTCTCCTCTTCCTTCCTCATCTCCTCTTCCTTCCTCGTCTCCTCTTCCTCCCTCGTCTCCTCTTCCTTCCTCATCTCCTCTTCCTTCCTCTTCTCTTCTTCCTCCCTCGTCTCCTCTTCCTCCCTCGTCTCCTCTTCCTTCCTTGTCTCCTCTTCCTTCCTCGTCTCTTCTTCCTCCCTCGTCTCTTCTTCCTTCCTTGTCTCCTCTTCCTCCCTCGTCTCCTCTTCCTTCCTCATCTCCTCTTCCTCCCTCGTCTCTTCTTCCTCCCTCGTCTCTTCTTCCTATCTCGTCTCCTCTTCCTCCCTCGTCTCTTCTTCCTTCCTCTTCTCCTCTTCCTCCCTCGTCTCCTCTTGCTTCCTCGTCTCTTCTTCCTTCCTCGTCTCCTCTTCCTCCCTCGTCTCCTCGTCTCCTCTTCCTCCCTCTGCTCGGTACATTTTGCATGTCCGCCCTCGTGCGTTTTGGAGCATAGCGCTCGTCTTGTGTCGCTCCGTCTCCACAAAGCGCTGCTCGCTGCTCTACATCTGGCAGGTTCCTCTTGACACGTGATAGACAGGCACATTAACAAGCGAATGAATACAAAAGAGATGTAGGCACCCAGTGAAGGACAAACACTGTGCAAAATGACCTCGACGCACACACATGCATTCACACACCAACACCAGCACACTCCAATATAAATTACGGGTGCAAATTGGGTGAAAGGGGAGACGCAGGCGGGGCTGGAGGCGACTGGAATGGAAGAGCCGGACTGATCAATACTGCTGGAGATTTTCCTCCCTCTACTCTCCTCAATTGTCATGCTCTCTCCAAGCAATTAAAAGCTCTCCGTCCCTCCTGCTCACTGCCCACATTCTCCTCTCTTCTTTCTTCTTTTCACCTCATCCCCCTCTTTCTGTAGCTCTCTGCCCAAGTTCTTTTCAAAGTGTCTCTCCCTGTCTCTTCTGTCGTGATCGTTCCTCGTATTCATCCCTCTAACGCGTCTCTAGCATGCTCTGCAAAGCTAACGAGAGTTGTCTGTAAAATAAAGGAGCTAAAACCTTTCAGTGCAGTTTTAACACTTTTTTCTTCTTTACTAAATTTCATTGAAGTGCATTTCTTGCCCGGGCAAAGCGTTGTACATGTTCCTGTCCTGTACCCAGAGCTGGAAGAAGTACAAAGAGCCTTTACTGAAGTGAAAGTACTCATTCTATCTACACTGTGGACATACTTCACATGTTTACGAAAGGATACAGCCTTGAAACGTACCCAGATTCTCATCACTTTGCAGCAGTTAGACCTGGTCTCTCTCTCTATGTGTCAGTCTGGCTAACTGCTCCCTTTGTAAAGGAGGAGCGGCTGCTCAGTGTGGAACATCGGCACTAAAGCGCTGTGTGACCTGTTTAAAGACACAGGCCGAACATCACGGGCACATTGCATGTCTCTAGATGATGTCCCAACTAGATCTGTTAAGACATAACAGTTATTATGTCCCAACTAGATCTGTTAAGACATAACAGTTATGATGTCCCAACTAGATCTGTTAAGACATCAAATGTTTTTATATCCTAACTAGATCTGTCTGGGAGCTAAAGCCAAAGCCTTCATAAGACCCGGGTTGAGGTGAAAGCTCTGGCTCGCCTCGCCTGCAGCCTACCTGCATGAAGAGACATAACTCATAACAGGGTTCTGGTATACAGCGGGGAAATAGTAAAGACGCTTGGAAGACCACAATGTTAGCCACGTTAGCATTAGCCCGTTAACATTAGCCCCGTTAACATTAGCCCGTTAACATTAGCCTGTTAACATTAGCCCGTTAACATTAGCCACATTAACATTAGCCACGTTAACATTAGCCCGTTAACATTAGCCACGTTAACATTAGCCACATTAACATTAGCCACGTTAACATTAGCCCGTTAACATTAGCCCGTTAACATTAGCCCGTTAACATTAGCCACGTTAACATTAGCCACATTAACATTAGCCACATTAACATTAGACTGTTAACATTAGCCACGTTAACGTCAGCCCGTTAACATTAGCCACATTAACATTAGCCTGTTAACATTAGCCACGTTAACGTCAGCCCGTTAACATTAGCCACGTTAACGTTAGCCACGTTAACATTAGCCACGTTAACATTAGCCACGTTAACGTCAGCCCGTTAACATTAGCCACGTTAACATTAGCCACGTTAACATTAGCCACGTTAACATTAGCCCCGTTAACGTCAGCCCGTTAACATTAGCTACGTTAACGTTAGCCACGTTACCGTCAGCCACGTGCTTTTCTGTCCTGAACCTAACTTCCTGTGGTTGAAGTTTATTTTGAAAACTCCGTCCCTGACACGTACAGAACTGGCGCTAGAGAGGGTTACCTAAAGCTTCATAGATTGAGTGAGAATGTGTTGGCTTTAGGATCAAAGAATGTAAATCTCTCTTTTGACAATATGAGAGATTTACATCTGACTGGTTACGTGCTAACAATAAAATGTGTTGACTCGACTGATTCAACTGTTAGTTATGTGTGTCTGTTAGCTCTGCTTTCTTTGTCCCAGAAGGCAGTAGCTTTAAGATGAAACTGTGAGGGATGTAGTTTTAATTCTAAAAGACATTTTGCGATGGTTTGTTTGTTAGCTTGTTAGCTTGTTAGCTTAGCATGCTGTCGGACGCTCCCCACACGCTTGTGGCCTCCAGCTTGCTGACCACACTGCCTCCTCCTGTGTTTCTAGTCTCAACGCAACGGACAAATAGGGATGACAATGCAAACTTTTAGGAAAGGCTCTTCTCTAAAGCATTGTTGTTGTTGTTGTTGTTGTTGTTGTTGTTGTTAGACTAAGTTGCACAATCCAAAAGAGACAAAGAGATGTGGAAGAAGAGGGACAGAGACCTCCATGTCTGGCCAATTGCTGCGTAATCTGGCCGTGATTTTGTCAAATTGTCTTGGAAAGTTACTTCATGGCGGCCGTCCGTCCACAGGGAGAGATCCAGGAGTCTGACAAGCCTTTGAACTAAAATAAGCCCTTTGGAGGAGAAAGGGAAGAACATTAAGCAGAAATGCAAGTCAAGAGTCTCATTTCAGGTTTCATGCTCTTCTGAATATGTGCATATGCAAAAAAACTGAACTTTTACAAATGTTAAGGCTTCATTCTGGCTTCCATGTTTTTATATTTGCTAACTGGAATTTGACAGGAGAAGAATAGAGATATGTAGTGGTTTGGTAAATATGTATTTATTCATATTAATGTATTCAAACCTTCATTCTGCCTTCTGGTCATGTCTGTGTGTACCTGTTGACGTTTTTTTTCAGATAGGAACAGTGACGAGACAAGCAACAACAAAAACATACAAAATATATACATGTATTTTTGTATATATGTTGATGAGGGAACTGTCATGTTTACCATCCCGGTTGAAGGACTCGTGGTCCTGAGTGTTTCCTCACGTCCAGCTGCAGCTTCCACCTCAATGTGACGTCAAGCCGCGCTGCTTTGATCAGCTGCTCCTCCAGTTACCCACGTATCCACTTGAGCCTTCAACGTTGTGCACGTCTGAGTGTGTGTGTGTGTGTGTGTGTGTGTGTGTGTGTGTGTGTGTGTGTGTGTGTGTGTGTGTGTGTGTGTGTGTGTGTGAGCGTGTGTCAAAAAAAGAGATGCAGTATTTTTGTTATCATTTGCATCCTCTCAAGACATTTTCAAATATTTGCATGTATATACGTTTTAGAGTCGATGCTTCAATAATATACTCTCACACACACACACACACACACACACACACACACGCACACACACACACACACACACACACACTCAGCGGGTGGCCACAAACATAGCATACAGATGCTATGTCAGGCTGAGCGCAGCAGGTCAGCGTTGGCTTTGTGTAACTCCGCATGGTGCCGACATAGATTAGCAGTGGTGTGTTGAGGTAACACTTTGTTAAAGAGCTGCTACAACAGCATTAGACTCACTCATTCACCCCACACACACACACACACACACACACACACACACACACACACACACGATGGTTAAAGATGGAAATAAATGTGTTTGGAAATAATATTACAAATGTTTGTATGTTCTCTTTTCTTGTCATGTTTTGCGTCTCCACCTTTCAGATAGCTTAATCCTTTAATTTGAATCAACGCTGTCACGGTTGCACTCCGACTTTACACCTCAGCTTTACACCCCGACCCAGTGGCAGCCGCCCTGCAGCGGGGCAGTCGAACATGACCTCAGGTACTACACACAAAAGGGAAAGCTCCCCTCCTATAACAGAAGACCCTTGTGTTGAAGCACTGTGTCCGCCATGAAGGTCCGCCATGAAGGTCCACCATGAAGGTCCGCCATGGCATCGGCAAACGGCAGTCTGTGTCCTCGAGGGCTGTCCCTGGAAGGTGAAACACAAGACCTGTGTCACGACTTTTTTTTTTCATTTCCCCTGTGTTTGACTTGTCATAGGAACCCCAAATTAATGTCAATACTTGTGTTTATTGTATGTATTTGTTCAGCAAGGTCTTGGACAAAAAATGTATATCTGCAAAAAAAATCACTTTAAAAAGATATGTTGATCATAACTATGAACATCCAGCACGATATGAGCAAGATTTCCCCAAAATGCTTCCTTGAGCGGTCACCGAGTTTTTCAAACTGTATCATGGTGCCCTAACAACAGCCCACATACTAATAACACAGCTTTTAGGAAAGATTAGGACCTAAAGAATCGGAATCTGCAACAATAATCATAATAGTCATATAGAAAACAGCATTTTGGTGTTCAAAGGAGTTTCAGTCAAAAAACTGTGTAGTTTGGTTAAAAAATGTAGTTTACGTAAATACTTAAACTTAACGGTTACTTTAATGATGTTTTACACCAGATGTTTCTTCTCACAAGGGTTGAGGTATTCTAGCAATTTAAATGAAGTTAAACAACGATGTGGTTCTGGAGATAATATGTTGTTGTTTTTTGTCTGATAATAGAAACAGGGGGATTTTCACACACAGTTTTTAAAGGGTTTTAAGGAGATGATGGTGTGCAAGCTAGTTCCAGGGACCCCTTGAAGGTTAATATATGGAACTTATTGCATAGGTTTAGGATGCATGATCCCAAACAGGTCTGAAATCGTGTGTCCTCTTGGGAACGAGGACGTTTGCAGAGTAAAACCTGTCTGTACGTCTTGAGTGGTGACAACAGACACTGTTTCTTTAACGGGTCTTGGATCCCTGCTGAGGAGTAATACATCTCTTTCTTGGAGGATAGATTCACCTCCTTGACACTCAGGAATGGGGGAGGAACGCTATCGAGCCCGTCCAGCCATTCTGTAACACCGCTGCATCATTACAGGACGAGCAACCAGTAAGAAACCAGTTGTGCAGCGAAGAAGCACGAAGTCTCATCTTGTAACAGAGCTCCCCGCCGACAGGCCTTCCATGAACAGCTCGTCATTACCAAAACCTTGTATTAACTCCCAACGCGGGTCAGGAATGATTTACATTGATTACATGTATGTTGTCTTTTCAAAATAAACTTCTTTCTTCACAGCAATGTTTGGTGGAGGCAACAAAACTCCTTTAGCAGAAGTGTTGTTGATGTGAACTGGACTGACTAATGACACACAGCAGTGTGTTACTGCATAGGAGTCCCAGTGTGTTACATGTTATTGTTGTTGCTGATGGATTGAGGTGTCTTCCTTCTCTCTGTGTCTCTTAAGGTGTTGGGGGCTGGGGACGCAATGTAGAAGAGGGAGAGAGAATTGCATTGTGGTACTCTTTGTGTGTGACGCTTTGCGTTCATAGACAAATCGATTAGAGACAGTTCAGCACCGTTAACGCTTCAGGCTTTCACATCCAGAGAGAGAGAGAAGGGGGAGATGGAGGGAGGGGGCAACAGCTTCTCCTCCCCCACCGCATGTCAGGGAGGAGCGCCCGGCCAGAAGCACGGGCGCTGAAATGCTATTTATTGTTTAGCTCCAAATGTATACAACTTTTGATCAGCGTTCAAGTGATGTCGTCATTTATGAGAAACAGCACTCAGATATATATATATATATATATATATATATATATATATATATATATATATATATATACACACTGTAGAGTAAGAAGGAATGTAATAGTCATGGACATTAAAACTGTCTCAAACAAGCAAAGTATTATTAACATTATTTTCATTGTGTTTAAAAAATTTGACAATTTGGTCCGAGTAAAAACAGAGAGAGTTTTTTTATATACTTGTCAGGACTCGGGACACCCAACTTGAAACCGGGACAATGCCACACAAAAGGGCCGTCTGGTCACCGCATGTCTTCACACACACACACACACACGCACACACACACACACACACACACACACACACACACACACACACACACACACACACACACACACACACACACACACACCTCCTATTTGCCCCGTCTGGGTGGAAAGGTCAGTGTGTGTCTGGGACAGCCAGTGGATCCTTTAACTCATTACCAGTCGCTTGTGTTCAGACCAGACACACACACACACACACACACACACACACACACACACACACACACACACACACACACACACACTCACACACACACACACACACGAGACGCTGCCCTCGCCGTCCCACTCGTAGACTAAAGGAGGTAACCAACCGGTCAGTGCTGAGTGAGGATATTAGTGCTGCTGTTCACACACACTGAGAGGTGCATGCTGGTGAGGTTAGCTGACGTTAGCGCGTCCCTAAACAAAGTCATGTCAATACAGCATCAATGACATGACAGGATGAGAAACCTCTGTTGCCACGGTAATAAACAGTAGCATGCATATAAACTGAAATACAACGGTAGTGACAGCGGCTGACGGCTTAGTAATCACATCAAACATCGGTGTTAGCAGCAATAATGTGATAAAAAAACTCTTCTTCTCAATCAATCATAGTTTGAGAGGGATGCAGGGGCACCACTGTGGAATGAAGCAAACATTCACATGTGACACGCGTTGTAATGTGAAATGATAACAGAGTTATGAACATGAAGTCATAGGAAGAGGATTCAGTCCTGTGTCGCAGCTCCAGCCTCCTGAAGAGGGCTTGACCCGGCTGATTGCAGACCAGAAGGCTTGATGAGGACGAGGTCAGACTGTGTTAACAAGGGATCTGAGATCAGATGAGGACTTGTAGTTCTCTAAAAACTGACCCCAGTTCAGCGTCACAATGGAACCGAGGTTTGGTGTTGCTGAACTTTCTCTTTTTCTGTCCGTTCATCCTCTGCTCCTCATTTGTCTGCAACAGCCGGCACAACAAGAACACAATGACATGAATATGTTATGTGCTGTCCAATCAGTGTTGATGTTAAATATGGTCAATGTAAACAATACATTCTTTATTCTGATGTTTTGAAGCCTCAAGTTCAGCAATTTTGCCGTCGCCATCTTGGTTTACGGACGTCGCCATCTTGGTTTACGGCCGTCGCCATCTTGGTTTACGGCCGTCGCCAGCTTGGTTTACGGCCGTCGCCATCTTGGTTTACAGCCGTCACCATCTTGGTTTACGGCCGTCGCCATCTTGGTTTACGGACGTCACCATCTTGGTTTACGGACGTCGCCATCTTGGTTCACGTCCGTCGCCATCTTGGTTTACGGCCGTCGCCATCTTGGTTCACGGCCGTCGCCATCTTGGTTTACGGCCGTCGCCATCAAATCATCAAAATGATTTACCCTCCAAAGATTTGAAATAAACTTTCATATAAACAGCACAATATCAGAAATGTTTGGGTAATAAGACAGAACTAATACATTAAAAACAGCTAGTTATGCATCAGAATGACGTGCACATCTTTTATTCCGCCAACAAAACACAAGACTATTTGAAAAACTCAGCAATCAAAAGGTCTGAGATCAATCTATCTTCAGTTTCCAACCACTCAGAAACAGTCAAAATAATGTAATCTGTTGGATGTTAAACGTCACATTGTTAAACCTCCAAGGTTGGACAAACTCTTATTACTTTTCCTCTGAAAAAGCTCCTCTGGATTCATTCATACAGGGAATAGTTTAAAAACGTGTTTAAAAGGTTTCCGTGGCCCAAAAGTGAGAACACTCCCCGACAGAGGGTCAGAACCCTCCACCCTTAAAAGACAGGAACACGAGCCAAAACCCACTCCAGCGGGTTTTGAACCCAAACACGGAAATGAGATAAAGGGCCACGCTCCTCCGAGCATGCTAATAAGCTAAACATGGCGATACGATGTTGAGGCCGTATCATTCAAGGTTGTTCTGGCAGCTCAGTGGCCCAACCCATAATCCATCTTTTACTTCTTACTTTTTTTCACGTTAAATCACTGTCACAGACATATAGGAGTACTAGCACAGACCACCACACTCCACTATCTGGGGATTATTCGAATAATTATGAATAATACATGAGGAGTCTCTCCCCCTGGCTCCCACCAGTGCCTCTTATTGGCTTTGGCACTCGGCCACCGGTTCCCCGTCAGCCGTCTGTCTGTCTGTCTCTGTAGCTGTGGGACCTGAACACAGGACGCACCTCCAACAATCAGACCTCATTTTCCCTCGTAAAAAGGAAATCAGTGCAGGCCCATGACCACAGCAATCACATTAGCAAAGCCTTTTCTTATGGAAACAGGCCAAGTTTAGGGAGAGGGGGGCGTGTGGGGAGAGAACACAGAAACACAAACATATTGGTTCTACACTTTATCGACATGAGTTCTTCCAGGCGGGTAACCATACTAATGTTATTGGTTTGCAGCCGCTAACTTAGGTATAAAGATATAAATGAAGTTACTAAAATATAGCCCTCTGGGTTCTGCTTCCATCAGTAGTGTACATCAAAGACGTCCCATCTTCTCCAGCATGTTATGTATGATGCAGCTGCAGATTGTAGAGAACAGTGCACTTGTTCTGCATGCAAAGGTCCTTAAAGACGATACTAATGCAGGGTCCTGCCTGGTGTTACCGGCTTGGAGAGGAAAATAACAAGTGCACAAACAATTACATCCAAACAGCAACACGCTGACTCAGCCTGAGCTCATTGTGTGGTCAAAAATGTATATATTTACATATATATATATATATATACATATATATATATATATATACATTGATAAAATAGTTGGCTCCTCCACAATATGCCATCAAAATTGGAAAAAGCTCATTTTTAATTAGTCCGAGGTTAAAGTCGGTGCACCTCGACCTCATCCTGAAGTGGATTGCCACAGATCATTCCCTCAGTAAACATTGTAAACATGAGTTTATGTCTCAATCTCTAGTTTCAAGTCTTCTTCAATACAGCATGATGTTCATTTAGTACATTATGGTCATTTAGAGTCAAACAGACCATAAAGCAGGGGACGCTTTAGGGCGGGGCTACAAGGTGATTGACAGGTCGACACCAGAGACGTATACAGCGTCTCTACGTCACGCCTCCACATTCCAAATATGGTCACTTCAAAACCAACGGGTGACGTCACCAGTAACACCTCCACTTCTTTACACAGTCTGTGGTGTGTGTGTGTGTGTGTGTGTGTGTGTGTGTGTGTGTGTGTGTGTGTGTGTGTGTGTGTGTGTGTGTGTGTGTGTGTGTGGACTTGAGACCTATTAACTGATTATCACTCGGACGTCACCGAGCTCACACACTCGCTCCTGTGAGCTCAGACAGCGCCACGCGGGGGGTCAGGCCGAAACCTCCCATGAGGTGAAAGGTGAGCGAGGGTCACCACGCTGTGTCGTGTGTGTGTGTGTGTGTGTGTGTGTGTGTGTGTGTGTGTGTGTGTGTGTGTGTGTGTGTGTGTTTATGTCGTACGTAACAAACTCGTGAACAAGCATGCGCTCCCTCAGACGGGCAGCCAGAGGCTTTAGAAGTCAAACCGGGTCAGTCGTGTGACCAGGGGACAGGCAACAGTCTGGTGTCTGCAACACACACACACACACACACACACACACACACACACACACACACACACACACACACACACACACACACACACACACACTTCTCTCTCTCTCTCTCTCTCTCTCTCTCTCTCTCTCTCTCTCTCTCTCTCTCTCTCTCTCTCTCTAGCTAGCCGCTCATAGGAGGACATCATTATGCTGAAGATCCATCTCCTGATGACAGGAGCATGTAAAATACATGGCGCTTGTCTTGTCTTAATGTATCGCTATGGAAGCAGAGGAGACCGGCCTAATGACCGCACAGCTCCAGTGCCTCAAACAGTAATGCCATCTCCCTGCTTTGTGCCTCCTGCTCTCCACGCTGCCCTGCTGGAGCTACAGGGATCAGGCCGTCTGCTGTAAACCACGTCTCATTTGGGTGGACGGCATCACGTGATGCAGCAGTAAGATATTACATGATCAGGAACAACAGCCGTATCAGTGCGTCTCCATGGATCTGTACTGCACGTGTGCAAACTAGAAGCACAGACCTGCGGTCAGATCATAGACTGTAGGAAGTGGACGTTGTCATGGTGACGTCACACGCTGGTTTGTGGACGCACCTTTTTCAAGACTGAAGTTCTGCAATTTCACCGTTGCCATCTTGGAATACGACCGTTTCCACAACGAATTAATCGACTTGACCTTATTTAGAATGCAGAGGGACTCCTCTGGTTGTAAAGAAGTCTGGTTGTATAGAAGAATAAGTATATATATATATATATATATATATATATATATATATATATATATACTGTATATATATAAGTCTCCTCCTGTTCCTGTTCCTCCTGCTCCTCCTCCTGCTCCTCCTCCTGCTCCTGCTCCTCCTGTTCTCCTCCTCCTGTTCCTCCTCATGCTCCTGCTCCTCCTGTTCCTCCTGTTCCTCCTCATGCTCCTGCTCCTCCTGCTCCTCCTTCTCCTCCTGTTGCTCTTGCTCCTCTCCTTCTCCTCCTGCTCCTCCTGCTCCTCCTGTTCCTCCTCCTCCTCCTCCTCCTCCTCCTCCTCCTGCTCCTCCTCATGCTCCTGCTCCTCCTGTTCTCCTCCTCCTGCTCCTCCTGCTCCTCCTGCTCCTCCTCCTCCTCCTCATGCTCCTGCTCCTCCTGCTCCTCCTGCTCCTCCTGCTCCTCCTCCTCCTGCTCCTGCTCCTCCTCCTCCTGCTCCTGCTCCTCCTCCTCCTGCTCCTGCTCCTCCTCCTCCTGCTCCTCCTGCTCCTCCTGCTCCTCCTCCTCCTCCTCATGCTCCTGCTCCTCCTGCTCCTCCTGCTCCTCCTGCTCCCTCGTTCCCTCTGTTTCTCCTCCCCTTCTGCTTCTATACTCTGCTTAACTCTTCCTGCTCCTCCTTGACACTTCACTTGTACACCTCCTCATCTCCTTTATCGTCCCCTCCTTTTACTCCTCTTCTCTTTAACACCCTTCCTCCCTCTCCTCCCTCTCCTCCCTCTCCTCCTCCTCCTCCTCCTCCTCCTCCTCCTCCTCCCTCTCTCCATCTTTAATCCTGCTCTTGCCACACCTCTCGACCTTGTACAATTTTTTTTCTTCCTCCTCATTTCCTCTCCTTCGCCAGAGAATCAATTTCTGCCCCGGGCCTGGCCGCCGCCACACACACACACACACACACACACACACACACACACACACACACACACACACACACACACTGTTTCACGCTCAAATATGAATATGAAACACACAAGCACACATTGCCATATGCACTCAAACACATCCTATCGCTGTGGTCAGGCGACTGGGGCTGACCTTTTCACCGATTCCCGTTATTAGAGAAACTTGACATTCAAACCTCCACAGCCCCAGGACACTGAGACCACTTCTGAACCACACACACACACACACACACACACACACACACACACACACACACACACACACACACTGGTCTCACCCTTCTGTGCCTCAAAAGTCATTCAGGAGACTTTCACAAATCCATCTGTGGCTGCTGGTTTGATGTTTCTATATTTCAACCAATAAGTGTGGAAAAGAGTTTGTGAGTCCAGGACAAGAACTCAGCTGAGGTTTAGATCTGATCCAGAACCAGAACCAGAACCAGAACCAGAACCAGAACCAGAACCAGAACCAGAACCAGAACCAGGGTAGGACATGTGTCCAGGTTTGGGGCGAGGAGGAAAGATGCACTTACCCATCCAATATGCACCAATCTGATAAATGGACCTGCATTTACATAGCGCCTTTTGAGTATATGGGAACACACACACACACACACACACACACACACACACACACACACACACACACACACACACCAGTGACTCAGCTTAGATTCCTTACTTTTGTTTAGTTTTTAGCAGGACATCTTAAAAGATTAAAGGTTGTGATGTAGCCAGTTCAACTCTCCCCGGATGGACAGAAGCAGTCATGTGACCAGAATGAACAACGTAACGGAGTTACAGCACATTACATGAATATGACAGAAATTATTCATATAATTATCTATCTATAATATAATATACTATAATAGATTATAATTATTTCATACCCATTTTGGTTTCAGTCCTTTTCATTTACCATAAATATTCTTTCCTCCACAGCAGCTTCCCGCCTGCATATTTTATTATTTTGATTGCTTTAATTAAACCGTCATGTTTGGAACTCGCCTGTCTCGTATCAGGAACAGATCTGTGTGTTTCCTGAATTATCAAAAACAAGGTTGAAGGTTCTTAGGTCTGTATTTCGTGGGCTGTAATTCCCCAGCTGTTGTTGCCTCCTGCTTACTTTAAGGCCTCTTAATCTTCTTTTGACAAATATAATGCAGTTGTGTTTCTAGAGGTGAATGTTTTCCCTTCCTGGGTCCACCGTCACATTGATGCTTTCTATTCTTCTCTTCGGTGAATAGAAACCAGCCGATGGGTCCGTTATGACGGGGCAGTGACGAAGCCAGTACAGTGTGGAATGAAATACATACTCGTGTGTATTTATTTGTGCACGACCTAACCACACGCAGTAATTGAGCATAACAATACACGAGCTTTGGTCTTATTTCAAATGGGCCCGGCTGATTACTGTTATTACAGAGCGATGCTCACTAGTTTAGTGGCGCTGGCCTCCACTCATGTGAAGTTACACACATGCAGCGAGAGGGAGATGAAAATAAACATAATCAGCTCAGGCTGTCATCAATCTCACATGACTTTTTACTGTGTTGCTGAATAAATGGATGAATGGAAAGAAGAGATGAAAGCAGGGGAACATGGAGAAGAGAAAAGGAGCTGGAGTAAATGTTGATGATGTAATATTTAGTCAGGATGAAACCTGTTCTTCACCACTGTCTTGTGAACATGCAGTAAAGGAATAAGAAGAATCTACATGGAAATGTTCCACATGACAACGATGCACACAAACCTACCAGGCAAGCTAATGCTAACGGCACAACGAAGACCCCAAATGTGATGCTTCCGTTAGCAGTTGTGGCTAACCCCAACACATAACAAGGGCATAGCAGCTTCACTACTATCTCCATCATAATATAATATAATATAAAGCTATATATTGTCCTTTTATTTCGATAGCTGTGGTGATGTATGACGTTCATTATTGGGTGTTGATAGGAGGTCTGCCCGTTATGCCAAAACACCAATACTCAAATGTCCAATTGGGCCAAAAATGCCCAAAAATACCGATAACCCATAAACAAAGTTCATTTGGTTTATGGGGTACTTTGTTCTGAAGGCCCATTGATCTGAAAATACAAACTCTACAACCAGAAGCACGAGGCTCATACTGCTGAACAAAGGATGTCATTGGTCGAACATGGAGGTCCAGATGTCTGTTCCTCTCTACACTGCTCCTTTAAGCCATCAATCATCTGTAACTTCATGGCAACGATTAATCTGTATGCACAGAAACAGTCTTTGGATGCATAAGTCTGTGAGTCTGAGTGTGTGTGTGTGTGTGTGTGTGTGTGTGTGTGTGTGTGTGTGTGTGTGTGTGTATTTACTATACAAAGAGCCGGCCAGCCGGCCTGTGATGTCACTCTACACCTTGGGTGTGGCTGATAACAGGTGTGTGTGTGTGTGTGTGTACCCTGTATGTGCTCTTGTGTACAAAGGTGCAGATGGGCCAATAGAACAGGTCAACCCTATGACCAGAGCTTAGTGGCAGAGGGTGTGTGTGTGTGTGTGTGTGTGTATACTTTACATGTACACCTCTTTTCTTTTCTTCTATCTCTCACTATCACTTTTCGCACTACCAGACGTATCCATCTTAAAGGGACAGTCCCCATTAAACTGTCGCACTAATTTCTTCGTGCCATGTTGGATCCTGCTGTTTGTCTTCATGAAGACTCGGTTTGTGGAACGTTTCCTGTGTGTGCAGCGTTGTTTCCTCTGTGTAAACGCACCCCTCCTGTGATGACACCCTGGGAGTAACTGAGAGTGCAGTTGTGTTGTCTACACAACTAAACTGCTCTCTCAGTTTAAGGGAAACGTTTATTCCACTGGTTATGGTGAGGCCACAAACCTACTTGGTTTAATAACACATCATGCTTATGCTGTAAATATGTGTTTGCGACGTCATTTCAGTTTCAGACGTAAATTAAATAATTGTTTGTGGACGTTGGGTTTCACACGGGACGTGAACAGGATGACGGGATCCCTCACTGGCTTCCCACCAGCGAACAGGACCCTTTGTGTTTGTTGGGCGACACCACCAACCCACAGAAGGGAGGAGATACAGGCCAGCTCAGAGTGGTGTCTACGGAAGGCTGGTTACGTAAATAAAAGGCAAACAATTTATCACACCAAAGGCCAACAGATCAAAGGTCAAAGATCTTAGAACTTCTCTGCTTGAGAGGAGAAGAGAAAAGTATGAATGCATCGCTAGCCAACACCTACGCTAGAGCAGTCCAACAGGTGGGCGTGGAGTAAAGTTCTTTCAGTCCGTCGCATGCACGCACGGGATAAACCCAACAGCGGCCGCTCTGGAGGGCGGAGCCTAAACGAAACGTACTTCTGTCGACCGGTCATTGGGGTGAGCGGGTTCAGGCTGGTTTCTGAAGGACAGCGCCTCCTGTTGCCCACTCTGCGGCAGGTGAAGTGGTGTCCGTGCGGCAGGGAGGATGAAACACGATGAAAAATGGATACTCGTTGAATTTAATGCACACGGAGCGTACAGAGCAGAGGCAAACACACATGCCGGGCGTATGGACCCGGTAGAGGTGACATTCTGACCCTATGTGCTTCAGATTGTGGTCTTATTTTAAACTATGCATCTTAAATGGCAGTTGTTCTTTAAATGTGGCCATTGTCGTGCCCAAACAATTGAAGAGCTCTTTCAAACAGCATTTGGACGACATGGACACACGTTCAATGAATTGTATGTGAAGCAGCAGCTCCTGGAGGCGAGGTGAGCTTCCCTTCAGGTCTGACGACACCTGCAGCTGTGTGAAGGAAAAGAAAAGCACTCACACATTCCTGCCCCGCCACCCGGCGCCCAGCAGACATCAAGACCTGGACCTGGACCAGGGGGGTGGGGCGCAGGGGGGTGGGGCGCAGTGTTGTCTAGGCCGGCTCTGAACTAGACACAACATACCCCCGCCTTTTCATGTATTCACACACACACACACACACACACTTAGTCGTCACCCTGCGGCGAGCCACAAAGGTGTTCAGTCATGTGAAACCCAAGCCTCCAACCTGCAGGTTGACCTTTGACCTTTCCCACACATGCACACATATGAACTCACAGGAGGAAGTGTTGAGAGATTAAAAGAGAGGATGGAAGCTGTGTGTGTGTGTGTGTGTGTGTGTGTGTGTGTGTGTGTGTGTGTGTGTGTGTGTGTGTGTGTGTGTGTGTGTGTGTGTGTGTGTGTGTGTGTGTGTGTGTGACTTGTAGACATGCAGGAGGGTCCCAGAAACATCTCCACATTAGTTACAGACACAACAACCTCACACACAATGTCCCCTTATCCACATGTGTGTAATACATCTAGAGTTTCATAAAGTCTGGCCTCGCTCTCTCTCACACACACACACACACACACACACACACACACACACACTCACACACACTCACACACACAGACACGGCATCGGGTGACCTAACCCCCTCCTCTGTGTAGCTGCAATTAACCTTCCTAACCCCAGTGTGTGCGTGTGTGTTGGACAGTGCGTGTCCTGAACTTTACACAAAACAGGCATGAGACTGGAGGGCATGTCGTCACTCAACCAAACAGACACACTCACTCACACACACACACACACACTCACACACACATGCGTGCTGATAATCCATGTCTTCCCTGGACATCCTTTTATCCAGCTCAGGCCCCAGGGATTTTCCACTGGCCCGGCCAGGCCGAGAGGCCTCATTCTGGGGTCAGGAGATCAGAGCGGTGCCCTTGGTGACCTTTGAGGATCCAAGCCGAACAGCCGTCGCTGCCCCGTGAGGTCAGGGGTCAGAATGCAGTCGGAGAGGATGATGTAACACAGAACATAATCTGGTATGGTTGATGAGCCAGGTTGTATGTAATTCAGCCACAGTGTAACAGAAAGCAGGTTCTAATGGCGTCTTTGTGTTGCCAAGCTGCAGAGCTATGAAAGCAGCAGAATGACCAAAGAGATAGCGCCGGCCTTGAAGTGGCTCCTGAAGACACCACAAGCTGTATCACACTGCAGTGTTCTGCACAGGGAGGATCGTGGACACAATGCTCGATGATTTAGGGTGTAGATACGGGACAACTGTAAAATGATTGACATGCTTCATATCATTCATTATATTAGTCTGCATGAAGATTACATCGCACGGTTTCCTAATCTTGGCCTTGAACGAGCACCTGTTGAACCCTTTTATATCAGGTCACAAGGTACAAATCAAGGAAAAAACATGGTATATATCCCGCTCCAAAAAAAACAAACATGTTAGGTATCAAATTAAACATAAAAATCAGGGGTACAATAATATATAATCCTCTAAACACAACTCAGAGAATAAATAGGATTAGTCTCAAGCCTCAAGGCTTCCTGCTCTGCACACGTTCCGCTTACGTTCCTAGAATTACGTCATACAGCAAGTGTGGGAGGAGACGGACATTTTAAATCCCAGCATGCTCCAGTCAGACAATCTTTTACACATAAAATAAGTAATTCTTCCATTTGTGAACCGAACGCCGCAGTTCTTTGACTGAAACTCCTTTGAACACCCACATGCTGTTGCTTCTGATTCTTTAGGTCCTAATCTTTCCAAAAAAGTGTCTTATTAGGATGTGGGCTGTTGTACAGGCACCTTAATACAGTTATTTTTTCTCATATCATGCTGGATGTTATGGAAGCCCGTTTCCGCACAAAAAAAAATTATTTTCTTTTCTATCTCATTATTATGACTTTTTATCTCATTATTATGACTTTATTATCTCATTATTATGACTTTTTATCTCATTATTTCGACTTTCTATCTCATTATTATGACTTTTTATCTCATAATTTTGACTTTATTATCTCATTATTATGACTTTTTATCTCATTATTTCGACTTTCTATCTCATTATTATGACTTTTTATCTCATTATTATGACTTTTTATCTCATAATTTCGACTTTATTATCTCATAATTACCGGTAAAAGCAGGAAAGCTACGAGCGGAGTTTGAAGGACGTTAAGACAACGTTTAACGGTGTTGCCTGTTGGCGGAGGCTGCGCCCGACAGTAGCCTGTGTACTGTCCCCAAATAAACCACACAATGAGCAAGATAACGTCTCGTAGCTTCCCTGCTTTTACCGGTAGCCCCTTTGAGAAACACATGCAACAGCTACATTCATAGCAATGCTATTATTTGTTGAGCTAAAACGTCAACAGTTACGTTGCATATCGTTTGCATGGTTAGACCGGCGAGGGGATGAGGAGACTTGTGAAGACGGCGCAGATAACAGGAAGGAGAAAAGCCAGCGTCACTGAAGCGCATGCGCACTCACTATCTCATAATTTCGACTTTCTATCTCATTATTATGACTTTTTATCTCATTATTATGACTTTTTATCTCATTATTATGACTTTCTATCTCATTATTATGACTTTTTATCTCATTATTATGACTTTCTATCTCATTATTATGACTTTTTATCTCATTATTATGACTTTCTATCTCATTATTTCGACTTTCTATCTCATTATTATGACTTTTTATCTCATAATTTCGACTTTCTATCTCATTATTATGACTTTTTATCTCATAATTTCGACTTTATTATCTCATAATTATGACTTTTTATCTCATTATTATGACTTTCTATCTCATTATTTCGACTTTCTATCTCATTATTATGACTTTTTATCTCATTATTTCGACTTTCTATCTCATTATTATGACTTTTTATCTCATAATTTCTACTTTATTATCTCATAATTATGACTTTTTATCTCATAATTTCGACTTTATTATCTCATTATTATTATTATTATTTTCTGTGGCGGAAATGGGCTTCCATAGAATTGTTCATAGTTATGATCAAAATATCTTTTAAAGTGATTTTTTTGCAGATGTAAATTTTTTTCCCAAGACTTTGCTGAACAAATACATACAATAAACACAAGTATTGAAATTCATTTTGGGGTTCCTACGACGACTCAAACACAGGTTTTCTGGTGTTTAAAGGGTTAAAGGGCTGCAGCAGCATGTGAAACCTGCGCAGCATCTGGGAGAGCATTAGCTTCACGATGCTAATGCTAATGCTGATGCTACATTTAATGTGCAGAGTTCTAATCCTGCGAGAGCCTCTACCGCACACACAGAGCATGCACATGTGACACATGTTGCTCTGCTCCATGACCCTCCCCCACCTCCATTCATCCTTTCATTCATTCACATTCACTTCCACAATGAATGTGAACTTCAGACTGAGTTCAGGGTGGAGTGAAAGAATGAAAGAATGAGAGAAGAAAGGAAGGGGTGCTTTCTTTTCTCTCCTCTCAGCCTGCTCCTGACCTCTGACCCTGCAGGCCTCCTCCTCCCCCAGCTTCCTCAACCATTCACACTCTCACTCTTTCAAAACCCTCAACATATTCAGTTATTTCCAAACATGAATACAGCAAAGTTGGTGAGGGGAAAAAAGAGGACATGGACACAAATAAGCACACCTGCTATGGCTCAGTTTGGTGTGACGCTTCTACACCTCGCATGCTATCGCTGATAGATATTGTTCTATCAACAGACTTTCACCTCTTCACTGATAAAAAAAAAAAAACCAAAATCATTTTGCCTGTTTGAAAGATGCCGCAGGAGTCTGAGCTACAGCACAAGACGTGTTTGAAGGATCAACAGAAGCTTGACTAAGTAGCTAACAGGTCTGTGGTCTGTGGCCTCATCGTGACCCAACAAGCAGGTCAGATAGAGAATGGAGCGATAAAGAGGTGACCTCTGACCTTTCAGCTCCTGACACGTCGTTCACAACTTCCTCCTGTCACTGAAAACACACTGAGACTGTTCATTTCATGAAGGATCCAGACATTCTGCAGCTTTTAAACGTTTCCAGGCTCATGAACCACAAAAGAAATCCTCCTTTAAAAGCGCAGCTTGTGACAGGTCCGTGATGTAAGCATGTAGCATGATGTCAGCCATCGTCAGTGTTTTAACACATTAAATCCATATGAGTGTTTGCAACATTAGGAATATTTTCACTGCTTCGCCTTCAGAAGTCCTCTTAACACATCATACCCAACTTTACCTCACAGAGCCGTGAGTTGTGTTCTACCTCAGGCCGTACTTTCTTCCTGTTATGTTGTGTCTTTGGTCTCTGTTTCCTAAAGCGGGGCGTGCCAGAAGCTACTCATCCAGCGCCGCTGTCTGGATGAGTAGCTTCTAAACCCGACTTCAACGACACCTTTAAGATGTGCTTCACACCTGAGGCCCCTTCATCACAAACAACACGGAAATCTGTCACTTCTCTGTCACACTATGTTTTACCACGCTGCTTTCTGTCACTAGTTTCTCTCTCAACACAATAGCATCATGTAGTTTTCTCTTTTTTATATTATTATTATTTCTTTCTTTCTTATTGGGCTCTCATTCCTAAAGATAATAATAATTTTACCAAGCTAATTCATGACATTTGAGTGACATGGTCCAACGGGTTCCAGGGGTCTGGGTTTGTCCAGCAGAACATAACAAAACCCTGCTTTTGTTTGTATATTTTATTTATTTGTTTGTTTGTTTTCTATTCCATTTGCTCTTTTTGGTTATTTCTTTGGTTTTGTTGTATTCATTGCCTTTATGGTCCTTTTTGTTTACCGGTATTTAAGTTATGTGTGACTATGCTTTGCTTCTCTGTAGAGCGCTTTGTAAACTTTGTTTTTAAAGGTGCTATATAAATAAGGTTATTATTATTATTATTATTATTATTATTATTATTATTATTATTATTATTATTATTATTATAAACCTGGCTCAACTTTTCTGTTATTTCCAACAAAAAAGGACAAAATGAAAGAAATCTGACCCACATAAACAAGAATTATCCCTAAAAGGAGCGTTGCTCAAGTTCCACAGTTATTGTGAGTCTTTCCTGTCTGGACCAATCCTCTGGAGCCGATCGCGTGGCCCCGCCCCCGGGAGTCGGTAACAGGTCAGAGATGAACCTCATTTTCACCTCCAGTGATTGCAGTTTCATTCTGCGGTTCTTAAACCAGGGCGTTAAGTGTTTGTGGTCAATGTACATTATTCCTTTACGGGCTTTAATTGCATTCTTTCTTTTTTTACATGCCGGACTGGCCTTGTGGCCATTATATGTGCAAAGTAATGTTCAACGATGGTCCATTACAGTAAGAGCCATTTACTTTGCAGCAGTTCCTATAGACCGCAGTGGTCAGCGCGTTAAAACCACTCAGTACGTATAGAAGCAGCTCCTCCTGCAGATGCACTTAGTGTATATGTACACAGGTACCAAAGTACACTCCGTAGGGTGGGAGAAAGACACAACACACACACATACATTCCTTTCCTTTATCTAGATTCCATTGGAACTGTTGCGTCAAGGCTATATGGTGACAAAGGCAGTGTGAAAACATGCCTTCTCTTTGGAGAATCCTTTACCACAGACCAATCCATGGGGGTTTATGGAGGACTGCAGGGCATGGTTGTATAGATTTTACAACGGTGACAAACACATTATGCTTTTCATATAAAACAGCACAGTAGAGCCCCAGTAAAGCAGAAAAGGTCTGAATGCTTTACGGGTTCATAACACAATGAATTTATCACAGGAAGATAGAGCGGGGTAAGAGGCAGTGAGAGAAAGAGAGAGGAAGGAAACATAGACATGGTGCTGATTGGTTTTATGTGTCCAGGCGGGGCTGCTGGTGGCAGGCGCATTGTTTAACAGGGACTGCTGCCGCCTGAGGTCACAGTTCTTCACCTGAGGTCAGCCTCACATGCCTCATCTTCACCTGAGGTCAGCCTCACAGGCCTCATCTTCACCTGAGGTCAGCCTCACAGGCCTCATCTTCACCTGAGGTCAGCCTCACAGGCCTCATCTTCACCTGAGGTCAGCCTCACAGGCCTCATCTTCACCTGAGGTCAGCCTCACAGGCCTCATCTTCACCTGAGGTCAGCCTCATAGGCCTCATCTTCACCTGAGGTCAGCCTCATAGGCCTCATCTTCACCTGAGGTCAGCCTCACAGGCCTCATCTTCACCTGAGGTCAGCCTCACAGGCCTCATCAGCGCTCCTAAACCTCTCCTCAAAGTGTGGCATCTGGGTAGACTGGCAAACCAGAGTTTACAACTCTCTGAAGTTGAGTTATTGTTGTTCTTTGTGACCTTTAGTTTTTCAGCAACATCCTGCAGTGCCCCTCGGCATCAGAAATCCCTTTAGCAGATGAATGCAACTACCTGGCATTGAACTACCTCCAATACAATCTGTCCCACGGTGAGAGCATGAGACGGAGATCCACGTCCACAAGAGTCTGCTCATTGGGGAGGGTCAAACAAACCAATAACTTCAGTCCAGGAGACTGCTGTTGGTGTAAGAAACTAAACATGTGTTCACCCGTTGTTTGTCTATTGAGGCGTTAGAGTTGTTAGTCATGAGAGTCTGAAGCAATTCAATTCAGTTTATTTTGTATAGCCCAAAATCACAAAATTGATGCAACACAGTCACATGTGGGCACTCTTCCAGTACACTCTTCCATTGCACTCTTCTCGCAGCAGTTGGGTTCACTTCCTTCGTCAGGGCGCCTCAGCACAACCAGAACGTGCTTCCGTCCGTCATTGGTTTCCAGAACACATACATTTTTCTCGTTTTGTTGCATCCGTCAGAGTTGTTTGACGACGCAGAGACACAGTAAATAAAAAGATCATCATGCAAAATGGCTTCTGATAAGCTGATTCACGTCTGCAGGAAACACTTTACCCCCAAAAAAGTAAAGAATAATAAATGTGGAGTTTAAAGATGTGAAGTTTAGATTGTGTCAGTTGATTGAGAGGTTAGAAGGTGATCGAGCTGAACGACAGCTTCCTGCTGATGTCTTAACTCATGAGCCCTGATGGGCTGTCCATCGCACCAATGGAACACATGCAGTTGAGTCTATACAGCTCCACTTCCCAGATTGTCTCGTTGCACCGTGTCACGAAGTAAAATGTCCCCCTTGAGGAGAATTCACATCATATCTGAGAGACAAAACCTTTGTTTGTTATATTTTCGGTTTGTTCTTGCATTCCAGCTCTTCCCTTTGAAGTGAGAACACAGACGCCTTCAAAATGACGCATGTTTGGACCGCCGCTTGTGGAACTGCAACAAGCAGCGAGTCGACTTCATGAGCTGACAACAGGTCATCTCTGGTGTCTTGAACATTGTGAGAGGAACATGATGAGATCATGTATGTTCATCTCATCATGTTCCTCTCATGTTCATCTCATCATGTTCCTCTCATGCATTCCCCGTGAATGCGGATCAAAGACTAATTTTCAATTTTCTGATCCTGAGAGTCCCTGCATGGAAAGATGATCAGATGCACCAGGCAGTGGTCAGGGGTTCTGCAGGGCTCTTTACTGGAGCCTTTCTTTTTACAAAGTCAAATGAAAAGTAGGGATGTTCCAACATGTTGGGTATTTTTACATTTATCTGTATGAAGTTATCTGACTCCAAACCTTGCAATCTACTGTTGATGAGTGTATCCTCATGCTCAATAAAGTCTTGACTTGTATTTTAGGGTCTGTCGATGTGCTTGAGAGAGCTGAGCAGAAGGGTGTGGTGGCTGGAGGAAACAGTGCTGATAGAAGCTGACAGCTTTATGATGCTTCGAGACTCCTGAGCAAACAGTCGGGACATAACCATATTTACTTTAGTGCATGTGTGAGGGGCGTGTGCACGTTCATGCGCTGTGCTTTTGAGTGTCTGCTTGACTGAGGGTGAGAGGCACATAGGGGACGGCTGCTATCAGCAACTAATACTGTTCTGCACTTGAGGAGGGACATTCATACATATGTGTGCTCCGAGATAGCGTGCAAACTAACACACACACATACACACACACACACACACACACACACACACACACACACACACACACACACACACACACACACACAGAGAGAGAGAGACCCACAGGCATGTGCTGAAACCTTGACCAACAGGTAGGATGACACTGTCAGTTTTAGAAGATCCACCTGTTCAGCCCCGCCCACACACCCTCCAGGCAAGACAGTGAACTCTCTCTCACACTCTCACACACACACACACACACACACACACACACACACACACACACACACACACACACACACACACACACACACACACACACACACACACACACACACAAGTACATACTGTATAGTACAGGCCAAAGGCTAGGGTGAGGCAGGGGGTGGAGGACTAAGTTCACTGAGGTCTCATTAGAGAAAGCATGTGAAGAATACGCCCTGTTCAGGTCACACACACACACACACACACACACACACACTGAACTGCATGTCTATAAATGGTGACTTGTGAAGACTCTTCCATCTGAAGTGATCTTTAAGAAATACATATTTACAATAGAAGTATGTGAGTCATGGTAATTATAAGAAGGTGAGTGCAGTTGCAGGTAAAAGACACCAATGGGCTCTAGGAGGGGCATGCACACACACACACACACACACACACACACACACACACACACACTTGATTTAACACACAGTGGAGATAAGCGACAAGTGCCATTATACTTTCATTTTTTTTATTAATTGTTTTTCGATAAAGGGACAAAATGGGTGTGTGAACAGGATAATGCAGACATCTGCCAGAAAACACAGACAGTGGTTTTCCCAATACAACTGAACAGAGACCCAAAAAGTACAACAGAAACCGAAGAGCTTGGTTTGTCCAATGACCATGGGCCACCATCACAAAAGAACAATAAATCAAAATTATATTATAACCAAAAACAAATGAAGGGAAGCCAAAACTAAAGATCCATTCCATGTCTCTGTTTTGAACAGAGCACACGGTAATAATAAATAGTAACTCCCATAGTAAAACATAAAGTTCAAGTTCAAGTTACAACAAACAGCTCTCAGAATAGGAATAGAAAAGGCTGATAACAAAATATTCTGCATTGCCATTTACAAAAAAGTCTCAACTCAAGCAGGCTTCTCCTCGTCCCCCGGGTCATTTTAAATATGCTTTGCATATGAAAGTAAACCCAATCTAAATATAAAGCACCATTTAGTATTTGGCAATGAAAAAAAAACTGCAAAAACATTTAATTATTTTTTTAAATGTATTTATTTTTTACGCTTGTTTTCGTAATCCATGTACTGCATATGACGTTTTTTTTCTCGTTTTTTTTCCTCTCTTGGTGATGTTGGAATGTAGTCAGGTGGGAGGGTGAGAGAGACAGAAGCACACAACAGAACAGGCCGACGTCAGCTGGCATCACTGCGTACAAGAATGGCAGCAGGGGAAGAGGTCCGAACCAAAGGAACAAAGAAGATATGTACAACCACCGGGTCACCGGGGGCGGCGGCCATCTGATGGCCCGGGACGCCTCCCGGTGCCACGTGCTTTAGCTGCTTTTTTTTGTGGGGTTTTTCCATTTATTTCTTTAAACATACAAATAATTTGCACTATATTATCCTGCCAAATTAAAAAAATATACCGTGGCAGCTTGGCATTTTTTTTCCACTACCAAAAAAAGGTATGGTAAATACCTTTAGAGAGAACAAGCAACAGTTAAAAATACGAGCCTCAATATAAATACTATAGTGCCTACTCTAAGTGAACATTGAATTCAAATACAATTCTAGAAATACAGAAAAAGTAGACCATAAATGTGTTTAAGCATAGGAACCGACATGAGTGTGCATTTTCCTATATTTTAAGTTCTTTATTATATATTCATATATAATCTTAATCCTTTCCCCAATGCAAATTGTATTTCAACCTGAAGAGCTGTGAAGAGCCAAGGCAAAATAAAATACAAAACCATCACAGATTTTTTTGTTTGTTTGTTTTTTCGTCTTTTTTTTATCATTTCATATATACTGTGATCTGAGTCTTGAACACCACCAAGACGCCGAGGAAAAGAGAAACGACAACAAAACTTAAATACAGTTTCCCCCTAAAAGATAGTGACGTGTTATTTGCAAAAAACGTTTATTTTCATATCTAGAATTAAAGGAAGATTAATACAAAAACAGATTCTCGCAGGGTGAGCGACAAGATTGAAGTGTCTGTTGTGGAGCCAGCAAGGTCTACAGATCTTGAGTTCTACGGATGTTGAGTTCTACAGATGTTGAGTTCTACAGATGTTCAGGTCTACAGATGTTCAGGTCTACAGATGTGCAGGTGTACAGATGTTCAGGTCTACAGATGTGCAGGTGTACAGATGTTCAGGTCTACAGATGTTCAGGTCTACAGATGTTCAGGTCTACAGATGTGCAGGTGTACAGATGTTCAGGTCTACAGATGTGCAGGTGTACAGATGTTCAGGTCTACAGATGTTCAGGTCTATAGATGTTTACGTCTATAAATGTTCAGGTCTATAGATGTTGAGGTCTACAGATGTTGAGTTCTACAGATGTTCAGGTCTACAGATGTTCAGGTCTACAGATGTGCAGGTGTACAGATGTTCAGGTCTAGAGATGTTGAGGTTTACAGATGTTCAGGTCTACAGATGTTCAGGTCTATAGATGTTCAGGTCTATAGATGTTTACATCTACAGATGTTGAGGTCTATAGACGTTTAGGTCTATAGATGTTTACGTCTACAGATGTTTACGTCTATAGATGTTTACGTCTATAGATGTTGAGGTGTATAGATGTTGAGGTCTATAGATGTTTACGTCTATAGATGTTGAGGTCTATAGATGTTTACGTCTACAGATGTTTACGTCTATAGATGTTTACGTCTATAGATGTTTACGTCTACAGATGTTGAGGTCTATAGATGTTTACGTCTACAGATGTTGAGGTCTATAGATGTTGAGGTCTATAGATGTTTACGTCTACAGATGTTTACGTCTATAGATGTTTACGTCTACAGATGTTTACGTCTATAGATGTTTACGTCTACAGATGTTGAGGTCTACAGATGTTTACGTCTACAGATGTTTACGTCTATAGATGTTTAGGTGTAGACGTCAGCTCCCAACATGTCTGGTTCGTCTGCGGCTCCATTCTGAGGCCGAGCAGAGCGCCCTGCGTCTGTAACTCCATCCAACCTGTACACAGACCTCGCTGACGGGGCGAAGGTTCAGCCCACGCTAAGCTCTGGGGCTTCTAGGGGTAACAAATTGACAAATGGTCAAAGGTGAAACGGCAAGGGTACAAAGGTCAAGGTTTATGAGGGCAGAGTTGCTGGCAACAGATTATGCGGCTCATCTTTTACTGCTTCAACAGTGGGACTCTGCTCACCTGACAGCATTTCAACAGCGTTTTCCCTTCTGCGTGAACTTGTAAACTGGGAAAATTGAAACAGTGCACTTCATGTCCTATAAGTGGAAATCTAACTTTCAGACTCAACCCATGTGACCAACATTGCATCACTGTGGTAAAACGCAAGAGAGATGTCGGTATTTCCTCTCCGGCAGTGTGACATGTGCTCTGCTGTGAACAGCTTGAACTAAACTCAACGAGGGAAATAACTCTGCTTTTGGGTTGAAAAGCAACAGCAAACAATACAAATGTGCCCTGCATTAGCCTATGCATACTGATTATAATCATCACATTCACTCTTTTCAAGAGCCTGGAGTAGATATTTTTTATTGCAATTCTTTCTTTTTTCTTCTGTAATTCATGGTTAATAACCCTGTTTTGATTAAAAAAATGTAAAGTGAAAGAGATTGCCTCTGATCGCCGTAACGTGTACGCAGCTTCCAGTTCTGTGTAGCTTTCTGTCTGTCTAGCTTGAAGTCACTTCAATGCTCTCAAATAAAGTTAGCCTCACTGGGAGTTCATATATTACTTTATGCATTGTTCCACACACTGACATGTTGAACTAGCGCTAGATACGCGACCCTCTCAGCCATGTGCCGTGTCCCTCACGTTCAGGATTGTACATTACAGAGTACCTTTATCTCAAAAGTACCTCCTTACCGGAAACAAAACTACAAATAATTCAGATATACACAATACTGCTTGCACCATGCTTGCCATGAAATCCACATATTAAAGATAGCCTATTGAACATGTAATAGGTAGCTAAATGATGATTAAGGAGAATTCTCTGATGTTTCATCATGAATCGTCACAGTCCATTTGAGCAGTCAGGTGCTTGATGCAAGGACCTTTCCTGGGTGGCTTCAACCTTTTAGCTTGAGCTGTGTGACCCCAAACTTATACCAGATAAGATTATGGCCAATGCAGTCCAGAGAAATCAAAGGCACTCTTTCTTATTCTACCAAATGATAGTACAAATTGAATTCTTAGCACACCCTTGTCTTTTTGAAAGAATTTTGAAGGCTGTTATTACTTTCAGTTTAGTCATCAAGCTAATGCATGTTTTCTTTTCTTCTTCTTCTTCTTCTTCTTTTTTTAACCCTGTGGGAACATGCTGTCTTTTATAAAGATCAGGATTAGTGCATTTCCAGGGTTGCATGAGGAGGGTCGAGTCACAGACTGTTCACTTTCCATGTTACCAAACAAAACTGTACATGATATGTGTCACAGAATGTATGCAGCATGGATGTATCTTTCTTGTCTTTTCTCTTTTTGAAGAATAAAAAGAAAAAAACAGAACAAGAGAAAAACAGCAACACATTTACTCAACAACTAACCAACCAGGGACAAGTTATTTTCTTTTTTCTTTTTTTTTGATTAGCAAAAACATACTATGCATGCTGACTAATTCTTAAAAATGGAAAAGGAAAACTCAAAAAAGAAAATAGTACACAACATGTAAATTATTGCACAAGAGAAAGGCTCGAAGTTTCGCTTCAATGCAAGAGTATTGCCCCTATACAGATCATGCATTCAATGGGTAATGGAAACAGGGTGTGCTGGTGCAGAGCACATGGTCTTAAGCTTCCACCAGACTGGCAGAAGTGGAGTGTTTGGGTTGGGGCAATTCTACAAGGGCCCGGGCATAAACAGGGGACTGATGGCGGACGTAGCTGAGGGGAAAGGTCCCATAGTTCGGCCTTCTACTCTGACTTTATTTCGGTACTCAAAGGACGGTCACTGTGCCATTTTTTCATGTGTTTCTCCAAGGTGCTGTAGACACTGAAGGGCATCTTACAAATTTCACACTTGAACACGTCTTTGCCCACCTGACCGTGAGTCTTCATGTGGCGAGTCAGTTTGGAGCTCTGGGCACAGGCGTAATTGCACAGATCACACTTGTAGGGTCTCTCCCCTGTGTGGCTGCGCCGGTGCACTGTCAGGTTACTGCAGTTCTTGAACACCTTGCCACAGTACTCACAAGTATCGCTCCTGCGGCTCTCCTTGGAGTTGGGCCGCCCGTGGCCCCCGAGGTGCGGCGTGCTGCCCCCGCTGCCCGTTCCACTGCGGCCCGACATCCCGCCGTCCAGTTCCCCCGGGGGAGTGGAAAAACGCAGACTGCCGTTCTCCGAAGAATGCTCGGACGAAGAGGCGAAGGGCGATTGTCTGGAGTCCCCAAAGTTCAGAAAGGGGTCCTTGAGTTGCCGTGAGGCGGCGTAGCCAGCCAGCCACTGGGAGTAGACATTCTCTGTGTTGGGGATCGTGGGAGTGGGCAGGTCAAACTCCTTCTCCAGCTTGATACGTTTGGAGAAAGGACTGATGGGAGTGGGGCTACCCAGAAGCAGTTTTTTAGAGAGGCCGACAGAGGCGGATTCGTTCGGGGACGCTCCCCGTCCGTTCACCGTCGACACCGAGCCCTCCGCCCCGCGGTCCGTTTCCAACACGGAGTTCCCATCACACAGTTCACGATTGTGGTGATGGTCTTGGTTGAGGTGGTGGTGCAAGTGGTTCTCCTTGGCCATGGCGTTTCGTTTGTGTGCGCTGAGGGCTTCGCTGAAGTGGTGCATGCTGGCGGCCAGGCCCATCCCTTGCATCACCTCCGGAAGGGAGCGAGGGATGGAAGCCTCCTCGGCCACGCCTCCCAGCCGGCTGCCGATGCCGCCATTGTTCTCATGCTGACGTGCCGCTTCCAGGTTCAAAGCAAAGTGATAGCTATTGCTGTTTCTTCTGGCGGCCCTCTCTCTGTTCTGCTCTTCTTCGTCCTCTACCTCCTCTTCCTCCTCCTCCTCCTCTTCTTCCTCCTCCTCTTCCTCTTCTTCTTCCTCCTCTTCCTCCTCCTCCTCCTCCTCCCCGTTCTCCCGCAGCATGCGGTTGTTCTCACTTTTCAACTTGGCCACCACCGACTTCAGGGCGTTGCTCGCGCTGCCCAGGTGCTCGCTGGTACCGGGCTCCGGAGAGGAGGCGGTCGAGAGGCCGTCTTCTGACTTGCCCGCGTTTGGCGAGGACGATTTGTGCATATGTGTCTTCATGTGGCGTTTCAGTTTGCTGGCCTGTGTACAGGCGTGATCACATAGGTGGCATTTGTAGGGCTTCTCTCCTGTGTGGCTGCGCCGGTGCACTATTAGATTACTCTGGAACTTGAAGGCCTTGCCACAAAACTCACAGCACTTTGATTTCAACGGGGTGGTGGAGGAGGGTGTCGCGCCTGCTGAGGGGAGAGGGGTGGTAGGAGTGGTCTGAGAACCCACAGGGGACTGCATGGAGCCTGGGAGAGGGGGTGGGGTGGCAAGATATGGAGGTTTGCTGCCCCCGGCCCCTCCTCCGCTTGCGCTTCCTCCTCCGGTCTGGAACGGTTGGAGCAGGCGCTGCATGGGGCTCGGCCTGCTGGGGGATAGCGGGGGAGTGGACCCCGCATTGTTTCCCGCCAGCTCTCGTAGCCGCCGCGAGAAGTCCATTGTCGGAGGCGGGTCCAGGGTCAGAGGGGCGTTCAGACGCATCACCCTGTCAAAGGCACTCGGGTGGTGGGCTGCCAGCGCCAGATCCTCTGGGCTCAGGTGGTGGGCATCCATGTGGTTCCTTGGAGGCGGACTGAAGAGGGGCGGCGTGGGAGGGAAACGCTGAGGATGGCCCACACCAGCGGCGCCAATGGCACCAATTCCACACCCCATCCCAACGCTTTCCCTTCCACCCGAGCCCGAGCCAGGCATGCGGAGGAGGTTGAAGGGGCTGGCGTCGGGAGGCAGGTGGAGGCCGTGAAGAGGAGGCTGCGAAGGGCATTCTGCGCCCCCGCCCAGGGAGGAGGGCCCACCCATGCGTGGGGTGAGAGGGCTACCGTGTTCACTTTCCAGGTAGATGCGGAAGCCGTGGGTGTTCTGAGCATGCTGCAGCAAGAACCAGGCGCTGCCGTAGGCCTGCTTGCAGGTGGTGCAGGTATAGGTGGTCGGCTCCTCCTTACCTGATGGGAGAAGAGAAGAAAGAATCGGGTTAGGAGGAATTTCATCTGAAATATCTATTAAACACCTATAACATTGGAATCACTGTATGAATCTGTCATAATAATACAAATTTAAAGATTTTCAAATCCTGCAATGCTGTTCTGTTAGGAAACTTTCACTCAGTTGAGCAGCACTGTGTACAGAAGGAAGTCTAAGCAGGACAACTCTTTTCAACTTGGCTGAGCCAATGTTTCATTCCAACCTGAGGCCTAACTGTTCCAGCTCTTAAGAGCGGTTGGCGCATGGTGTTGAGGGCTTTCCAAATACAACAGTAGCTGTTATTGAGGTCATGCCCCACATGAGTAGCATGTGAGAAGTAGTCTGTGTTAGTGTGTGTGTGCATTTGTTCTTCTCCCAGACTGCTCTGGGACATAATTTCTCCCTTTAGACTGACTGTGAGTCCTCCATTGTCAGCAGGAGAACAAAGAAACAGGGCTATCCCGGCGGACCACCACTTCCCACTGATCTACCAAACAGAGGCGCACTGATAAACACAAATACTCTCACAGGCAGGAGAGGCAACACAAAAGAATCGTTACACTTTTAAATTACTGCTCTCTTACTGTATCAACAGTGTATAAACATTGAAAAAAAGTATATCTGACCCGCCATGAATTGTTTTTCTAATATAGCCGCGAGAGGTTGTGACTGGTGATTCATTATTTCAAGGTATAACCCGTCAGTAAATACTGCCTCAGATATGGTTTTGTATTTTGGCAACGAAGAATAACAATCAAATGTATGCAAGCGTGTTCACGTCCAACGTATTCTAGTCTAGTGTAGTGTTTACACTCCTCCCAGGGCAGATCACCCCACTGACACACAACACACACTCCCCATCGCACAGAGAACAGAACACCCGGCGCCTCAGGAAAGTAGAGCAGTGGGAGTGTAAAAACATTTAGGCTCCAACCGGAGAGCAAATGAAACCCCTTCAGTCTGCCTCCAAGCGTCTTTCCTCAGTGAGGCATGCCGAGTCCCTTTCAGACGACGATGAGAGGAATATTTAAAACAATAATTGCCTTTGAATGGCCTCTGCGATGATGACCTATGGTGGGACCCCGCAGCGCCCGTGTAATCTCATTAGGGGAGCGAATGGACGCCATCAGCTCGTTTACAAGATCACATGACAGACGAACCCCCTGCCGCTGCCATGCAGGGCCGTCCACGATTAAGCAAATTCATTCACCAATACACACACTCACACAGAAATACACTCGAGTATATACGGAGTCCAGACATGTATGATTCAGTATCACCATCAACAATGCAAATGAACAGAGCTACAGACACAGAGCTGCTCTAAAGGATAGAGCTGCCCTAATACCCCAGAAAGGACTTCATTGCTCCATTAACGACGACCTAAAATTGTTTCCGAAAATATCTTTCTAAATCAAATTTGTGGAAATAAATTCAAAATATTTAACATTCATTTAAAATCCTGGTTCGAGCTGATATGTGAAAATGTTTATGTGATAACTGATTATATTATACATCAAAAGTGTCAAAAGGTTGCATTACATAATACATGTTAAATGTCCTTTAATATTATTGCAAAATCTGAATAAATAAACAGGTGTAATTTGAGGGTTCGCAATATTGATGCTAATTATCTCCAGGTTTTTTGGGGGGGTAAAAAGCTTTTTTGCTATAATGTGTCCTGAACAATAAATTACAAAACATCCCATTCACTTAAACGAGGAAGGTGAGTTATAAAATATAGACACAAAATAGGACGAATCGCTTGCTAATTACCGGAAAAACGAATATGACAAATTAGCAGTGATACTAAAAGGATGTCGTGGTTTACATGGAAGCTTTTATACATCTGCACACTGCAATTTACCTCTAATAGCCAGAAAGAGAGAGTCAAAGAGGATGGAGTACACAGGAGCGTGTGTATGTGTGTGTGTGTGTGTGTGTGTGTGTGTGTGTGTGTGTGTGTGTGTGTGTGTGTGTGTGTGTGTGTGTGTGTGTGTGTGTGTGTGTGTGTGTGTGTGTGAGAGATGTAATTACGCCACGTTATGGCACTTACTTCACAACACACACTAACACAAATTTCAATTGAAAAAAACTCAATTTCTATTCAAAAGGATTATGTTTAAGTGCAGAAGTTTGTGGTCAACTATGAGTGTGTTCAATTGCCTGTGTGGATGTGGACTTTACTCCTGGCGTGACCATCCCGTTAAAATCGGCACAAATTACCACTAATTGTTGCCACCTGCATCGGATCTAACCTGTGAATATCATTTGCATTGTCAGGACGAGGGAGGATTCATTTATTTATTCATATTTTTTTTACCCTCTGTAAACCACTCTAATCCTGCACACTGACAGTATTTTACAGCAATTATCCTTTAGATACACACTGCTTCATCATGGGAACCGTCACTTATCCAGCAAAGGACAGATAGGAGGTGTGTGTCCTTTCCTTACTTTAGCTTTTACAGACAGTCCTTTTGAAACTGGGAAAAGCAAAGTGACGGTTTGATCTTTGTATTCTTGTACGCTCAAATTACACTTATTGGACGGAAATGTAGAGGCCTTAAAATCCAGCCTGTTTCTTAAAAACTGTGTTTTTCCCTTGAAGATTATTTTTGAAAAGACAGCATGCATGCAACAAGTAGAAACTGACACGTCCAAAACAGACAGTAGGGAGGTACCGAGAGCGTCACACGGACCACCGGAGACCTCCTGGCCCTGAAGGTGGTCACCTCCAACCTCCTGGCCCTGAAGGTGGTCTCCTCCAACCTTCTGGCCCTGAAGGTGGTCACCTCCAGACCTACTGGCCCTGAAGGTGGTCACCTCCAGACCTACTGGCCCTGAAGGTGGTCACCTCCAACCTTCTGGCCCTGAAGGTGGTCACCTCCAACCTTCTGGCCCTGAAGGTGGTCACCTCCAACCTTCTGGCCCTGAAGGTGGTCACCTCCAGACCTACTGGCCCTGAAGGTGACCACCTCCAGACCTCCTGGCCCTGAAGGTGGTCACCTCCAGACCTCCTGGCCCTGAAGGTGGTCACCTCCAGACCTACTGGCCCTGAAGGTGGTCACCTCCAGACCTCCTGGCCCTGAAGGTGGTCACCTCCAGACCTCCTGGCCCTGAAGGTGGTCTGGAGGTGCTTTCATACAATCCAGCTCGGGGTAGAGAACCCCACAAGAGGTCAACTCCTTGGTCAGACAGTGTGTCTCTAAATGTGTGGTAGTGCTGAATCTGATACTGGACTCCTTTGGAAATGGAGTCCTCAAAGTGTTGTCCATACATGCGTTGAAAGGGGAAGGAGGCCACTGAGGCTGCATCTGCACGGGGCCCCGGATCTGTGGACCACGTCCCAGATCCACCTCAGGAAAATACTGCCAATTGATGAAAGTAAAAGTTGTGCGTAGGACGTCGACAGCTCAACACAGAGCGAAAGAAGAGTTTTCAGAAAAAGATGTGGGCAAAATGTTGAGTAAAATAAGCGAGAGGCACAACAGTGCAACTCTTGAGCTAATACGCTCCTTTTTGACTCCGAGCTCAGACTTGTCTGCGCACTGATTGAAACTGTAAGGTTAATGGATTTTAGAGTAGGCGACCGCTACACTCTGTCTCTCTGTAATATACTCCCATCAGCCACTTCATTAGGCAAACTCCTCACCACTGGGAGGGAGAAAAATGAAGTGAGAAAGCAGAATGGAGAACGGTCGATGAAGACAGATAGTTGGAGAAAGGGGACGAAAGAGAGGAGATAAGGAGAAGTGATCCCTCTGGTTTAGGTGGAGGTGACAAATACCTGCTGCAACTTTTTAGGTTTGGATACGGCAGGAATGTTAAGTAGGAAAGAGAGGAGGCGGAGGGAGGGAGGCCAGGGTAAATAATAGCATCCGGTTCTTTACCTGGGGTAAATGTCAAAGCCATACAGCCTCCAGTGAGACTCCAGAGAACACACACACACACACACACACACACACACACACACACACACACACACACACACACACACACAGTTCCACAAATGTCCTACAACTCAATACCGGCCATGCTACAGTGACAAGCACACGCATTAAGCCCGATTAAGCCAAGGGCATTGGACACGAGAGGGGAGAGGGAGGCGGGAAGGCAGCCTGGCTCATGTTTCACGACACCTTTCTGCTGTGTGTGTGTGTGTGTGTGTGTGTGTGTGTGTGTGTGTGTGTGTGTGTGTGTGTGTGTGTGTGTGTGTGTGTGTGTGTGTGTGTGTGTGTGTGTGTGTGCTCTATCCATCCCTCTCAAAGGAAGTGTAGTGCTCTGATCCGATGGCTGTCAGAGAGTTGAAATACAGCCGGTGAAAACGGACGAGACACTCGATACGTCCAGAGAGGGTTGTTTCTTTTTCTCCAGGATGAAATGCACCAAAAACACACTTTTAAACGCATCAAATTGCACCAACGACTAAACACACATTTTGATTTGTATCTTAATGCCTTGACCAAAAACAGATTTATTTTAGATTAGATTATTATTACATTTCTGTTACAAAACATTCTGGACGTAATAACTTATTTTGTCGACTGCCAAATTCATGTCACATTGAAATATATTGTGGATACTGTGTAAAATGACATCAATGTCCTATTTTAAAATTGGATTACAAAGACCCCTCTCTCTTCTTCACATACTCTAAATGAGTTCCTTCTGTGGTGGAAGCCTTCACTGCCACACGGACACATGACTCCACCAACGACCGCATGCTGCACGTTTAGTCCAGACCGGCGTGTCATCTGTGTTCAACACAAGCAACATTAGACGGGGCGCCATGTGGATTTCTGGTAAAGGTTGGAACACAACCGCTCCTCTCTCACCAGGTGGAAAACCAAAATGGATGCCAGGGCTCCCATCGGACAGACCCGCAATCATCTCACTGGAGCGCCACCGTTTGTTCTCCTTGTATTGTCTCTCCTCGCTATCACTCCCCTCCTTCTGTCCTTCTGTCTCAGTACTTCCATCCCTACTTTCTTTGTACCATAAGGCCCTCCTCCCCTCTCCTTCCCCCAGCCTGGCTCTCTGGAGGTGTCCTTGGCTGGTCCACCCCTGGGTGAGATGATAGTAATTGAGGTAATGGAACATCGCTGAAACCGGATTAGCTACACATACTGGGAGTGAGGGACGACGTCCCTTAATACAATTTGGTGTTTCTGTCTGAGCCTCAGGCTTTGAGGATGGGCTGCTCGTATTTACATCACAGCCCTGATCACCCCTCACTGTATCGCTCAGTACTGGACCTTCCACTGGGAGCTGAGCCTTCTGGGAAAGTCCACACATGTTGTAATGTTTGCAGGCATTTGCTTGAGCAACAAATAAAATGGTGCACATGTTGAGCTTTAACATGACCTCGTACAGCTAACATACAAATCCGTTAGCAGACGTATAGAACAATGATGAACAGTTATGAGGGAGCAAAACATCTTAATGATCAAAAACAGAATGAAATCCCATGAAACTGTTGTAATATTCCTTTTAAATGAAGCAGATTAGAAGTAGTTAGCAGAATGTGATATGGGCAATAAGCTCACGATCAAACCTGATAACAGCGTGTGATAATGAGCTATGTTTATGTCGGCTTCCCCCTCGTTCATAATCCATATTTCATGTTCAGTGACACATGTGAGTGTTTGCTGATCAACATTGAGATTAACATACGTGCATGAGTAATGTAGCTGCAGCCCTCCTTAAAGGGAGCAGACCATCCCAGTGAAAATGCTTTTCCAAGGACGAGGACTTAATGGAGTCCACTGTCCAGCTCTCGTCCTCCATCATCACCCCAAAGTGCAACAGTCGTGGCTTTCTGCTTCCATCGCAGTCGCTCAGCCGCCCGAAAGCACTTCAGCAGACCCTCGTCGTCCTGTGGAAATCCTGTCACCCTAAATTGTGGCTAGTTTCATGTTTTAATTTCAGGACTGCATGTTCTTGTTGAGCTGTGGGATGCACTGACCCCTGGGCTTACACAGGAAAACACGTTGGCCAAGTTAAAAAACAAAGCTGTCGTGAGATTCAGGATACCAACAAAAAGAAATAGGAGCATTGTTGCATACATGAGTGCCATGTAGAGACAATCCAACGAGCACGGCTTGAAGCGTTCTTTACACACAACTACTGTCTAAAATCAAGAATACTTTCAAATAGATGCACTGCTTCAAGACAAAAACATTTCAAATACCCG
>JBAMJR010000365.1:272500-282500 GCA_038501785.1 Myoxocephalus aenaeus
GTCAGCATTGTTTCAAATGAACACGCTATGGAGCCGCTTCAGTTTGAACGTCACAGAGGAAGACTCCGCCTCTTCGTCCTGAAGTCAAGGAACTCATGGAATAAGTGTGGTGGCATTTATTATGTTATTATCAATGATGACCTCACAGTCCAGTTCACGCAGTTTAGCTTTCATTATGTTCCTCCGTCGTGACTTTAACATCAACCATGAAGTCTGAACAAGAACTTCTTTCACAATATTAATAACGTGACAAAAAGTGCAACAAAATTCATACACAATTGGGTTGAGATTTCAATGAGATGCTCTGAGTGTTTTTATTGATCTCACAGCGGGGGAGTTCTCATCAAAACTTCAGGGAAAGAATTCAGAATCAGAAATGTGTAATCTTGGAGATATTTATTGATTGAGAAAAAAATCTAAAATATAGAAAAGTCTGCCAAGTGTGAGTTACCAAAATATGACAAATTAACCACAAAAATCCTCTACATTTCTCCTACACACACACACACACACACACACACACACACACACACACACACACACACACACACACACACACACACACACACACACACACACACACACACACACCTAAACACAAAGCCAGTCTGGTATTGAATGATCTGTAGGGACCTGCAACAGCTGCCAAGCAGGACAATTCAGTCATCACTGTGTGTGTGTGTGTGTGTGTGTGTGTGTGTGTGTGTGTGTGTGTGTGTGTGTGTGTGTGTGTGTGTGTGTGTGTGTGTGTGTGTGTGTGTGTGTGTGTGTGTGTGTGTGTGTGTGAGAGAGAGAGAGAGAGCCTTGCAGTGACCACAGTGGGAGATCACTCTGAGCCGAGTAAACACCTCAGCTGGCCGGAGGCCCGCACACACACACACACACACACACACACACACACACACACACACACACACATTTACAGCAACATGTGGCCGAGCTGCAACTCGCCCGGAGAAGCGAACGCTGCTGCCAAAATCCTTTCGCCTCGTCTATTCTTTCCCTCCCTCCCTCTCTTCCTCCTTCTTTTAATCCCTCCATCTTCCCTCCCAGGTGGGAAGCACTCAGCGCCGTCTCTTTAATTGTATTCATCAGACAAGGCCAATCGATAGAGGACATATTTAATACAAATTTATGACTATTAGCCATCAGCGATATCAGCCTCTTTTTTTCACAGATAGCTCTTGCTTGTGGTGAAAGAGAGAAAGAGAGGAGGAGGAGGAGGAGGAGGAGGAGGAAGGAGAGGAAATACAAGCCATCCTGCTTTTAACACAAACAGCCTCCCACAGTCTCGCTGGCCGACCTTGGAGAGATGCAGTTTGAGTTGAGCTCAGAGTCCGGTGAGTCTGGATGTTCAGGGTGGATCCGGCACAGCGATAATAAATGATTACATAGACCGCTTGTTTTGGAAGTTGAAAGATAAACGGCTTCTGCTGGTGACGATGATATTGAGACAGAAACATGAAACATTTCATAAAAGTGCAGCGACTTCAGGAAGCGAATTAAAACATCGCTGAGTGGATGATGTCTTTGTCTGCTTCCGCTACTGTTTACTGTTACCTGAATACATGAAGCAAATCTTATTGAATTAAAATGGTCATCTCAATATATTATTATATTGTGCACAGAACAATTGTGACCACACACAATATCATAAACTCTAAACAACACCAATACTACACAATTCAAACCTTCCTGCATTCATGTTGTTTTATAATTTAACATTTCTAGATGTTTCCGCAAATTATTGTCCTGCTCATAATTTGTCATTTACCATATTTGGCAAAGAAGCCAAATATTAAACGCCAAAGTTCCCATATCCGGTGAGCTTGTTATGGACAGAAGAGTCTCACACAGAGGGATTGATTGGAGCGCCATCGAGCCCTCAGACTCGTCTTACAGGCAGAGAGGAGAGAGAGAGCGGCTGGATATACGGCTCTGTTCATACGGAGCGAGCAGCAGTTTACCTGCTTCTTAAACTTAAACTTAAACTTAAGACTCAACGCTGCCAAAGGAAATCTTTCGCCCTCCAAGAGAAAGACGGGCTGCCAGAGAGGGCCTGACGTCACCACCTTCACCTGCACCTGTTTATTCTACAGCTGATTGCACCAGCTTATGAGCAACACATTGCCAAAGTCTTCATCTAGAGAAGAGAACTATACATCTTCTTCTTCTTCTTCTTCTTCTTCTTCTTCTTCTTCTTCTTCTTCTTCTTCTTCTTCTTCTTCTTCTTTAAATCCCGCGGATATGAAAAGTGTAACGTGGTCGTCCCTCGTGGTCAGGCCTGCTGAGCGTATGGAACAGACGAGGTCTTTAGACTGGTGATGCATGTGAGAGCCGCTTCTGTTTGTGTGTGAAGTGGTATTCATTTCTGCACACACACACACACACACACACACACACACACACACACACACACACACACACACACACACACACACACACACACACACACACACACACACAGGCTCACACTGACATATGCCCGGGGCCTGGCCAACAGCAGAGGACGAAAAGGCCAGTAAATAATTGAGAAGTGTTAAAAGCAACAAAGGTGTGTGTGTGTGTGTGTGTGTGTGTGTGTGTGTGTGTGTGTGTGTGTGTGTGTGTGTGTGTGTGTGTGTGCGGCCCTTTTCTTTTCTTTTTTTCAACCATTCATGCCATATATTTAATCTGTACAACTCTTTATTATTTACCGACGTCCTTTGATGTTAATAATAAAAATCTGCCACATTCATCTCTTTCAGACGCTACAGCCCGACTGTCCGATGCTGAACTCCATCACACACACACACACACACACACACACACACACACACACACACACACACACACACACCTCGCCTCCAGACTAGGGGGTGGAGCTGTGGCGGCCATTCGCACCTCAAACATTAAATCACTTGAGGCTGTGAGCAAAACCGTACAAATAGTCCGTATTCTTTTTTTTTTTGTATGTGGTTACAAAGAATGCATGAATATCAATAACGCATGTGTGTGTTTGCCTGGAGAAGTTTCCTCACCACGTGGTCCTGTTCCCTGTTACCTGCAGGGATCCACATCTACAGGCCGAGGTTCTGTGTGTGTGTGTGTGTGTGTGTGTGCGTGCGTGTGTGTGTGTGTGTGTGTGTGTGATGCTCCATTAGTGATTTATAAAATGGCGTGGTGCCTGGCGTTCCCATCAGGCCCGGCGTGGCCTAAGTGCTGCCTATCCCCCCCCCCCCCCCCGCCTCCCACCAACCCTTACCCCACCTGGGTTGGCGAAGCAGCGCCACTCAGCTGGTTCCAAAACACCACGCAGACACACACACACACACACACACACACACACACGCACTCATGGTCTACTAATGACCAAAACCCAAACAGCTCCAAAACAACTCTGGGAAGCTATTAAGAGAGGGGCCTTTTGATGGGGAAGTGATTTTTTATATGGACATTAAAAGGATGAAATGGGCGTTCGCGTAAATACAGCCACAGGTCGGCAGGCCGATGAGAAACCACACACCCTCCACATGCTGATCTGAGGACGGAGAGCAGCTTGTGCCAACAGGACTTGCTACGCTGTCAGCGCTCTTGGGACGTTCTGTCCACCGTCTGTCAGGAGTCGTGAACCATGTGACCAGGCGACTGCTTTACTGGTCCTCACTGGTTACTGACGGCCACGCGGAAAAAGCGCGACCCTCTAGTGGAGCGCGGAGGTATTACAGGTGTGGCGCAGAGATTATTCTCTGCATTTGACCCATCCTCACACATATCTGCACTCAGTTGAACTTTATTGTTATGATCTTATATGTAGTGCACAACAGGTCATTTGCAGCCACAATAGGCAATTTTTTTTGCCAAATATTAGTATTTTTTTTTCACTTTATTTGCATTTTTTTGACAAAGTGCCCCAACAAAATTCGAACAAAAAGGTCTGGGGCATGAACATGTTTCTTCCTCCAAAGTGGGGCGTGACAGAAAAAGTTTGAGAACCACTGATGTAACGTTACGTCTCAACGTTATGACGCTGATCCATGATGTCAACGTTTACTAGACTCAATCCTCTTGAAACGTCGGTGTCTTCCACGTGCGGTCATGTTCATTCTGGAGCGGCGGCCGTAGTGTCCAGTTGAAAGTCCGTCCTCAGTACTTGAAGCTCGGCTCTCTTTACACCTGAAGATGCAGAGGCAACGTTTCCTAGAAGGAGGCTCCAGCGCTCTGACTCGTCTTCTCTTTGTCTCCCCTCAGAGCAGAAGAGGGTGAGAGAACAACATGTACGTCACTCATCACGGAGCAAACACACCTACACACACACACACACACACACACACTCCTGCCTCAACCTTATCCAGCATGAGCAGCAAATCATTCGGCACTTCAGCAGGATTTCTAAGCCCTCGTGATAAAACAAGAGTGAAAGAGCACGAGTAACAAAGAGGAAACCCTCAGGGCCTGACACACACACACACACACACACACACACACACACACACACACACACACACACACACACTCCCCTCACATTTAGGGTGTCTTTCTCCTCCTCATCAGCTCTAAACAACCCAGAAGGCCGCCGTATTCAGAACAGCTGTTAAGCAATCTTTTAATGAAACGCTTCCCGGTGAGAAGGTCACTCGGTCCATTAAGGAAAGACTCGGTGTGTTGGTCTGGATCAGCAGAATGTGGGCGTGGCCAGGGGGAGGAGCCTTTCGCCCACAGGTCGGTACATGAAGGGACATGACATGAGATCAGGTCGTTTCCCACATTTTCTAACCACGGACGGGAGGAAATGGAGAACTCTAGGAAGCTTTTGAGAAAGTCTTTCTCTCCACACCAACGATCAGCTATGTCCCTCACATCCCTCACATCCTCTCTCGCCTCCAGCGCTCCATTAATCGTGGTTGTATCTGCTACCGTCACCCACTTCTGCTGCTATTACTACAGCCACATTTCTGTTACAATTACTGCTGTCACCGCTAGTGTTATCAGAGCTACTCTATCATATCCACTGCAGCTCTTATTACTGGAAGTCATCATGTCTCCATTATTATTCTGTTATTATTGGTGCTACTATTACCAAGCATTTTATATATAATGTGGATCTGTAGTGATTCTGTTGTGTCCTCTCTTGTCTCCATTAAAGGCTGTTCCTGTTGTACAGGTTTAAAGCCCTGTGGGGCTAATGTGTGATTTTAATTAAGGCTTCATTGTGAGACATTGCTGTTCAGAACCAACCCTTCAGAACGCCAAAGACACACAACACAACTACTGATGGAGGCCGTGACCTTTGCCCCCGATCACAGTCAGTTAACGTCTTTTATTAACCATGAACACCAAACCTGGACCTGTTCAGGCCTCCAGGTGGTCAGGAAACACAAGCTCTTGTCTTTAGGGTCTGAAGGGTCTTTAGGGTCTGAAGGGTCTGAAGGGTCTTTAGGGTCTTGAGGGTCTGAAGGGTATTTAGGGTCTTGAGGGTCTGAAGGGTCTTTAGTGTCTTTAGGGTCTGAAGGGTCTTTAGGGTCTGAAGGGTATGAAGGGTCTTTATGGTCTTGAGGGTCTGAAGGGTCTTTAGGGTCTTTAGGGTCTTTAGGGTATTGAGGGTCTTGAGGGTCTTTATGGTCTTGAGGGTCTTTATGGTCTTGAGGGTCTTGAGGGTCTTGAGGGTCTTTAGGGTCTTTATGGTCTTTAGGGTATGTAGGGTATGTAGGATATGAAGGGTCTTTATGGTCTTGAGGGTCTTGAGGGTCTGAAGGGTCTTTATGGTCTTTAGGGTATGTAGGGTATGAAGGGTCTTTATGGTCTTGAGGGTCTTGAGGGTCTTTATGGTCTTTATGGTCTTTAGGGTATGTAGGGTATGAAGGGTCTTTATGGTCTTGAGGGTCTTGAGGGTCTTTATGGTCTTGAGGGTCTTTAGGGTATTTAGGGTCTTTAGGGTCTTTAGGGTCTTTAGGGTATGTAGGATATGAAGGGTCTTTATGGTCTTGAGGGTCTTGAGGGTCTGAAGGGTCTTTATGGTCTTTAGGGTATGTAGGGTATGAAGGGTCTTTATGGTCTTGAGGGTCTTGAGGGTCTGAAGGGTCTTTATGGTCTTGAGGGTCTTTAGGGTCTTTAGGGTCTCTCTGGGCCACAGGGACACCATCAGCCATGCACGCGTTCAGACGGAAAAACCTCTTCGCCCAAATAAATAAAACCACCACAGAATGTCATAAAGCCCTTAGAGCATGGTCTCTTTCCGTAGTCAGTGCTCCTCTGGTCCTAGCAGGTGTTGCTGACAACATTAACAATGGCTCTGTTCCACTAATTGCCCCAGCGAGGCGTTTAGCCCGCGTGTTCAACCCCAGGACCCCGAAACTGGCTCACATAAGTGCTATGCATTCTTTATCAACGTGATTAATTACACCTGAGCGTTCCCTCTTATGACATGTCAAAATGTCAGGCGTGGAAACAAGAAAAATATCCATTACTCTGGATAATCTACAGCCCTCACTGTGAAAGGAATACAGTAGTCCTGGAGAACTTTCCACAGCGAGTTATTTTGAATTATGGATTCATGGAAAGAAGTGTTTTCGTCAATTTGTCTTTAAATGTAATTATTTAACAGACAACCATTCCAGCAGCTTTCTCCTCCATCGTATCCTGGTGGCCAAGACGGATCCAGAACCTGGACACGAGAAACCAGAACTGTCTTCACTGTCTTCACTGTCTTCTTCTCTCTTTCTCCCATTCCTTGCAGCTGAGCCCTGTAAATCAAGTTGAAACATAGCTCTGCATGTGTGTGTGTGTGTGTGTGTGTGTGTGTGTGTGTGTGTGTGTGTGTGTGTGTGTGTGTGTGTGTGTGTGTGTGTGTGTGTGTGTGTGTGTGTGTTACCGACTGACTGCTGCTAAAAAATGTGTCCCAACCGCCCTCTTACCTCCCTATACATCTGCCTATAGGAGGAGGAAGAGCCAGAGGGGACGAAGGCATGCAGGAGTGTGTGTGTGTGTGTGTGTGTGTGTGTGTGTGTGTGTGTGTGTGTGTGTGTGTGTGTGTGTGTGTGTGGGGGATTAAGTGTGGTGCTATCTGACAGGGTCCTACGGGTTGAAGGAACATATCCTGGATGCTTATCTCAAGTGGGACGGGGAGAGAAAGTCGCTACGCTGTGGCTCCGTCTGCGCTGAACAAACGCAGACAGAAAGAAAGAAAGACATTCAGATTTATTGTATTACTTAATTATTATTAATTACTTAATAATAATATAAAGGTGCTCAATAGGAATTTCTGATCATTTCTACAGCTTCGACGCGGCTTTCGACAGGGAGACGGGAGAGCGGGTGGCTCGCAGCTAACGGTGCTAACGGGCGCTATCGGGTGCTATAACGGGTGCTAACAAAAAGAAAGAAACATGCACTTTATTAATCCCCTTGGGGAAATTCTTCTCTGCATTTGACCCATCCCTGGATGGGGAGCAGTGGGCAGCCCTGTGAGGCGCCCGGGGAGCAGTTAAGGGTTCAGTGTCTTGCTCAGGGACACTTTGACATGTGAGCTATGGGGGGACTGGGGATCGAACCGGCTACCTTGTGGTTGCGGCTACCTTGTGGTTGCGGGACGACCACTCATCCCCCTTAGCTACAGCCTCCCAACAGGCACTAACGGTGCTATAACGGGTGCTAACGGGCGCTAACGGGTGCTGTAACGGGTGCTAACGGGCGCTAACAGGTTCTAAAAGGTGGTCGCAGGGCCAATACCAGCCAAAGCCCCAACATGTTACCCTGAGGGAAGCTGGAGGGTTGCTGCGACACAAAGAAAAGCTGGATCGCAACACACACACAGGGGGAGTGACCTCATTCTCTGCTCAGGTAGACGTTGCTCCACTCTGGCTTTACATAGCTATGAATGCTGGGAAAATGGTTTGAGGAAACATTATAAGGCTCTAAATATCAGGATAAAAGTGCCCAGCTTGTATTACAAGAATGGTAACACATGAGACTAAATACAAAGATCCCCTTCATCAATGTAGAATGTATCTCAAGTTAATTAATAACATTCCCACTGCTCATATTTAATATCTAGTACTGTCAGCGGTGTCAGGGCCACCAGGTTTACTCCTCCGAGGAAGCAAGAGGCCGACGTGATGAAGTGCTTACAGCTCTTGTGCTAAAACATTCGACTAACATTCAAAGGATTTTGTCGACTAATCAATTAGTTGATTTTCTCCGCAAAGAACGGCTCAAAATCACCACTTTAAATCTTGTCTCTGTCTAGTTTTTTTAAGTGAGTCATTCAGCGTGGAAAAAGCGATAATCTATAAATAATATTGACGGACTAATCAAAGAAGTCATTTTTAAGCCATGACTTCATGTAGTTGAGTTCACAGTGTGTGAGGGAGAAAGAGTGTAAAGAGTGTAAAGAACGGCATATTCAGAACGGACTGGCACACAGCGGAGACTCTTCACATATCGCACATGTCTCTTTTTTTATTTTACCATCTGCCCTCTGGTCTCCATGCATCACTCTCTTTCTCTCTTTCTCTCTTTCTCTCCTGAACTGTCGCGCTCATGTATAACCTCCCGCCGTCTCCTTTCTTCCTCTTCTCTCCGTTAAAAGTGCCTCAAGGTCTCGACAAGGCAACAGCACATCTTTACATATCTCACCAAAAAAAAAAAAAAAAAAAAAACACAGCCTGACGGCCATCACAGCTACGCATGGCGGTATCTGGCATTAAAATGGCTTCTGTTTCAATAAGCAAATGGTGTAACGTCAGGAGTGGAGGAGCGACAAAGAGAATCTTTCTCACAGTCCGCGGGTATATTTAGACTCAACGACTTGAGCAACACAAACCGCCATGACTCACTCAGAGAGAAGAGATTACAGACAACACGGATACGCTCATTCAAACTAAAAGCAGTCCTCACAGCCGTTCGCGTTTCTCACTACCTGTTTCTGTGCGCCTGCAGCCAGCTGTGCGTGTCAGTGTAAAACAGTGTGAAAGGGGAAGAGACCGCTGTGTGATATTGCTGGGGTCTATCGCCGGTCTTAGCTTGATTTCAAGTGACACAGTGATAATGGGAATTCAAATTGTGTATACCGAAATTTCTTAAAATTCAATTTGTTGGCAGATTATCATAAGGAAAGGGATAGACTCAGAAAGCCCAGAGGTGATGTATTGCTTATTGCTGAGAAGCAGCTGGAATATACACGGCTACACATGCTATATATATATATATATGCACTGCATATTATTTATATTAACACACCGCAACAGAAGTTCTATTAACACAGAACAATAGAAAAACCACTCTGATGGATGTGCTCTCAATGTCGTACCGGATTCTCTTCATTATGCATTGGCTGATGTTATTTCAAAAATATAAATTACATATTTTAATGCAACATTTTTGTCAAGGGTGCTTTAAATTTAGTTATTGAAGAATTGAAACATGTTCCAAGAATTGAAACATGTTCCATACAAGACGAATCCTACAACACTACGGCCAAATATAGCAGCTGGTTTTAAAGTGATACTTCAGTGGTTTAGTAGGTCACTTCCAGAAAAGTAGGCGGACTTGCACAAGAAAAATACAAAAAGATCAGAAACAGCAGAAGCTGAAATATTAAGACTTTTAGTCCCTAGAATGGGTCGAGCTTGAAAATCCTACAATCCCCACGATGCACCTGAAAAGCGCTTTCGGCCTCTCAAAACCGACGCCCTCACTTTATAGCAACAAGATCTACTTTCTCTCCGGAGCTGCAACAACTGCGTCTCTCCAGCCTGCTGAGGAGGACCATGAGATGCAGCTGAAAGCCCCACACGAAAGGCAAGTAAGAGGTTCTTGAGTTCACATTATATATATATATATTAAAATACAGCCTTGAATATGTAGGATTGTGTCCTTAGTGTACATGTATTGTCACTCGTTTGTTAAATGTAGGTGGGTTCCGATGTGTCGGTAACTAAACACCGGTCTTTCAGCTCGCTCTAACTGTTCTGTTGGGACCTGAACGCGTAAGTAGAGCAGCTCACTCTCACTCTGCAGACAC
>JBAMJR010000365.1:287500-295000 GCA_038501785.1 Myoxocephalus aenaeus
CTGAATCTCTGCTTTCATTCACCCGCCACACAACAGCCGCAGGGCAACGGGAAGCTGGAATCTCCTCTATCTGCAGCCACACAAGTTCAGAAGGAGTGATAACAGAGAAGAGATAAAGTGAGGACTGAGAGTCCAAGAGCTGTGATCACTGATTAACACAGGGGGGGGAGATCGAGGTAGAGGTAGAGAGGACGAGAGAGAGAGCACCACATATGACTTACAATGGAGCTGAAACTATTAGCTTGATTGCTCGATCCGTAATAAATGAATGATTTGCAATAATCGATCGATTGTTCAAATTATCAATTACTGAATGGACAAATTGAGAAAAGAGATCGCTTCACGAATCAATGTTAAAATTGATTCTTCTCAAAAGAGACGAACCAAAAACACAGAACGCTGGTTTCATCTCAAGGGGGCGTGGTCTAAAGCTGGTTTCATCTAAAGGGGGCGTGGTCTAAAGCTGGTTTCATCTAAAGGGGGCATGGTCTAAAGATGGTTTCATCTAAAGGGGGCGTGGTCAAACTCTGGATTCATATCAAGGGGGCGTGGTCTAAAGCTGGTTTCATCTAAAGGGGGCGTGGTCGAAAACTGGTTTCATGTCAAGGAGGCGTGGTCAAACACTGGTTTCATATCAAGGAGGCGTGGTCAAACACTGGTTTCATATCAAGGAGGCGTGGTCAAACACTGGTTTCATATCAAGGGGGCGTGGTCAAACACTGGTTTCATATCAAGGGGGCGTGGTCAAACACTGGTTTCATCTCAAGGAGGCGTGGTCAAACACTGGTTTCATATCAAAGGGGCGTGGTCAAACACTGGTTTCATATCAAGGAGGCGTGGTCAAACACTGGTTTCATATCAAGGGGGCGTGGTCAAACACTGGTTTCATATCAAGGGGGCGTGGTCAAACACTGGTTTCATCTCGAGGGGGCGTGGTCAAACGGTGGTTTCATTTAAAGGGGCGTGGTCTAAAGGTGGTTTACATGAACAAGCCAAAAGAAAAAGGAGTAAAGAAGAGGAACTAGAATTAAGAAAGTCACCTCCCTGACAGACTATTTTTTTGTGTATCTCTCACTTATTTATTCAACGTCTCGGCTGCTGCCACGCGGCCGGGGAGCGAGAGACCACAGGTGCTCGGGTGAATCCGACGGACATCCGCAATTTATCATTCATACGCCAGTGACGGCAGGCCAGGCCGAAATATGGCACAGTAAACACAAACCATAGATCATTCACAGATAAATACACACACACATACACACGCACAAACACATGAAATATGTCTCTGAAGACAGATGTTTTTATGTGCACACGCAGCCGGACACGGGTCACGTCCCAACATGCTTCTGGAGAGATCGCTCTCTTCTCGTCTCTTTATTCCACTTTATCTTTGTCTCTTTTTTTGTGGGTTTGTTTCCCTTTCTTACTTTATTTCTTCTTCTCGTGTCGTTGCTGACGGCCTTGTGGTTTGCTGCCGTTCAGCCGTTCACCCTCACCCTTTAGTGAGGAACCACAGAGCTCAGCTTTCTGTCCTGACCCGCCCGCATACATCTGACCACATATATGGAAACCAATGGGTTTCATGACTTCTCCATGACTTTAAACCAAATGTCCATGACAAACATTTAGTGAAATCTGGGTGTGAACAGTAAAAAGTGAGTAAATGTAGTATTTAAACTAACAATGAGAATACAAAGCATACAGTAAACCTTAAATGACTCAAATGAATGAGACAATAGTTTGATTAAAAGAATAAACATTTATATAGATGCCTGTATGTATGCCTGCTTATATTTTGAGTCTTTCTTTTAAAAGCATATTCATTATTTCAAACTCAGCGTAAATGAACACATGAACACATGAATATAAAACATTTACATGACTTTTGGAATTTTTCCAGGACTAGAAATAACCATTTTAAAATTCCAAGACTTTTCCAGGTTTTCCATGACTGTAAGAACCCTGGAGACCAAACTTTCTCTCTCTCAGGTATTAACACACCGAAGAGACTCAACTCCCCTAAACGCCCCGCGCCTCCAAACTTATAATCCAGGCTTTAGCCGGATGTATCGCAGAGGGACATCGCTGCTGGCCGCGTCTGCCAGAGTGAGCTGGGAGCTGATTTCTGTGTTTACATAAAGATTAGGAGCGCAGGAAGAAAAGAAGGTAGCCGATACTGTTGCTCCGAGGCAAGCGGCTCATTCCTAATGCAGCGGAGGCTGCAAACAGCCTGCAGGAGAGATGCAGCCGCGGGGAGGACCAGCAAGCTACACCGCTTACAGGCCTGCAGGGCGTGTGTGTGTGTGTGTGTGTGTGTGTGTGTGTGTGTGTGTGTGTGTGTGTGTGTGTGTGTGTGTGTGTGTGTGTGTGTGTGTGTGAGCGTCCCTGCAGCAGTGGTCAGGGATCTTCCCATCGCTACATGAACGCTACTCGCTAGCCATGAGCTGCAGCGTCTTTACTTCACACGCGTGAAGGTCGTTTAAGAAGGTCAGGATTTAGGATGCAGGAAGACCCAACAATGCCACTTTTGGAGAGACGGGAAATTGTTCTTTGCTGAAACATTTCAACACCGACAACCTTATCAATAATGTTAAAGGCGTGTCGCTGAGGGCAGAAGCTACAACAGGTGTTGTGACCACAACATGAAAGTCTTTGCTAAACATGTGAGAAACACAGATCTAACCTCCAATAAGACTTCAGTAGTGCAACGACCATTACAAAGAATATTAAAGCTGACTATAAAGCCCATCTCCACCTGGACTAAACACTGACATGGTGCTTTTTTTTAAGTGGGAAAGGTTCCAATCGGCTTTCACTCCCGTGACGAATGACTCTGCAGTAGTTTCAGCCACGGCTATTCATCGGTCTGGCAGCGATGGAGACATGACAAATACACAATAAGGTGTCACACAACAACAACAACAACAACAACAAGCCCAGCACAGACCGACAAACAGAGCAAGTCAGAGACCGGCTGGTGAACAGAGTGGAGATCAAACCGGAGCGAAAGGACTGAACATTCATCCCAAACAAGACACAAGTAAACGTCATGAGTGTGTTGCTGCGGGGCCTCGTGGGAAGTGTGTGTGCAGTCTGTGTGCATGTGCTCCACCCTGTACCTGCAGGTCACGGGGTCACAGTGCATGTTGCAGACCTAAAGTCCACACACCGGCCTCTCATATGGGCCCGCCCTCATCAGAACTGCACACACACATGTGCACGGTTACACAAATACACTCATAGATGTGTCCTGTGTGTCCGGTGCCTTTGAGCCTTTATTGTGGAAGTCATGTGATGCCTGATGTGTGTTTGCATTGACCACATGGTGCAGCATGGAGGCGCAACAATACTTTGCACGGATGCGTCGCAGAAGACACACAAGGACACAACCAGAGTGCATCACCGGCTCCTGGAACGTTCTCCGGGGGACTCGTTCTCTTTTAACCGCTGTAAACCGTGCAGAACGTCACTGAGTGAGTGTGTGACTACACAAAGAACGAGTGTGTGTGTGTGTGACTACACAAAGATGAAGAGTCATGAGCAGCAGTGACGGCCTGGATTATTTTATCCTTCAAAGAAGTTCTATATATATTCTATAAATGCAATGTGTGAGTTGCTATCTGGACGTCTTTGAGGAACGCCACTTGTTAACGCTCAGCTGTGATCCAGACCCGCCGCTGGAGAACCAGGACGGCACGCGGCACGCGGCACGCGGCACGCGGCCGGACCGCCGCGCAAAATGAGATGTTCTCTTTAGGAAGTCCGGCGCTCGGAAACATGACAGGGGTCGCCAAAATCTAACCTGCCGGGGTTCTATATTCTAGAAATTCCTCAACGCTTTTTCGCCTTGTTCTGGAACGTGAGAGTATAATTATACCTGTGAGCTCCTCACGAGAACCTGTACGTTATTATGTCTGTCTGAGTGAATGTTCATGGTCATAACTCCTTCTCAATGTGCCGTGTAACGGGTTCACACACATTCTGACCAATGGGTTTCCATGACTTTAAACCAAATGTCCATGACAAACATTTAGTGAAATCTGGGTGTAAACAGTAAAAAGTGAGTAAATGTAGTATTTAAACTAACAATGAGAACACAAAGCATACAGTAAACCTTAAATGACTCAAATGAATGAGACAATAGTTTGATTAAAAGAATAAACATTTATATAGATGCCTGTATGTATGCCTGCTTATATTTTGAGTCTTTCTTTTAAAAGCATATTCATTATTTCAAACTCAGCGTAAATGAACGTCATGAACACATGAATATAACACATTTACATGACTTTTACTAAACTTTGGGGATTTTATTTTTTTCAAGGACTTTTCCAGGTTTTCCATGACCGTATGAACCCTGCGTGTACAACGCAGCGGAGATGAAGAGCACGCTTCCTCACGTTCATTCAAAGATAAAGTATGTCAAAGTGTAGAAAGGTAAAAAGTGCACGTGAGGAGCAGCAGGTTGAGACTCAGATCAGCGAAACCTCTTCCGGCAGACAGCCGATACGCAGAGCGCCCTTAAGCAAGGCATCAAACCTACTGAACCTGCTCGGCAGCAGCCGGCAGCAAACGGCTCCACAGTGTGAATTCACAGAAAGTGTGTAACCCTCCTCCTTCCTGCGCTGCACCTCCTGACCCCTGGCTGCTGCTGGAAATATAAATGCGCTCCACTCGCACTTCGGTTACACAAGCAGCCGTTCCACAAAGGTTAAAAATATGTATATTCTACTTCCTCCTGCTTTCTCTCGGCCTTGTCTATCCGTCTCTCTGCCTCTTGAAGTGGAAGGGCTCGGCGGGTCAGGGGCCTTAGTGGAAATCTGCTGTAATATTTTCTTCTTCTTCTTCTTCTTCTTTTTCTGCGTGTTTGAACTTTTTTAAACTTTTTTTCTTCTTCATGTTTTTACTTCTTCTTCTTTAACCTCCGTGGCACCGTTTCCATGCCAGCAAACCGGTCTTAACTGGTCCCGTTAAACTATATGCGTGTGTGCGTGTGCGTGTGTGTGCGTGTGCGTGTGTGTGTGTGTGTGTGTGTGTGTGTGTGTGTGAGAAAGACAGAGGTGTGGAAGCAGGTGGATAAAAATGGGAATGAGAGCTCACATGGAACGCTAAGAGTGGGTTAATATGCAGAGCCACAGCGAGGAAAGTGTGTAACCCACACACACACACACACACACACACACACACACACACACACACACACACACACACACACACACACACACACACACAGTCCTATGACACCAGTCTCATCAAACAGTTGGACGTCGGCCAAGTTCATCTGTTAATGGACGGCCACCGCCAGGACCCAGCCTTACATCTCTCTCTCTCTCTCACACACACACACACACACACACACACACACACACACACACACACACACACACACACACACACACATCCCCTATCCCCTAAGGCGCTCTGCCCCCATGCCCTCCCCTACTCATCTCCTTTTTTCTCTTGCAGATTGGGGGCCTGCGTTTCCCTCGTACCGCAAAGATAAACAGTGTGTGCGTCCCTTTGTCTCTCTGTCTGTTGGCAGACGTTGCTCACACACACACACACACACACACACACACACACACACACACACACACACACACACACACACACACACACACACACACACATATTTGTCTTAATAGAGTACCTTTGAACAGACACTTTTCAACAAGCTATAAAAAAAGAAGAAAAAAGTCAGAAATCAAACAAAGGCCAAAAGAAAAAAGGCCGGTTAGGTTCTATTAAATTAAGGAAATAGAATGTGTGTGTGTGTGTGTGTGTGTGTGTGTGTGTGTGTGTGTGTGTGTGTGTGTGTGTGTGTGTGTGTGTCCAGAGCATGTTGAAACACATCTGGCTACCAACACAAAAGTCAAGAGAAATGAGAGAAGGAGAAGCGGAGAAGCAAAGAAAGAGAAGAAAGGGAGAGAAGACAGAAGGAGGTGTGGAACAAACGGAGGTGATGGCTGGAGGACAGGTGAGCGTTGAGCTGAAACACACACACGGCTTTCCTGCTGCCGTATTTGTCGCGGCGCAGGAGTTCAAGGAATTACGGTGGCTTTCCCGCTTCAATATTTATTTAACAAGACAGGTCGTCTCTATTTCATTTTTTAGGGGAGGGAGTGGAATATTTCAGATGAAGAAAGCATTCAATAATTATTCAAATGTAAACTGTAATTTTGAGGGCAATTCGGTCATTTCATCTTGAGTTAAATGATTGTAATCTTCCGCTGAAGAGACTTTGATGCTGCTGTAAATAATTTTCTTAAATCACATGAAGAAATCAAACCTTTAAACAGACGACAAATCACTTCATTTTTCCTGGAAAGCAGTCATTATTTTATATATTCCCTGTTCTGATATAGTTCGGCATGCTCATTTTATGAATGATACGTGTCCTCATGAAAAATAAATAAAAGTGTGAGTTTGGGTGAGTTTAGCATCAACAGTGTTTCAGCCTCACAGTGAAACATCAGCGCTTTCTCCCTGATTGACCACACACACACATTTAGACCCCAAAAAATGCTGATAAAAATATTGCGGTTCTTTTTCTTTTTTTAGCCGGGGGGGGGTGAGGGGGTGGGGGCTAAATTATCCATTAGATTTCATCATATCTTACCAGGGCAATTACATCAAGAAAATGATAGCGGGCACAGGATCAATTATGCATGCCCTTGGCCAAAGACCAAGCAGAAGGAGAGGGTACACACACACACACACACACACACACACACACACACACACACACGCACACACACACACACACACACGTGAAGAAGAGGAGGATCTCATAGTTGTGGCCCATCAGTTCATCTTACTGCCTAAAAAGTTCATACGCTTAATAATTTAGCTGTGCTCTGGATACAGTTTCCCAGCTGAATATTAACAACTTTGAAGTGAGTAACAGCAGCCAGAGGTATATAGGGTGTGTGTGTGTGTGTGTGTGTGTGTGTGTGTGTGTGTGTGTGTGTGTGTGTGTGTGTGTGTGTGTGTGTGTGTGTGTGTGTGTGTGTGTGTGTGAATATTTGTAGGGGGGGGCCTAAAAGAGACCTCAGGAAACAGGCCTCACGAGTCTCTCCGGAGACAACCCCTTCGAAAGACACACACACACACACACACACACACACACACACACACACACACACACAATCCTTCCCCTCGGCTGCGTCCATCACACCGCCGTTTGTAACGTAGCTCATTTCTGGGCAATTAAGAATTCCTTTTCATCGCTATGTAGGTTCACGTATCTCCCTCACAGCACTTGTACACAAAACTAGGTGTGTGTGTGTGTGTGTGTGTGTGTGTGTGTGTGTGTGTGTGTGTGTGTGTGTGTGTGTGTGTGTGTGTGTGTGTGTGAAGAAAACAGAAAGATTAGCGCCTGTGCGCCGGTTGTTCTTGTTCGTTGTGTTTATCCATCTTTGCTCTCATTTTCTTAATTGTCCGGCTGCATTATTAGATTTTCTTGATTTTTTTTTTTTTTCTTGTTCTTTTGTCTTCCAC
>JBAMJR010000366.1:0-7500 GCA_038501785.1 Myoxocephalus aenaeus
ATGATGCGTTCAGGAGCATTTAAAGCCGACAGACTTTATGAACATTTTAAATGATCTTGAGCTCATTAAGAGAATAAAGTTCTCTCTTCAACCTCAAATATATATTTCTCTCTCTCTCTCTCTCTCTCTCTCTCTATATATATATATATATATATATATATATATATATATATATATATATATATATATATATACAAACATAACAAGTAATTATCTAAACAAATATGTAAATGAAAATAAAACAAAACCCTTTTATATTTTTTGTTATGGAAGCCTGTTCCGGCACCAAAAAAAAATAAAAGTCAGATTAAATACTTAAAGTGCTTAATCATTCACATGGGATGCTACGAATCAAACGCACCCTTGAGCGATGGTGGCTGCGCACCCTTTTAGCACACCCTTTTAACACACCCTTTTACCACACCCTTTTAGCACACCCTTTTAGCACACCCTTTTACCACACCCTTTTAGCACACCCTTTTACCACACCCTTTTAGCACACCCTTTTACCACACCCTTTTAGCACACCCTTTTACCACACCCTTTTAGCACAACCTTTTAGCACACCCTTTTAGCACACCCTTTTACCACACCCTTTTAGCACAACCTTTTAGCACACCCTTTTACCACACCCTTTTACCACACCCTTTTAGCACACCCTTTTAGCACACCCTTTTACCACACCCTTTTAGCACACCCTTTTACCACACCCTTTTAGCACACCCCTTTTACCACACCCTTTTAGCACACCCTTTTACCACACCCTTTTAGCACAACCTTTTAGCACACCCTTTTAGCACACCCTTTTAGCACACCCTTTTACCACACCCTTTTAGCACACCCTTTTACCACACCCTTTTAGCACAACCTTTTAGCACACCCTTTTAGCACACCCTTTTACCACACCCTTTTAGCACACCCTTTTACCACACCCTTTTACCACACCCTTTTAGCACACCCTTTTACCACACCCTTTTAGCACACCCTTTTAGCACAACCTTTTAGCACACCCTTTTAGCACACCCTTTTACCACACCCTTTTAGCACAACCTTTTAGCACACCCTTTTACCACACCCTTTTAGCACACCCTTTTACCACACCCTTTTAGCACACCCTTTTAGCACAACCTTTTAGCACACCCTTTTAGCACACCCTTTTACCACACCCTTTTAGCACAACCTTTTAGCACACCCTTTTAGCACACCCTTTTACCACACCCTTTTAGCACACCCTTTTACCACACCCTTTTAGCACAACCTTTTAGCACACCCTTTTAGCACACCCTTTTACCACACCCTTTTAGCACACCCTTTTAGCACAACCTTTTACCACACCCTTTTAGCACACCCTTTTAGCACAACCTTTTACCACACCCTTTTAGCACACCCTTTTACCACACCCTTTTAGCACAACCTTTTAGCACACCCTTTTAGCACACCCTTTTACCACACCCTTTTAGCACACCCTTTTACCACACCCTTTTAGCACAACCTTTTAGCACACCCTTTTAGCACACCCTTTTACCACACCCTTTTAGCACACCCTTTTACCACACCCTTTTAGCACACCCTTTTAGCACAACCTTTTAGCACACCCTTTTAGCACACCCTTTTACCACACCCTTTTAGCACAACCTTTTAGCACACCCTTTTACCACACCCTTTTAGCACACCCTTTTACCACACCCTTTTAGCACACCCTTTTAGCACAACCTTTTAGCACACCCTTTTAGCACACCCTTTTACCACACCCTTTTAGCACAACCTTTTAGCACACCCTTTTAGCACACCCTTTTACCACACCCTTTTAGCACACCCTTTTACCACACCCTTTTAGCACAACCTTTTAGCACACCCTTTTAGCACACCCTTTTACCACACCCTTTTAGCACACCCTTTTAGCACAACCTTTTACCACACCCTTTTAGCACACCCTTTTAGCACAACCTTTTACCACACCCTTTTAGCACACCCTTTTACCACACCCTTTTAGCACAACCTTTTAGCACACCCTTTTAGCACACCCTTTTACCACACCCTTTTAGCACACCCTTTTACCACACCCTTTTAGCACACCCTTTTAGCACAACCTTTTACCACACCCTTTTAGCACAACCTTTTAGCACACCCTTTTAGCACAACCTTTTACCACACCCTTTTAGCACACCCTTTTAGCACAACCTTTTACCACACCCTTTTAGCACACCCTTTTACCACACCCTTTTAGCACACCCTTTTAGCACAACCTTTTACCACACCCTTTTAGCACACCCTTTTACCACACCCTTTTAGCACAACCTTTTAGCACAACCTTTTAGCACACCCTTTTAGCACACCCTTTTACCACACCCTTTTAGCACAACCTTTTACCACACCCTTTTAGCACACCCTTTTACCACACCCTTTTAGCACACCCTTTTAGCACAACCTTTTAGCACACCCTTTTAGCACACCCTTTTACCACACCCTTTTAGCACAACCTTTTAGCACACCCTTTTAGCACACCCTTTTACTACACCCTTTTAGCACACCCTTTTAGCACACCCTTTTACCACACCCTTTTAGCACAACCTTTTACCACACCCTTTTAGCACAACCTTTTAGCACACTCTTTTAGCACAACCTTTTACCACACCCTTTTAGCACACCCTTTTACCACACCCTTTTAGCACAACCTTTTACCACACCCTTTTAGCACAACCTTTTAGCACACCCTTTTAGCACACCCTTTTACCACACCCTTTTAGCACAACCTTTTACCACACCCTTTTAGCACACCCTTTTAGCACACCCTTTTAGCACAACCTTTTACCACACCCTTTTAGCACAACCTTTTAGCACACCCTTTTAGCACACCCTTTTAGCACACCCTTTTACCACACCCTTTTAGCACACCCTTTTAGCACACCCTTTTACCACACCCTTTTAGCACAACCTTTTAGCACACCCTTTTAGCACAACCTTTTAGCACACCCTTTTACCACACCCTTTTAGCACACCCTTTTAGCACAACCTTTTAGCACACCCTTTTAGCACAACCTTTTAGCACACCCTTTTAGCACACCCTTTTAGCACAACCTTTTAGCACAACCTTTTAGCACACCCTTTTAGCACACCCTTTTAGCACAACCTTTTAGCACACCCTTTTAGCACAACCTTTTAGCACACCCTTTTAGCACAACCTTTTCGTGCAAACTTTTTGACAACCTTTTTGTGTAACCTTTATGGCAACCTTTTAGCGCAACCTTTTTGCACATTCTTTTTGTGCAAACTTTTTCACAGCCATTTTGTGCAACCTTTATCGCAACCTTTTCGTGCAACCATTTTGTGCAACTTTTTTGTGCAACCTTTTTGTGCAACCTTTTTCGCAACCTTTCAGGTCAAGATCGGCCATCACCATGGTGGTTGATCTTTTTGCGCAAAAAGGAGGCAACTTTTTGATACAGGTGATTGACACATACAGGTGATTGCCCAATACTATTTTTAAGAGCCACACGTTACCGTGTGTAAGAATCCTCTGTTCTGTGCGGACACGCGTAATAAATGATGACACAATGATAGAAAAGACTCTTTTTATTTTTGTGTTCTTCAACCACATTTTGATAGCTGTGAAATATTATTGCGACATCTGTTGCACTGCAGCAGATTACATTTGGCAGGTCACCTCTTTGTGAGCTGGAGGAGTGAGCAGAGAGTGAGCTGGAGGAGTGAGCAGAGAGTGAGCTGGAGGAGTGAGCAGAGAGTGAGCTGGAGGAGTGAGCAGAGTGAGCAGAGAGTGAGCAGATAGTGAGCTGGTGGAGTGAGCAGAGTGAGCAGAGAGTGAGCAGAGAGTGAGCTGGTGGAGTGAGCAGAGAGTGAGCTGGTGGAGTGAGCAGAGAGTGAGCTGGAGGAGTGAGCAGAGAGTGAGCTGGAGGAGTGAGCAGAGAGTGAGCTGGAGGAGTGAGCAGAGAGTGAGCTGGAGGAGTGAGCAGAGAGTGAGCTGGAGGAGTGAGCAGAGAGTGAGCTGGTGGAGTGAGCAGAGAGTGAGCTGGAGGAGTGAGCAGAGAGTGAGCTGGAGGAGTGAGCAGAGAGTGAGCTGGTGGAGTGAGCAGAGAGTGAGCTGGAGGAGTGAGCAGAGAGTGAGCAGAGAGTGAGCTGGTGGAGTGAGCAGAGAGTGAGCTGGAGGAGTGAGCAGAGAGTGAGCTGGTGGAGTGAGCAGAGAGTGAGCTGGAGGAGTGAGCAGAGTGTGAGCTGGAGGAGTGAGCAGAGAGTGAGCTGGTGGAGTGAGCAGAGAGTGAGCTGGTGGAGTGAGCAGAGAGTGAGCTGGAGGAGTGAGCAGAGAGTGAGCTGGTGGAGTGAGCAGAGAGTGAGCTGGAGGAGTGAGCAGAGTGTGAGCTGGAGGAGTGAGCAGAGAGTGAGCTGGTGGAGTGAGCAGAGAGTGAGCTGGTGGAGTGAGCAGAGAGTGAGCTGGAGGAGTGAGTCTCTGGTGAGACAGCGCTGCACATACAGAGTCCATGGAGGAAGTTTAGTCTCTGTGATCCTCTCTGCAGTCTTTATGAGTCTAGAGCCTTCATCTGTGTGTGTGTGTGTGTGTGTGTGTCTCCATCAGTCCTCTGTAGTTCAGGGTGAGATGTGTGTGTAACAGAAACAGGCTTCCATAGTTGTTGATTTAAATGACCAATACATACAAGTATATATATAGATATATATATATATATATATATATATATAGAGAGAGAGAGAGAGAGAGACTATTAACAATAAAAAGCTGAGTCCAACTTATTGATTTAAAGTATTGTTTAAAATGGCATTTATAATGTATATAAGGTTATATATATTGATATAACCTCACATATATTAATATTATATTTATTGAGTATTGTATATAGAGGTTATATATTTATGACCTCAAATATATATTTATTTATATATATTTACATTACATGTATATGACCTCATATATATTTACATTACATTTATATAACCTCACATATATATTTACATTACATTTATATGACCTCATATATTTACATTATATTCATATGACGTCACACAGAAGGAAAGAGACTCTTTTCTCAGTTATAAATTCATAAAAACACTTTATTAGAAGAAGCCGCTTGACCAACATGGAGCTACGAGTGCGCAGCAGCAGTGCGCAGGTTCTCCCAGCTGACCGGAGGTCCGCCTTCGCTCCTGCGGTTCCCCGCCGTCGGGCTGACTCCGCCGCTGCCACTGACCTGAGGTCTGCTCGCTGTGCGCGGACACAGAGCCCCGCCCACAGGGAGGTTAAACTCACTCCGGCTTCCTCCTCCGGTGTCGCGAGCCGCCATTTTTGTATCAGAAAAAAACACAAAAATAACTATTTAAAAAAATATCTTCTCGGCTCGTGAGCTACCTGAGAACCCGCGTCACGTCAGGGAGACGTAACCTCGCGAGAATCTACGAGAGAAGAAGGTAAAACCCACTGTAAGGTAAGGAGCTAACAGTCTGCGTGCTAACGGGCTAACAGGAGCTACATCAAACTTCCGGTCGAGCCTTTTAGAATAAAATCCGGACTGACGGAATGTTCGAGTTAAGGTGTCACTTGTTTATGAAAAGCGTTGTTTATCATTAAATAGACAAAGTTAGACACAGCATGATGTATAGTTTTAACTCGAGCAATTCCAATTTAACTTCAAAATAAAGGCGTATATCATATTTCATAAAAACATGCAGCACACATTGCTTCCCTTTGAACAAAAGGGCAATCTATGTTTCTAAGATTTAACAATGACAACAAAGAATCAATTAAATGTTATTCATTAAATAAAAAACGAATATAAAAGAATAGACCTTAAAAAAACACTAATATAATATTTTCATCACTTAACGCTCTTATGTTGAAGGCGGCATCCACTACATCCGGTTCCGCCGCTCGCTAACGTGCCGCAGTAAACAACCCGTTTCGCGCTTTGCGGGAGAAAAGAGTGCACTTTGCCGCCCTGTTTGTTCTGACCGCGGAGTAATACGCGCGCACAGAGAGCCGTGTCACATGCGCGCGCGGAGGGATCTGTTCTGCTCGTCCGGGTCGTGCTAGCATTAGCTTAGCGGAGAGCTCGTCTCACGCACCGGAACGCGGTAAGTTTCTTCCTCTTCGTCCTCAAACGGAACACAGATAAATAATGATCTCCGTCTTCAGGCGTCAAAAGTGTGAGATTATATTAATTATGAGGAGTCGCACGAGGCGAGTCTCGCGCGGCGGTTTGACGGCGCGCGCTCGCAGAAGCTAGTTAACCGGATGTGGAAGTAGTTTTTTCTCTCGCGTGTAAAAGAGGACTTTTCCGTCCGACTTCCTCCGGAAAACACACGACTTAATGCCGCGCGGTTTCCTGTCTGTCGCCGCGCGTCGTGCTTGTGTTTGTGGGGGTCGTGTTTTTACCGGGCGTGTCGGTAAATACCGGGAGAGGAGCCGCGGCACGTGGCGGACTCTTTCTGCCCGTGGAGGCACGTAAGATGGCTCCTCGGCCGCGGGGAGGAAAGCTCGTCCCGCTCCGTTGAATTTCATGAGAAGAGGCGGGTTCCATTACCGGACAGGCGGCTAGCTCAGCTAGCTTCGGCTACTTGTTCCCATTAAAAGAAACCATTGTTCCCCGTTAAACACACCAACACGCCCATGAGGCCACCCAGTACTGTACACTACACACTGTACAATACTCTGGTACAAGTACTACTACCACACTGTACAATACTCTGGTACAAGTACTACTACCACACTGTACAATACTCTGGTACACTACACACTGTACAATACTCTGGTACAAGTACTACTACCACACTGTACAATACTCTGGTACAAGTAAAGTACTACTACCACACTGTACAATACTCTGGTACACTACACACTGTACAATACTCTGGTACAAGTACTACTACCACACTGTACAAGACTCTGGTACAAGTCAAAGTACTATAAGATTCAAGATATTTGTATTGTCGTGTGCACAGATAACAGGCAGTTATTCTGTACAATATAAAGCTTATCTTGCTGGGTCCTCCTAACACAGAATTACAATAAACTTTAAAGGGAAAAAAATAAAAATACACTTAAGGGAAAAAAAATTATAAATAAAAATAAGGCACAAAATATATTAACAGTATTGCACAGAAATATGTATAGAGTGCACTATGCATTGCTATACACTTTACTACTACTACCACACTGTACAATACTCTGGTACAAGGAAAAGTACTACTACCACACTACAATACTCTGGTACAAGGAAAGTACTACTACCACACTACAATACTCTGGTACAAGTAAAGTACTACTACCACACTGTACAATACTCTGGTACAAGTAAAGTACTACTACCACACTGTACAATACTCTGGTACAAGTAAAGTACTACTACCACACTGTACAATACTCTGGTACAAGTAAAGTACTACTACCACACTGTACAATACTCTGGTACAAGGAAAGTACTACTACCACACTACAATACTCTGGTACAAGTAAAGTACTACTACCACACTGTACAA
>JBAMJR010000366.1:12500-40000 GCA_038501785.1 Myoxocephalus aenaeus
GGGTTACTAGCTAGGAGCAGTGCTAGCTAGGAGCAGTGCTAGCTAGGAGCAGCGCTAGCTAGGAGCAGTGCTAGCTAGCTCCCCACTGCTGCTGCCCGCGTCCCCTCTGCCCAAGACGGGTGTCGGGCCGGGCCTGGTCCCGCTACCTTCGGTGGTTGTCGGGCGCTAGCGGAAGTTAGCGGGGAACTAGCATGAGCGCTAGCTGGCTACAGCGGGGAGCTAACCGAAGGTAGTAGCAGCTTGTAACCCGACTTTTACGGTATACATAGAACACATGTACATATGTGTGTGTATATATATTGTGTTTTATTTATATATTGTGTATTATCAGTGCTGGCGGTGCCGGCCAACAGCGTGACGGAGGAGGTGGTGACGGAGGAGCCTCAGGCTCCGCCCACCAGGAAGAGGAAGCTGGAGGTCAACAACCACAGCAACGCCGGAGAGACGGTGAGCGGGCCGCTGTGGTGTTGTGTTGTGTTGCTGCGTTGTTGCGTTGGTGTGTTAATGTTGTCTGTACTGCAGGAGCTGCTCCAGCGGCAGCTGCAGGAGGCCAACAGGAAGGCTCAGGAGTATCGGCAGCAGCTGATGCGTAAGGAGCTGGAGGCGGAGGAGTACCGCGTGAAGCTGGAGGCCATGTCGCAGTCTCACGCCGCCGCTAACGCCGCGGCTAGCGCCGCCGCCACCGCTAGCCCGGAGGAGGTGGTGGGGGGCGAGGAGGACGAGGAGGAGGAAGAGGAGGCCGGCCTGGTGGAGGAGGAGGGGGAGATGGTGGTGCTGCAGGAGGGAGGCATCATCATGGAGGGAGACGAGGGCCAGGTCACGCTGGTGGAGACCGGGGCCGAGGCCACCGAGGTCAGCTCCTAACGGGGGGGGCTAAGGGCGGCCGTTCATGGTCGCCTGGTCGGTGGCTGTCCACGACGCCACGGTAAACCTTTTTGAAGCCCGGCTGCTCGACCCTCGTTGTTGCACCATTTTGCTTCCCCAGAAGCGGACGAAAGGATCCTTTGGACACCAAGAGAACTCTGGACGGCTTTTCCATTTCATGTCTTCGTTGTTTATAATGGGTTTTGTTTTGGGATCTGATGACATCATGTTTAAGAGCACACAGAAGGGGGCGGGGCAAACAGAAGGGGCGGGGCCTCCAAACGGCGCCGTCTGACGCAACGGGAACCTTTTTGTTTTGTTCGGTCGCTCCTCAGCCAGACGATTGATGTTCGACCAGAGAACTCGCCTTCATCCCCGGACTGAACCGATCCGTGGTTTCATTATCGATGATTGATTGATTGAGTCTTAGTTTAGAACGATCCCCATCAGAGTCTCTTAAAGTCCAAAAAGAGATTTAAATTCCTGTCAGGGGAAACTAAATGTTCCCGTTAAAGAACCTGCGATGAAGAAACATCAAAGTTATTGCTGTTGACAAGGTCATCTATTGATTAGTGATCAATAACGCATAATTCCTTTAGAGGAGCTTCTGCCCGTTTTATCCCTTTAGCCACATTACATTCCTGCTGGGAGAGGAAGTGGGTTCTGATCATGTTATTGATCGCTTCCTGTCAGCTATTGATCACTTCCTGTCAGCTATTGATCACTTCCTGTCAGCTATTGATCGCTTCCTGTCAGCTATTGATCGCTTCCTGTCAGCTATTGATCACTTCCTGTCAGCTATTGATCACTTCCTGTCAGCTATTGATCGCTTCCTGTCAGCTATTGATCACTTCCTGTCAGCTATTGATCACTTCCTGTCAGCTATTGATCACTTCCTGTCAGCCGGTCGCCCCGCCTCGTTCCCGATCATTTGAGTTGAGTACGATAGTTATTTTTATACGCTCAGCAAAGCCAACCTTTTTCTATGTACATATTAAAGTTGTATTTTTGTAACCGTACCTGAATGCTTCACCGTGATGATGATGATGATGATGATGATGATGATGATGGCTGCATTGGTAATCTGAAATATAAACGCATTGCTTTTTTTGAACTTTCTTGTGTTTTTTGAAGCTTTTAAACGGCGACGCCTGAACTCATCACGAGGCGTTCAGGTGCTTGAGGTGAAGTGAGGATTGAACCACGAGCTGCTTGTGTGTAAATCATTGTGGGTCCACAACCAGATGAAACACACAATACATGTCGGGACTCATTCATTGTTTTATTTGTCTTAAATAAATAGTTTTAACGCTAAAGTTTAACCCTTTAAATATTTTATTTGTATATGTTCTTCATAAATGTCATTTGTGACGTTGCGAGCTACATTTATTTTTCATAGAATAAATTAAACGTCCTCCACAGTGAAGACATGATAGAAGCATCTTATATTAAAGATGTTTTGTTCAGTCAAAAGTCTTTTTGACCTCGGAGGCCGGAGGGTTGAAAGCTCAGGAACAGCTGCTAAAGGGCCCGGCTGCTTCACAGCTCCAGAAGGATGCTTGTTTGTTGATTTATTTTACCTTTACTAAACGGTAAGTTACTGTTTCCATTTAATGCTATTGTTATTATTTAAATAACATGTTTCCCGTTGTCTTAATCAGAGATTAAAGAGTTTATAATCTGACTGTTTTTCTTTCATTTCCAGAGCTTTCGCCCACATTCTGCCGTCGTTGACTGGACCGATGTACTGGTTTAACGATAAAGGTTAAAACCAAGTAAGTGGACATTTGAGTTACCTTTAGTCTACTTTAGTCGTCCTCTGGAGCTTTCGAGCGCACCACACTGTTTTCCTCTGCTGTTGAACCCTGAAATCCACTGAAAGCCCATTAAAGGGACTCTTACACTTTAACAGGGACAAACGTATTTGATTTAAATGAAAATGATCACTGTGATCGATGAGTGCTGAAGTTAGTGATGATTAAAACAGTGCTGATTCTAATTTAAATATAAATATGGATTGATCCCTGATATTTGACTACAGCTCCCATCAGGCTGGTTTCAGGGATATTCCCGCCCAGCTCGTGGATTAACGGCCCGATCAAAGTCCTGATTGACGTGTCCCGCCGACCAATCAGAGGCGGCGGAGGGAACGCGCGCGCGGCCAACCCCGTGCCAGAGGGGCGGGGCCAGAGCGCGAGGTATCATGGAGGATCAGTAGGCAGACTGAGGCCATCAGAGGAGAGCAGCCGCCGCTCCGATCCCCGGGAGATCCTCAGCCGCACGACACCCTCCCACCATGGACATGAAGAAGAGGATCACCCTGGAGCTGCGGAACCGGAGCCCGGCGGAGGTAAGCCGGCTCTTCTTATCGGACTAATGTTTTTAAAACTGTTGCCTGAAATAGCGACCCGGAGCCCGGCTGGCTGACCGTTGACCGTTGGCTTAAGAGAGCCGGGTCCCCGGCTCTCTTAAGCCAACGGTCAACGGTTCAGATCCCAGCGGAGCCGCGAACAGTTGACCGTTGGTCCGTCTTTAAAACAGCGGGAGGAGCTGGTGGACCCGGTCACCGGGGAGGTAGACGCGCTACCGGGTGAAGCTCCTGAACATACGGGTCCTCAGGGGACCGGAGCGGGAGTTTAACGGGGGCTCGCGACCTTCTTTTTTTTTTTTTTTTACAACGACATCCGCTGCTCCGTCGGACATTTTAAATCGCCAACGGCTTATAACTTGGACGGAAACGTCTCGTTTCCGGACGTTTTACAACAACAATAACTCAAAATAATCCTCGTTAAATTCGGTTTATAATTAAATGTCACTTTTTTTTTTCTCCGTCGACGTTTCGCGGGCTGCCCGGCTCGCGCGCGCTCACAGACATTTTGAGTGGGGGAAGCGCGTGCCCGGCGTCTTAATGTACAGGGAGCGGATTAGCGCGCGTTCTACGGGGTTTCTGTTTAAAAGGCTGTGTGTGTGTGTGTGTGTGTGTGTGTGTGTGTGTGTGTGTGTGTGTCAAAATGGCGTTCCTCGACTCTGCTTTAACGTCTTAATATCTCTGAAACGGTGATTTAAATATAAAACACTGTTTCTATAAAGCAGTCGGAGCTCCGCCTGTGTGATGACGTTATATAACCGGACTGCGCGTGCTCGTGCTCACGTTCACATTTTAAACAAATTTGCGAATTTACAAACTCAACTTCCTGGAGTCATGTTGGGGGGCGACAGATGGTGTGTGTGTGTGTGGAGGTTCAGCGTGCACACACTGCATGTAGATTAGAGTAGGTTAAACCCCCACACACACGTGCACGCGCACAGTGTGATGGTGTCCTGGTTGGCCTGCAGCTGAAACACTGAGTTACATAAACAGAAGAACCAGAGGAACTCTGGGTAATAAAACAACATCTGAGTGTATTTATTATTATGAATAATATATCTATCTGTTCTGTTACTGGCTGACGTGATTTAACCACCACATCATTTTATAAACAGAAATATGAGATTCAGTGATATTGTGATGTGAAGACCTCTGTGTGTAAAGTGGGTTTGCAGTTGATGTAGATTTCCTCCCGCTGATCACTGATTGGTCAGTCTGAGCAGCTGATCACTGATTGGTCAGTCTGAGCAGCTGATCACTGATTGGTCAGTCTGAGCAGCTGATCACTGATTGGTCAGTCTAATTTGACAGATGGATGTCTGGTCCCCTGGTGGCCGTTAGAGGAACAGCAGTGTCTTCAGAGTCACTACCTGAAGGTCAGCTGGTCCTTAGCTAAGAGAGGCGTTTAAAACACCTTAAAGCGGTCGGGGAGCATAACCCCAACGTGCTGTATTGTGTATTGATGATTGATGATTGATCCAGATAGCGGAGCTGGTGGTGGACAACAGCCGCTCTGCAGACGGAGAGGTGGAAGGTCTGACGGACAGCTTCACGGAGCTGGAGTTCCTCAGCATGGTGAACGTGGGCCTGAGCTCTCTGGCCAAGCTGCCTGCTCTGCCCAAGCTCCACAAGGTACACACACACACACACTGCCCAAGCTCCACAAGGTACACACACACACACACACTGCCCAAGCTCCACAAGGTACACACACACACACACACTGCCCAAGCTCCACAAGGTACACACACACACACACACTGCCCAAGCTCCACAAGGTACACACACACACACACTGCCCAAGCTCCACAAGGTACACACACACACACACACACTGCCCAAGCTCCACAAGGTACACACACACACACACACACTGCCCAAGCTCCACAAGGTACACACACACACACACACACACACACACACTGCCCAAGCTCCACAAGGTACACACACACACACACACACACACACTGCCCAAGCTCCACAAGGTACACACACACACACACACTGCCCAAGCTCCACAAGGTACACACACACACACACACACACACACACACACACTGTCCAAGCTCCACAAGGTACACACACACACACACACACTGCCCAAGCTCCACAAGGTACACACACACACACACACACACTGCCCAAGCTCCACAAGGTACACACACACACACACACACTGCCCAAGCTCCACAAGGTACACACACACACACACACTGCCCAAGCTCCACAAGGTACACACACACACACACTGCCCAAGCTCCACAAGGTACACACACACACACACACACTGCCCAAGCTCCACAAGGTACACACACACACACACACACTGCCCAAGCTCCACAAGGTACACACACACACTGCCCAAGCTCCACAAGGTACACACACACACACACACACACACTGCCCAAGCTCCACAAGGTACACACACACACACACACTGCCCAAGCTCCACAAGGTACACACACACACACACACACTGCCCAAGCTCCACAAGGTACACACACACACACACACACTGCCCAAGCTCCACAAGGTACACACACACACACTGCCCAAGCTCCACAAGGTACACACACACACACTGCCCAAGCTCCACAAGGTACACACACACACACACACACTGCCCAAGCTCCACAAGGTACACACACACACACACACACACTGCCCAAGCTCCACAAGGTACACACACACACACACTGCCCAAGCTCCACAAGGTACACACACACACACACACACTGCCCAAGCTCCACAAGGTACACACACACACACACACTGCCCAAGCTCCACAAGGTACACACACACACACACACTGCCCAAGCTCCACAAGGTACACACACACACACTGCCCAAGCTCCACAAGGTACACACACACACTGCCCAAGCTCCACAAGGTACACACACACACTGCCCAAGCTCCACAAGGTACACACACACACACACACACACACACTGCCCAAGCTCCACAAGGTACACACACACACACACACACTGCCCAAGCTCCACAAGGTACACACACACACACACACACACTGCCCAAGCTCCACAAGGTACACACACACACACACACACACTGCCCAAGCTCCACAAGGTACACACACACACACACACTGCCCAAGCTCCACAAGGTACACACACACACACACACTGCCCAAGCTCCACAAGGTACACACACACACTGCCCAAGCTCCACAAGGTACACACACACACTGCCCAAGCTCCACAAGGTACACACACACACTGCCCAAGCTCCACAAGGTACACACACACACACACACTGCCCAAGCTCCACAAGGTACACACACACACACACACACACACACTGCCCAAGCTCCACAAGGTACACACACACACTGCCCAAGCTCCACAAGGTACACACACACACACACACTGCCCAAGCTCCACAAGGTACACACACACACACACACTGCCCAAGCTCCACAAGGTACACACACACACACTGCCCAAGCTCCACAAGGTACACACACACACTGCCCAAGCTCCACAAGGTACACACACACACACTGCCTAAACTACCCAAGCTCCACACGGTCATAAACCACTCTGCATTCTTCTTGATGTGAAAGATGAGATGGACCTCTACGCGGTGAACATCAGTGTGTTGTTGTTGTTGTTGTGCTGACGGAGACTCTTGTGTCCAGTTGGAGCTGAGCGACAACAACCTGTCTGGGTCTCTGGAGACGCTGTCGGAGAAATGTCCCAACCTGACCTACCTGAACCTGAGCGGCAACAAGATCAAAGAGCTGAGCAACGTGGAGGCGCTGGTGAGAGAGACACACACATGTATACAGACACACACATGTATACACACACACACATGTATACACACACACACATGTATACACACACACACACACACACACACACATGTATACACACGCATGTATACACACACACACGCATGTATACACACACACACGCATGTATACACACACACACGCATGTATACACACACACACGCATGTATACACACACACGCATGTATACACACACACACACATGTATACACACACACACACATGTATACACACACACACATGTATACACACACACACACGTATACACACACACACACACACGTATACACACACACACACACACGTATATACACACACACACACGTATACACACACGCGCACGTATACACACACGCGCATGTATACACACACACGCGCATGTATACATGCGCGTGTGTGTGTATACACACACACGCATGTATACACACGCGCGCGCATACATGTATACACACACACATGTATACACGCGCGTCATGTATTGTTGTTAGGATCTCTCACACACTCGCACTCTTTATGAAGCCGTTTGAGCTGCTAACATGCTAACTGTGTTGAAGCGCTAACATGCTAACTGTGTTGAAGCCTTTTGAAGCGCTAACATGCTAACTGTGTTGAAGCCTTTTGAAGCGCTAACATGCTAACTGTGTTGAAGCGCTAACATGCTAACTGTGTTGAAGCCTTTTGAAGCGCTAACATGCTAACTGTGTGGAAGCCGTTTGGAGAGCTAACATGCTAACTCTGTTGAAGCCGTTTGGAGAGCTAACATGCTAACTCTGTGGAAGCCGTTTGGAGAGCTAACATGCTAACTGTGTGGAAGCCGTTTGGAGAGCTAACATGCTAACTGTGTGGAAGCCGTTTGGAGAGCTAACATGCTAACTGTGTTCTCCTCTCTAGCAAAACCTGAAGAGCCTGCAGAGTCTGGACCTGTTCAACTGTGAGATCACGTCCCTGGAGGACTACCGGGAGAGCGTGTTCGACCTGCTGCCCCAGGTGACCTACCTGGACGGCTTCGACCAGGAGGACAACGAGGCCCCCGACAGCGAGGCCGACGACGAAGGTCAGTCCAGGGGATCAGAACCCCGCTAGACCAGGGTCCTGGTTTCACAGGGCCCCGGTTTTGTGGGGGCAATGTGAAACAGAACCTGGTCTTGAACGTGGTCTCTGTGGACCAGAACCTGGTCTGGAACGTGGTCTCTGTGGGACCAGAACCTGGTCTGGAACGTGGTCTCTGTGGGACCAGAACCTGGTCTTGAACGTGGTCTCTGTGGGACCAGAACCTGGTCTTGAACGTGGTCTCTGTGGACCAGAACCTGGTCTTGAACGTGGTCTCTGTGGGACCAGAACCTGGTCTTGAACGTGGTCTCTGTGGGACCAGAACCTGGTCTCTGTGGGACCAGAACCTGGTCTTGAACGTGGTCTCTGTGGACCAGAACCTGGTCTTGAACGTGGTCTCTGTTGCAGACGAGGAGGACGGGGAGGCGGGGCCAGCCGGAGACTACAATGACGACGACGATGACGACGATGATGAAGAGGAGGACGAGGACGGCTCGGAGGGGGGCGAGGTGGGACCGGGCTTCCTGGTGAACCGGACCACTCAGGTGGGCTCCCATGATGCACCTGGTCAGACCAGGCAGAACAGTCACTTCCTGTTGTATATGCATGTACATATTATCATATTTATACACAAGTATATTTTATTTATATATTATTGGGGATTGTGTTTATAATTAAGTCACATGACGTCGTCTCGACCAATAGATAGAGAGCGTCAGTGTTGGCCAATTAGAAACAAGCTTTTATTCTGAAAGTATTGACTGATGAGAATCTTCCTCTCAGGACGACGATGATGATGAGGATGACTTCCCGGAGGAGGAGGAGGAAGGTGAGTGAAGCGCCAGGCGATGATTTGATTGGTCAGAATGATGTCGCCCTCCTCTGATTGGCTCTCTCTCTCTACAGAGGAACAAGCGGGCGTTCAAGGAGAGAAGAGGAAGAGAGACGTGGACGACGAAGGCGAGGATGACGAGGACGATGAAGAGGACTAGTCCTCCAGGACGTCTCCAGTTCCTCAGTCTCTATTTTAGATAATATATAAGATTTTATCAGAACTTCCCGTGTTTCCCTTTAAAACCCGGTCCAGGATCAGTCCTCTCCTTCCCTGGACCCGACCCGGTCCTGAACCTGGTCCTGAACCCGGTCCTGAACCCGGTCCTGAACCTGGTCCTGAACCTGGTCCTGAACCTGGTCCAGGATCAGTCCTCTCCTTCCCTGGACCCGACCTGGTCCTGAACCCGGTCCTGAACCTGGTCCTGGTCCTGGTCCTGGTCCAGGAGCCTCAGACAGGAAGTGAAGAGACCCCTTGAAGACCAGGACTGGGTCTTGCTGCTGCCATATCTGATCCTGGACCCCGGTCTGAGCCGAGGTCCTTTAGACCCGTTAGACCGGCTGTAGCCGGGTCCCCGTGTGCGTTAGATTTGTCGTAGGGCGCGTTCAGGCGGGAGGGAACGTCGTCAGCTGTTTGTTTGTTTTTGTTTCCGCGAGGCGGAGCCCGCCGCGTCTGATTCAGGTGTCTCTGCTCTGCGTGGGATTCTGCAGCTTCTTCCTCTCAAGCGACTTTTAACTGTTTCACACTCTTTAAAACAGACACTGCCATACTTAAACATACAAGTACACAGGAAGTGAGTTCAGTACTTCCTAGTTTAAGTAAGGAAAGGGTGTGTACTTAACCCCTTCCTTACTTAAACATACAAGTACACAGGAAGTGAGTTCAGTACTTACTAGTTTAAGTAAGGAAAGGGTGTGTACTTAACCCGTTCCATACTTAAACATACAAGTACACAGGAAGTGAGTTCAGTACTTCCTAGTTTAAGTAAGCAAAGGGTGTGTACTTAACCCCTTCCATACTTAAACATACAAGTACACAGGAAGTGAGTTCAGTACTTCCTAGTTTAAGTAAGGAAAGGGTGTGTACTTAACCCGTTCCATACTTAAACACACAAGTACACAGGAAGTGAGTTCAGTACTTCCTAGTTTAAGTAAGGAAAGGGTGTGTACTTAACCCCTTCCTTACTTAAACACACAAGTACACAGGAAGTGAGTTCAGTACTTCCTAGTTTAAGTAAGGAAAGGGTGTGTACTTAACCCCTTCCATACTTAAACACACAAGTACACAGGAAGTGAGTTCAGTACTTCCTAGTTTAAGTAAGGAAAGGGTGTGTACTTAACCCCTTCCATACTTAAACATACAAGTACACAGGAAGTGAGTTCAGTACTTCCTAGTTTAAGTAAGGAAAGGGTGTGTACTTAACCCCTTCCTTACTTAAACACACAAGTACACAGGAAGTGAGTTCAGTACTTACTAGTTTAAGTAAGGAAAGGGTGTGTACTTGACCCCTTCCTTACTTGAACATACAAGTACACAGGAAGTGCGTACTTAACCCCTTCCTGGACACCAGGAGTCTGTTCACTCTGCTCAACCAATCAGAGCCCTGTGAGGAGCGCCTGGGGGCGTGGCTTGGGTATCTCCCGTTAGCTTAAATGCTACGTGTGTTCTTCAGAGTGAAAGTCTGTCGGTTCAAACCGTTTTAAGGCAATATTGTAAATAGACTGGTTTGAGGTTGTTTTGTAAATCCTTCACAGGTTAGTCGACCTTTGACCCTCATGTTTGACTCTGTGCTGTGACTTGAGGGGTTTTGAATAAAAAACATTTAAAAGAGGAAGTTGGTGCAAACGTTTTTATTGTTGAGCGGGAAAAAGAGGAGGAGCTACGAGGAGGCGGAGCTGCAGGGCGAGCTGCAGGGTCCTAAAGCCCTCCCTCATTTAATTTAACCTGGACGTGAATATGTATTATTATTATAGAATATTATTATTATAGAATATTATTCTAGAAATCAATTCATGGAGGAAATCAGCAGATTAAAAGTAAAAAATGAACTTCAGCTTAAACTGAATATTTTTATTAAATATAATAAATAATGTATACTAAAATATAATTAATACTAATGTATAATACAAAATACTAGTATATTATAAATATGTCAGTTTAATACTTTGACTACATGTTATTGATTAAACTGACATTCTTTTACTGTGATTTAAATGATTAGCACCGTAAACACAATAATTAAATAAAAACTTATTGTGAAAATCATGTCTTCAGTTTGTCTTTTTATTTAAACTTCTTTTTTTAATATTTATATATTTTTCATTATTTAGAACTTAAGTCAGTTTACATAAAAACTAAATACAAAGTTCAGATAGAAAAGTACATAAAACTGAAGGTAAGAATAAATAAAGCTCATTAAATTCCAGTTTGACAACATGACTCAAATGAGTTGTAGATATCTGTGTGTGTGTGTGTGTGTGTGTGTGTGTGTGTGTCTCTCTCTCTGTGTGTGTGTGTGTGTGTGTGTGTGTGTGTGTCCTCTTGGTGGCGCTGTCGTCTTTCTGCTGTCTAACGGCCTCTGAAACCAAACTGCATTCATTTTATTTAAGTCATTGAAAAATAGATTATGTTTAAATGATGAACATTGATCTTTTATTGATCATCAGTCAATAAATCCTCAGATTGAGTTCAGCTCACATTCATAAAGGAGCTCATGTTGAAACGTTTCCTGTTAGGAGACGAGTGGATGAGGAGACGAGTGGATGAGGAGACGAGTGGATGAGGAGACGAGTGGATGAGGAGAGGAGACGAGTGGATGAGGAGAGGAGACGAGGAGGACTCTTTGACTCTTTCTTCTTCTCCACTCAGATTTAACACCGATGACAACGGGTAAATTGTCCTTTAATGGACGTAACAGCTGTGAACACACACACACACACACACACACACTCACACTCACACTCACACACACTCACACACACACTCCCAGCCTCCCCAGAGAGTTTCCTGTCTGACAGTCCCATGGGATTCAGCTGCTCCGATTGGTCGGTGAGTGTCAGCTGATCACAGCTCCTAGTAAGTACTAGTACTACAGAGTATTTCTACTCTGTAGTACTAGTACTACAGAGTAGAAATACTCAGAAGTGTGTGTGTGTGTGTCATCTCCTCTGAAATATTTACACTCTGACCTCAAAGCTTTTGGTCGTCATGTTATTTTTATAAGACACAGAAACATTAACACACGCACACACACACACGCACACACACGCACACACACACACACACACACACACACACACACACAGAGACACACACACACACGCACACACACACACACACACGCACAGACACGCACACAGAGAGAGAGACACACACACACTTTGTTCCTCATCTGATAAACTTTCTGTTTCCTTGACTTCAGACTTGTTTTTATTGTTTTTATATTATTATCATTATTAATATTATAGTACTATGTACTCTACAAGTAGTATTAGTATTATAGAGGTATTGTACAATTATTACAAGAGTATTATGGGAGTATTGTACTGGTATTGTCCTAGTTGCACTAGTATTATTTAACTATTTTACTAGTATTATGGGAGTACTGTACTAGTATTGTCCAAGTAGTATAGGAGTATTGTCCAAGTAGTATAGGAGTATTGTACTAGTAGTATAGGAGTATTGTCCAAGTAGTATAGGAGTATTGTACTAGTAGTATAGGAGTATTGTACTAGTAGTATAGGAGTATTGTACTAGTAGTATAGGAGTATTGCACTAGTAGTATAGGAGTATTGTACTAGTAGTATAGGATGTACTAGTAGTATAGGAGTATTGTACTAGTAGTATAGGAGTATTGTCCAAGTAGTATAGGAGTATTGTACTAGTAGTATAGGAGTATTGTCCAAGTAGTATAGGAGTATTGTACTAGTAGTATAGGAGTATTGCACTAGTAGTATAGGAGTATTGTACTAGTAGTATAGGGGTATTGTCCAAGTAGTATAGGAGTATTGTCCAAGTAGTATAGGAGTATTGTACTAGTAGTATAGGAGTATTGTACTAGTAGTATAGGAGTATTGTACTAGTAGTATAGGAGTATTGTCCAAGTAGTATAGGAGTATTGCACTAGTAGTATAGGAGTATTGTACTAGTAGTATAGGAGTATTGCACTAGTAGTATAGGAGTATTGTACTAGTAGTATAGGAGTATTGTACTAGTAGTATAGGAGTATTGCACTAGTAGTATAGGAGTATTGCACTAGTAGTATAGGAGTATTGCACTAGTAGTATAGGAGTATTGCACTAGTAGTATAGGAGTATTGTACTAGTAGTATAGGAGTATTGTCCAAGTAGTATAGGAGTATTGTCCAAGTAGTATAGGAGTATTGCACTAGTAGTATAGGAGTATTGTACTAGTAGTATAGGAGTATTGTCCAAGTAGTATAGGAGTATTGCACTAGTAGTATAGGAGTATTGTACTAGTAGTATAGGAGTATTGTCCAAGTAGTATAGGAGTATTGCACTAGTAGTATAGGAGTATTGTCCAAGTAGTATAGGAGTATTGCACTAGTAGTATAGGAGTATTGTACTAGTAGTATAGGAGTATTGTACTAGTAGTATAGGAGTATTGTACTAGTAGTATAGGAGTATTGCACTAGTAGTATAGGAGTATTGCACTAGTAGTATAGGAGTATTGCACTAGTAGTATAGGAGTATTGCACTAGTAGTATAGGAGTATTGTACTAGTAGTATAGGAGTATTGTACTAGTAGTATAGGAGTATTGCACTAGTAGTATAGGAGTATTGTACTAGTAGTATAGGAGTATTGTACTAGTAGTATAGGAGTATTGTACTAGTAGTATAGGAGTATTGCACTAGTAGTATAGGAGTATTGCACTAGTAGTATAGGAGTATTGCACTAGTAGTATAGGAGTATTGCACTAGTAGTATAGGAGTAGTATGTAACAGAGCTCGGGTCCCCACTGACTGACTCTGTCACCCCCAGTTATTTAATTTTAATTTTTAATTTTTAATTTTTTAATTCTTATTTTTATTTTTTCTCTTTCTTTCTCTTACCGGTCACTCCTCTGCACACCTCATGTTTAAACACTCGTCACTTTAACGTATCTGTTGTCTGAGCACTTTATTATCTACACTTATGTAATACCCACTGCACTGTTGTTGTTGTTGTTGTTGTTGTTGTTGCTGTTGTTGTTGTCGTTGTTGTTGTTGTCGTTGTTGTTGTTGCTGTTGTTGTTGTTGTCGTTGTTGCTGTTGTTGTTGTTGTTGTCGTTGTTGTTGTCGTTGTTGTTGCTGTTGTTGTTGTTGTCGTTGTCGTTGTTGTCGTTGTCGTTGTTGTTGTTGTCGTTGTTGTTGTCGTTGTTGTTGTTGTCGTTGTTGCTGTTGTTGCTGTTGTCGTTGTTGCTGTTGTTGTCGTTGTTGTTGCTGTTGTCGTTGTTGTTGTTGTCGCTGTTGTTGCTGTTGTTGTTGTTGTTGTTGTTGTTGTTGTTTGCCTCGTCTAACGTCCCGTGTCCATGTCTAATGTCTGCACCTTCCGCCTCGTAAAATTCCTCGTTTGTGAAAACATTCCTGGCAATAAACAGTTTCTGATTCTGATTTATTTATATACTTTATTAGTCTGAACATTTATTTTTTGTTTGTATAAATTCACATGAAATATAAAAATAAATAAATAAATAATAACAGAAACAGGAGAAAGAGGAAAAGATGGAGGAGACGTTGAGATTAAAGAAGGTCGAGGTTTGGAACAGACGCTGCAGGGCTCTGAGTCACACACACACACACACACACACACACACACACACACACACACACCCACACACCCACAACACACACACACACACACACACACACCATCCCCCAACACACACACACACACACACACACACACACACACACACACACACACACACGCACGCGCCTCTATAATCCCTCCTGTTTTAAATGAGAACAAACTGTAACACTGACCTGGTACACTGTGTGTGTGTGTGTGTGTGTGTGTGTGTGTGTGTGTGTGTGTGTGTGTGTGTGTGTGTGTGTGTAAATAAAACATGGAACACACATTAACACACTCAGAGAGAATCAGTGTAAATAATTTATGGAACTTTGTGTTGAACACGAATCAAACGTTTCATCTCAAAACCCAGTTTCACGTAGACCAGGACCAGAGAGACCAGAGAGACCAGAGAGACCAGAGAGACCAGAGAGACCAGGACCAGAGAGACCAGAGAGACCAGGACCAGAGAGACCAGAGAGACCAGAGAGACCAGAGAGACCAGAGAGACCAGGACCAGAGAGACCAGAGAGACCAGAGAGACCAGGACCAGAGAGACCAGGACCAGAGAGACCAGAGAGACCAGGACCAGAGAGACCAGGACCAGAGAGACCAGGACCAGAGAGACCAGAGAGACCAGAGAGACCAGGACCAGAGAGACTAGAGAGACCAGAGAGACCAGAGAGACCAGGACCAGAGAGACCAGAGAGACCAGAGAGACCAGGACCAGAGAGACCAGGACCAGAGAGACCAGGACCAGAGAGACCAGAGAGACCAGGACCAGAGAGACCAGAGAGACCAGGACCAGAGAGACCAGAGAGACCAGAGAGACCAGGACCAGAGAGACCAGAGAGACCAGAGAGACCAGGACCAGAGAGACCAGAGAGACCAGGACCAGAGAGACCAGAGAGACCAGAGAGACCAGGACCAGAGAGACCAGGACCAGAGAGACCAGAGAGACCAGGACCAGAGAGACTAGAGAGACCAGAGAGACCAGGACCAGAGATACCAGAGACACCAGGACCAGAGAGACCAGAGAGACCAGAGAGACCAGGACCAGAGAGACCAGGACCAGAGAGACCAGGACCAGAGAGACCAGAGAGACCAGAGAGACCAGGACCAGAGAGACCAGGACCAGAGAGACCAGGACCAGAAAGACCAGGACCAGAGAGACCAGAGAGACCAGGACCCAGAGAGACCAGGACCAGAGAGACCAGGACCAGAAAGACCAGGACCAGAAAGACCAGGACCAGAGAGACCAGAGAGACCAGGACCAGAGAGACCAGGACCAGAGAGACCAGGACCAGAGAGACCAGAGAGACCAGGACCAGAGAGACCAGAGAGACCAGGGAGACCAGGACCAGAGAGACCAGAGAGACCAGGGAGACCAGAGAGACCAGAGAGACCAGGACCAGAGAGACCAGGACCAGAGAGACCAGGACCCAGAGAGACCAGAGAGACCAGAGAGACCAGGACCAGAGAGACCAGAGAGACCAGGACCAGAGAGACCAGAGAGACCAGGACCAGAGAGACCAGGACCAGAGAGACCAGAGAGACCAGGGAGACCAGGACCAGAGAGACCAGAGAGACCAGGGAGACCAGAGAGACCAGAGAGACCAGGACCAGAGAGACCAGGACCAGAGAGACCAGGACCAGAGAGACCAGAGAGACCAGGACCAGAGAGACCAGAGAGACCAGGACCCAGAGAGACCAGGACCAGAGAGACCAGAGAGACCAGAGAGACCAGGACCAGAGAGACCAGAGAGACCAGGACCAGAGAGACCAGAGAGACCAGGACCAGAGAGACCAGGACCAGAGAGACCAGGACCAGAGAGACCAGAGAGACCAGGACCAGAGAGACATGTAGACGAGGTCCTCCTCATGGGGGAATAATATCGTAATGCTAAGCTAACTGCTAAGTTAACTCAGATATTATCATGCTAGCATGGTCTTTGTGCTAAGCTAGGCTGAGTCTTTGTGCTAAACTAGGCTGAGTCTTTGTGCTAAGCTAGGCTGAGTCTGTGTGCTAAACTAGGCTGAGTCTTTGTGCTAAACTAGGCTGAGTCTTTGTGCTAAGCTAGGCTGAGTCTTTGTGCTAAACTAGGCTGAGTCTTTGTGCTAAGCTAGGCTGAGTCTGTGTGCTAAACTAGGCTGAGTCTTTGTGCTAAACTAGGCTGAGTCTTTGTGCTAAGCTAGGCTGAGTCTGTGTGCTAAGCTAGGCTGAGTCTGTGTGCTAGGCTGAGTCTTTGTGCTAAACTAGGCTGAGTCTTTCTGCTAAACTAGGCTGAGTCTTTCTGCTAAACTAGGCTGAGTCTGTGTGCTAAGCTAGGCTGAGTCTGTGTGCTAAACTAGGCTGAGTCTGTGCTAAACTAGGCTGAGTCTTTGTGGTAAGCTAAGCTGAGTCTTTGTGGTAAGCTAGGCTGAGTCTGTGTGCTAAGCTAGGCTGAGTCTGTGTGCTAAACTAGGCTGAGTCTTTCTGCTAAGCTAGGCTGAGTCTTTCTGCTAAGCTAGGCTGAGTCTGTGTGCTAAGCTAGACTGAGTCTGTGTGCTAAGCTAGGCTGAGTCTTTGTGCTAAGCTAGGCTGAGTCTTTCTGCTAAACTAGGCTGAGTCTGTGTGCTAAGCTAGGCTGAGTCTTTCTGCTAAGCTAGGCTGAGTCTTTCTGCTAAACTAGGCTGAGTCTTTGTGCTAAGCTAGGCTGAGTCTGTGTGCTAAGCTAGGCTGAGTCTGTGTGCTAAACTAGGCTGAGTCTTTGTGCTAAGCTAGGCTGAGTCTGTGTGCTAAGCTAGGCTGAGTCTGTGTGCTAGGCTGAGTCTTTGTGCTAAACTAGGCTGAGTCTTTCTGCTAAACTAGGCTGAGTCTTTCTGCTAAACTAGGCTGAGTCTGTGTGCTAAGCTAGGCTGAGTCTGTGTGCTAAACTAGGCTGAGTCTGTGCTAAACTAGGCTGAGTCTTTGTGGTAAGCTAAGCTGAGTCTTTGTGGTAAGCTAGGCTGAGTCTGTGTGCTAAGCTAGGCTGAGTCTGTGTGCTAAACTAGACTGAGTCTGTGTGCTAAGCTAGGCTGAGTCTTTGTGCTAAGCTAGGCTGAGTCTTTCTGCTAAACTAGGCTGAGTCTGTGTGCTAAGCTAGGCTGAGTCTTTCTGCTAAGCTAGGCTGAGTCTTTCTGCTAAACTAGGCTGAGTCTTTGTGCTAAGCTAGGCTGAGTCTGTGTGCTAAGCTAGGCTGAGTCTGTGTGCTAAGCTAGGCTAATCAGCCTTCATGAAACAAAGACAAAGAGGAGGTTTATAAATAACACAGCAGATTAGTCATTAAGAAATGCTCACGCATGCATATACAATAACACACACACACACACACACACACACACACACACACACACACACACACACACACACACACACACACACACACACACACACACACAGGTCAGTGAGCTGTAATGCAGAGCAGATGTAGGGCAGCACAAACAGGATCGCTCCATTACACAACTCCACCTCTATGTGTGTGTGTGTGTGTGTGTGTGTGTGTGTGTGTGTGTGTGTGTGTGTGTGTGTGTGTGTGTGTCCTACTAACTGATGAAGCTCCCTCTGGGCTCTCGGCCAATCAGGCGGCTGGATTCCTGATCATGTGATTTCTGCATTTGAGTCTCATCTTCAGTTAAAAGTTGAACATTAATATCAAAGAGATGAAAGTTATGAAATAAAAATCTCCACGAACCAGCTTGTTTGTTTGTCTTGTTTTATTTTGCACGTGAAGACGAAGACGCTTTCTAGTAAACAGTGTTGTTTGGCTCCATTTACCCACAATGCATTGCCATTTACAGTCATTCAAACATCATTAAAAACATCGATATATAAATCTGGAGCAAAAAGAAGATTTGAAAGAAGTCGTTTGTTGTAAATGTGCTGAAACCTTCAAATGAAACTAAAAACATTAAAGTTTAACGAGTGACTCCACGTGAATATTTTAATATTTTAATATTTTAATAAACTTCCAACAACCGACAAACGTTTAAATAGAAAAACTTTCCGTCAGCTGGTGTTCGATCAATAAGAAAAGGTTTTAAAAAAGAGTTTAATAAAGTTTCTGATTGTTCACAACGATGACTTTAATAAATCATATTTATCATAAAACAACTGTAGAAGTATTGTTTGCTCAGAAATATTTATAGTACACACATTTAGGAGAGGAACGTGTATTTATGTCGGACGATCAATAAATCTTATTGCAGATATTAAATATTATTTAATATCTGATATATATATTTTATATCTGATAAAGATATATATATATATATATATATATATATATATATATATATATATATCAGATATTAAATATATAAATGTCGGCTAATAAGATTTAGTTATTATTATTTTGATAATTTGATTGTTTTTGCGTAAAATATCCGAAACCCTTGAAAAAATACTAATTACGGGATTTGTACGTTTTAATTTGTTTGTTATTGACATTTAAATTTAAATTTTTTTAATTCTGTAACACAAATCTTTTGTCAAATACGATGTTGAAAATTTACAAATAATATAAATTGTAATGTAAATTTCAAGACAAGTTTATATTTCAATTGTAAAATATTTTGGTCCTTATCATTTTATAACATTATTAACGTTATGTTTTTATTAAAATAATCCTAAATGTAATATCCTGAAATATCCCGTTAATTGTGTGACATAATTTGGTAAAATCAAATATTAATAAATCCTGTTTTATTAACTTTTAAACGTTCCTTCGTTCCAAATCGAGTGTTTAGATCCAGTTTACGAGATAATAATAATATAATAATAATAATAATAATAATATAACAATATCACCTCATTATTTCAAAGACATATTGCACAGACGGTGGTTCATATTCATATTAATTTCTGCGTTCAGAGGAAGACGTGTTCTGTGTTTCATTATTGCTTTTTTCTCTCTTCATCTCGTTAAATATTAAACTTCCTGTTTTTTTTCTTGCAGCTTTTTAATGTTTAAAAACGTGAAATCTGTTGAGATTAAAAAAACGTCAACAGAGATAAATAACGCTACAGCTAAATCAAGTCATAGGATATAAACAGATTCACACATTAAGACAGAATATATATTAGCAAATGAATAAAGTATAAAGTATTAATAATTAATAAACGTCGTGCTCGTTAGTGCCTTTGTGTTCTCGCCATATTGAAAAAGTTCCCGTTGTATAAACGTTGACATCTTTGTTTGGAGAAAAAGTCTTTTTTAAAAGAATGAATTGTATTTTTTATCTTCCAAAAAACCTGAAGTTCTCTTTCCAGAAGCAACCGTCAGGAGGAAGAGGAGGAAGAAGAGGAAGAGGAAGAAGAAGAAGAAGAAGAAGAAGAAGAAGAAGAAGAAGCGAGTTCCTCTCCATTGAAACTGGATTCATAGTGTGAAAAGTGATTAAAGGATTAAAGAAGCTCGCTGGTGTCGAAAGAACTCCTCAAAACATTTTGAGGAACAGAATTTTTAAAAAATCCTCAAAAATGACCCGTTTAGTTTCTGCTACTTTTTCGCTGAGAGAATTCTTTTAGTCGAGGAGTAGAGAACCCTCCTCGTCACGGCGTCTCAGACTCCTCGTCGCCTTCGAGCGACGTCGTCGGCGAGGTGGGCGTGTCCTCCTGGGGCGGTTTTTTGGGCGACCCGGCTGCCGCCGCCATCTTCTCGTAGGTCCTCCTGCGCTGCCGCCGCAGCGTCTGGCTCTGCAGCTGCTTCACTTCCTGCAGGACCTCCTGCGCCTCCTTCCACGACGACACGGCCTCCTCCAGGAGGCGCTCGGCCTCTTCGCGCCTCCTCTCCACCTCCGGATCCGGGTCCATCTCCGGATCCGGGTCCACCGCCGGATCCCTCGAGTCCACGCGTGTGGACTCGAGGGATCCGCAGAAGCTCGGGGAGTTCTTCTGACTTGGACTCGGGGATCCTTTGCCGCTCCCCAGACGAGGGGAGTCCGTTTCATCGGATCCTTGAGCCCGATAGCGGTCAGATCCTCCTCCGACGCTCGGAGGCGATTCGGGTGACTTCTGGACGGGAGCGTTGTCCTCCTTGCCGGAGGGTCCCTCGGTGGGTTTTGGTGAACGGACCGTGTCGAAGCTCTTTGTCCGAGTCTGAGGTGAATCTTTCAGTCGGGGAGAGTCGGTCGCTTTAGCGGCGGGCGAGTGGGATCCTCTGGATCTAGGCGAGTCTGCCCCTTTGGAGCGAGTCCTCTTGGCTTTGGATCGAGGAGACTCTCGTCCTCTCAGGCGGGGAGAGTCTTTCCCCCGGAGGCGAGGCGAGTCGCTGCTCCTGCTCCTCGAAGATCCAGACGACCTGCTGAAGAGGACAAAGACGATCGATCAATTACTCTACTTCTACGTCACTCCTCCTCAGTCCAGATATGGTCACTTCCTGTTCATCGGTTGTAAAAAAGTAAGCCCCTTCGTCCTTGTTGAGGGACGCAAAACCAGCAAAATGTCTTTCAGAAAAGAACCTGAAACTCAAGAAGTTACCATAAATTCCTGGTTGGATCCACCCAGAAGTTGTGGTGAAGCTGGGTCCAGATTGTTAAGATACAACATTGACGATGGAAACCAAGTCGCTGACTTGTGCTCCACAAGGGAAGTGGAGGTTTAAGTCAAGTACTCGTCCATTTTGGACACAGCACCTTGAGCTCAAATTAGATTTGAATGAATGATATTCTGGTACCCAGAGGTTTGATCATAGAGATTACTTTGACCACCAATCTTTACCAACTGTAAGCCATCCATCACTCCTGAAAGTGTCAGTAAAAACAATAATGTGAATGTGAGAGTTGTTTGTGTCCATGATACAAAAAAGTCTTGGAGACTTTGCTCAAAATATTATTAAAATATTTGTGAAAATAAAAGAAACCTGGAGTGAGGAGAGTCTGAGCCCCTGAGGTGGTGGAGGCGGGGCGAGTCGATGCCCTTCAGGTAAGGCGAGCTGCCTCCTCGTTCCCTCTCTGCTTTGGCCTTCTGCAGCTCCTGCAAATCATAACACACAACATTAATCTGAATTACATCCCATCCTTTCATTTCTGCATTATTTGGTTCTGGTGACTGAAGTCTCACAATACAGTCAGACAAATAAAAAAATAAAAAAATAGCGAAGCTCAATGAACTCAATGAGTCACACCTGCAGTCTCATCTCCTCCAGCAGCTCCTGAGCCCTCTGCATCCTCTGAGCGATGAGGCTCTGCAGCTGACCGACCGGCTGCACCGAAGCCCCGCCCACTTTCTCCTCTTCGGTCGGACAACGCCGAAGAGCCGAGCGCAACTCGGAGCGAATCATCGCCGGTCTGAGCAGAGGATGGAGGGTATGGAGGGTAAGGAGAAGAAGGAGGGTATGGAGGGTATGGAGGGTCAGAAGGGTCAGGAGGGTATGGAGGGTAAGGAGGGTCAGGAGGGTATGGAGGGTCAGGAGGGTATGGAGGGTATGGAGGATAAGGAGGGTTAGGAGGGTATGGAGGGTCAGGAGGGTATGGAGGGTATGGAGGGTAAGGAGGGTTAGGAGGGCATGGAGGGTATGGAAGGTAAGGAGGGTATGGAGGGTATGGAGGTTATGGAGGGTAAGGAGGGCATGGAGGGTATGGAGGGTCAGAATGGTCAGGAGGGTATGGAGGGTCAGGAGGGTATGGAGGGTCAGAAGGGTCAGGAGGGTATGGAGGGTAAGGAGGGTATGGAGGGTATGAAAGGTAAGGAGGGTATGGAGGGTATGGAGGGTCAGAATGGTCAGAAGGGTCAGGAGGGTATGGAGGGTATGGAGGGTCAGGAGGGTATGGAGGGTTAGGAGGGTATGGAGGGTATGGAGGATAAGGAGGGTAAGGAGGGTATGGAGGGTTAGGAGGGTATGGAGGATAAGGAGGGTTAGGAGGGTTAGGAGGGTATGGAGGGTCAGGAGGGTATGGAGGGTATGGAGGGCATGGAGGGTATGGAGGGTCAGAATGGTCAGAAGGGTCAGGAGGGTATGGAGGGTATGGAGGGTATGGAGGGTCAGAATGGTCAGAAGGGTCAGGAGGGTATGGAGGGTATGGAGGGTAAGGAGGGTCAGGAGGGTATGGAAGGTAAGGAGGGTCAGAATGGTAAGCAGGGTATGGAGAGGAAGGAGAGGAAGAGAGGAAGGACAACAGAATGAAGAAAGGGTTTTGATTCACTTTGCTCGTATGAGTGCAGTTTGTTAGGTGAGCGCCTGTTTTGTGTGAGTTTGTTTCAGTATCAGGTGTTCGCTCACCTGGAGGAGAGGACTTCGTCCATGGAGGCACAGCGACTTCGGCCCAGCATGCTGAACCTCTTACCCGGCTGAGGCGTTTGAGACTGAGCCTTCAGGACCTGAAAGGAAACACAAGTCTGCTGTTGGTATCTGTGGTTCAGTGATAAGTTGGGGTCGTGGTTTATGGGCGATCCCACCGAGACGCGTCGACTCCTTAGAGGTGTTTGCAAAATAACAACTTCTACTCGACCAACGTTCTTGCATTGAGCACACTTGATTAGACAAAGGTTAGAGGTCAGAGGTTTGGGATATCGAGTAATGATTCACAGAGCTTCCCAACCTGCATCTGCTGGGTTTTGTGGCCCTTGGAGGCCTCCAAGTAGGACTGCTTTCCCCAGGACAGCTCGCTCCCCCTGGGCAGGCTGCTGGTCTTCACCTTGGGCTCCTTGGGGGTCGCCCGCAGCTTCGACACGTCCGTGCCGGCTCGCTGACGGACTCCGACCCCCCAAGATCCAACAGCGGCCACCTGTCCACAGGAGCCCTCCCTCTGCAGGTCGAGGTGGAAGTTCTCCCAGGATTCCCGGGAGTCGCCGTCGTAGTCCGGGGAGAAACTGTCCTCCTCAGCCACCAGGTCGAGGGTCAGCATGCCGTGGGAGGAGGTGGAAGCCTAGGGTGATAGACACAAGAATGATATGACGATGACGTCCATTAAAAGGTTTGAACAAGTTGAAATGGGAGAAAGATAAGAAGATAATCCAGGTACCACGGCCATGAGGTGTCCTCTGGTCGGCAGCCGGCGGCCATGAGGGATCTTCGCCCGGTCCCTGGTGGGGTGAACCAGCGCGCCGTCCTCCTCGATGGTCACCTGGACAGAGACGTAGAAGACGGTTTTACGACTCGCTTAAAGCTGAATCCAAACCTCAGGATTCCTGAGACAAAGGTTTACGGACGATGAACGTTCACCAACACGCCGCCTTTACCTCGTCTAAAATGCGGTTCTTTGCTTTGATGATCGCCACGTTGAGGGCATTGACCCAAGATTCCTTTTCCTCCGGACTCACCGCCAGAAACACGAGGTTAGGAACCTGCAAGAAGATAAACGATTCACTGACTTTGGTCGAATCCATCCATCATCCATAACCGCCAGTTTACAGTCGTCAATTAACCGAAGCTGCCTTTGGACTGTATATAAAATGGATAGAATAAAATAGATATTAGAGCTGAATTCTGAGCTGTTTAACTTCCTAACACGATCATCTCTGATCGGTTATAAAACGATCAGAGATCTAAAAGTTCTCTTTGCTCCTTTATTTCTTTTGTGCTGATCCGATCTGAGTTTTAAGATCCTCCTCTTCTACGCCGGCTGTTAATCTCCTGTATTTCTAATCTTCTGATTTTAATTTCATGGATTCAAGATGAAATGTTTGTCATCTGACGTGATGTCATCATCAGACATGACGTCATCCCCGTGCGACCGTAATGAACTGCAGCAGATTAAACGTAAATCGGACATGTGAAAGCGTTGGGATTATTCTGCTGTGACTCGTCCTCTGACGGACTAATGGGATTATGGAGGATTAAACCTTTTCATAGAAGAAGAAGAAGAAGAAGAAGAAGAAGAAGAAGAAGAAGAAGGGGGCGAACCCGAGAGGACGAAGATGAAGAAAATAATCACGTCTTTGTCATTTCGTGGTCCCCTCATTTAAAATTACCCCCTGATAGAAGATGAAGGTCAAGATGAAGATGAAGGTGAAGATGAAGGTGAAGACTCACGGAGTTGCCCGGCTGGCGGCAGCGCAGCAGGGTGAAGCGGCTGTGGTTCTTCTTGCTGCGACTCTTCGCTTTCCGCAGCTCCTCCGAGCGCTCGTAGTCCGCCAGGTCGAACACTTCCTGAGCTCTGCGCTCGTCCTTCACCTGTAACACACACACAAGCGTCACTGGGAGGGAATCGAACCCACGGGGCATCGACGTCACTGGGGGGGAATCAAACCTATGAGACATCTACGTCACTGGGGGGGAATCGAACCTATGAGACATCTACGTCACTGGGGGGGAATCGAACCTATGAGACATATACGTCACTGGGGGGGGAATCGAACCTATGAGACATCTACGTCACTGGGGGGGAATCGAACCTATGAGACATCAACGTCACTGGGGGGGAATCGAACCTATGAGACATCGACGTCACTGGGGGGGGAATCAAACCTATGAGACATCTACGTCACTGGGGGGGAATCGAACCTATGAGACATCTACGTCACTGGGGGGGAATCGAACCTATGAGACATCTACGTCACTGGGGGGGAATCGAACCTATGAGACATCGACGTCACTGGGGGGGGAATCGAACCTATGAGACATCTACGTCACTGGGGGGGAATCGAACCTATGAGACATCGACGTCACTGGGGGGGAATCGAACCTATGAGACATCGACGTCACTGGGGGGGGAATCAAACCTATGAGACATCTACGTCACTGGGGGGGAATCGAACCTATGAGACATCTACGTCACTGGGGGGGAATCAAACCTATGAGACATCTACGTCACTGGGGGGGAATCGAACCTATGAGACATCTACGTCACTGGGGGGGAATCGAACCTATGAGACATCTACGTCACTGGGGGGGAATCGAACCCACGGGGCATCGACGTCACTGGGGGGGAATCGAACCTACTAATATTACTGCTTTTATTCTTTATTCTTAATAATATATATATGATGTTGGGCTATATAAAATAAACTGAATTGAATTGAATATATATATATATATATATGTATATATATATATATATATATATAATAACTATTCATAATATCATTTAAAAAGTATTCTCAGTAAACTGACCAGCTTCAGTAAACATGTACTGTCTCTTTAAATCTGAACCTTTGAACAACAAAAGGTCAAACAGTCAAAGACACACACACACACACACACACACACACACACACACACACACACACACACACACAGAATTCCAATAAGCAGCTGTGACATCATCCATCACTGTGTCTTTCAATCCCTCCAGACCGCATCAGTGTGTTCACATCAACAAGGTCAGAGTGTGTGTGTGTGTGTGTGTGTGTGTGTGTGTGTGTGTGTGTGTGTGTGTGTGTGTGTGTTGCAGTGGTCACATGTAGTTTGTCAATATCAGCAATAATGTGATCAATATGACTCCTGAGCTTCAATGATGATGTACTAATACACACTTATTTTATATACACATGTTTTAAATTGAATAATAAGTACACACAAGTACCCAGACTACATACTAGATATGTATATATATATATATATGTATATATATATATATATATATGCATGTTCTGGACCGGGTCTCACCTCCTTGTCGGAGATGTACAGCTGGTCTCCTCTCAGGACCAGGAACCGGTTCCTCCACAGCTCCCTGAAGATCCCTCGACCGCAGAACTTCCTGATCCAGCCCACTTTGTCCGGCTGCTGGACCGCCTGCTGACCCGAGTCCTGCAGGCCCTGGAACCAGAACCAAGAACAGGGTCAGAGAGAGACCACAAAGTTTAGAGGGCGTTACAGAGACCAGAAGAAGACCATGAAGCTGACTGAGAGCTGAGGAAGAGGAGTAAACTATGGCGAGATGATGAAGATGTTCCATATTGGTCAGTCTGACCTGGTTCCATACCACAGGAGAAGAAGTGTGAGGTACTTGTACTTTACTTTAAACTGTATACTTCTACTCCACAACATCTGAGATACATATTGTGTTTGACTACAATGTGACAAACAGTTTGAGTAAGATTCTTAAAAACAAGAGGAAAACCTATATAGATATATATTAGGGCTGGTCACGTTAACGCGTTAACACATAGGAGGGATGTGAATAACATGAGACAATCAACACAGTGCAGAAATAGAAATATTACATTTACAATAGAATGTCAAATAAAGTGCACAGATATCAGAACTGTAAGTGAAAGTGTTACTTTGTATCCTCGTGTGCTTCTGTGATGAAAGTTACAAACATTATACATCAAAATATACTTCTGTCTTCACGGGAAACAACTAAGTTACTTAGTTAGGTCCAAGAAAAGATCGTAAAATTAAAGAAAAGATCGTAAATTACTTAGTTTTAAAAAAGATCGTAAAATGCTTAGTTAGGTTAAAGAAAAGATCGTAAATTACTTACTTCAGTTCAAGAAAAAATGGTAAAATACTTGGTTAGGTTTAAGAAAATATCGTAAATTAATTTGTTAGGTTCCAAAAAATATTGTAAATTACATACTTAGGTTCAAGAAAAGATACTTAGTGACGTTTAAAAAAAGATCGTAAAGTACTTTGTTAGGTTAAATAAAGATCGTAAAGTACTTACTCATCGTCTTTATTAAAGCTAACTAAGTATTTCATCTTTTATTAATGAAAGACAAAATACTTTGTTACGACTAAACTAGCGTATAAAAACATAATTATTGTATTGTTAATGTAAAAACCTGTTTGTTGATGAGTTTTCTGTTTAATAACTGAGATTAAACTCGTAACATATGATGAGACGGAGTAATACGTCTGTACTTTTACTTGTAACAGAG
>JBAMJR010000366.1:52500-55000 GCA_038501785.1 Myoxocephalus aenaeus
GAGCAGGAGGAAGAGGAAGGAGGAAGAGAAGGAGGAAGAGGAGCAGGAGGAAGAGGAAGGAGGAAGAGAAGGAGGAAGAGGAGCAGGAGGAAGAGGAGGAAGAGGAGCAGGAGGAAGAGGAGCGTCCTCTCACAGATGAAGTAGACGCTGTACTTCGGCCTCCGCAGCTCCTGGATCAGATGTTCCACGTTCTCCTGCAGACACACACACACACACACACACACACACACACACACACACACACACACACACACACACTTCCTGTTGTCACCTTCATCACCATCACCATCATCATCAGTGAGGAAGAGGAGGAGGAGCTACCTTGGTGGGCCTCAGGAAGCAGAGCGCCTTCAGGTGCTTCATGCCGTCTCTGCTCTGAGAGTCGATGCGCTCAAACAGGTAGACCTCCCTCTGCAGCACCTCTGACTGGGAGAAGACCACGCTGACCACGCTGGTCTACACAACACAGACACACAACACACAGGTTACACGCTGACCACGCTGGTCTACACAACACAGACACACACACACAGGTTACACGCTGACCACGCTGGTCTACACACAGACACACAACACACAGGTTACACGCTGACCACGCTGGTCTACACAACACAGACACACAACACACACACACAGGTTACACGCTGACCACGCTGGTCTACACACAGACAGACACACAACACACACACACACACAGGTTACACGCTGACCACGCTGGTCTACACACAGACACACAACACACACACAGGTTACACGCTGACCACGCTGGTCTACACACAGACACACACATTACACACAGTAATTATACACAGTATAACTACATGAACACAGTACAGTACATGAACGCAGTACAGTACGCAGTATAACTACATAAACAGTATATTACAGTAGCAGTAGAAGTACATGAACGCAGTACAGTACGCAGTATAACTACATAAACACAGTATATTACAGTAGCAGTAGAAGTACATGAACGCAGTACAGTACGCAGTATCACTACATAAACAGTATATTACAGTAGCAGTAGAAGTACATGAACGCAGTACAGTACGCAGTATAACTACATAAACAGTATATTGCAGTAGCAGTAGAAGTACATGAACGCAGTACAGTACGCAGTATCACTACATAAACAGTATATTGCAGTAGCAGTAGAAGTACATGAACGCAGTACAGTACGCAGTATAACTACATAAACAGTATATTGCAGTAGCAGTAGAAGTACATGAACGCAGTACAGTACGCAGTATCACTACATACACAGTATATTGCAGTAGCAGTAGAAGTACATGAACGCAGTACTCACCGTCTCCTTGTCCATCAGCAGCACCTTCATGCCGGGCCCGCTGCTGTCGATCATCTTGGAGACGTACTGCTTCACCGCGAGCGTCACGTTCATGGTGGCGCCGCAGTCAACAACACAACAACAACAACACAACAACACAACAACAACACCGCGGCTGCGCTCTGCTGCGGTTAATCACAATATCAGCTGAGCTGCTGCGACAACAACGCTCAGCGAGCTCACTTCCGGGTTGTGACGTCGACACGTTACACGCAAAGTTCCTGCGCGGTGACGTCATCTAGCGTTCCTCTAGTGTTGTATCCGTGAAGGAGTATTCTCAGACAAATATACCTAACATACAAAGTAAAAGTACTCATTAAAGGACAATGGAGTAGTAGTACAGCTACCAGGCAGTAGTATATTATTATTATTATTATTATTTAAACTGTACATTCTGATGCTAATTATTTACTTTGATTTATTATTTGTACTAATTATTAAAAATGTATTATCTAAAGGAAGTACTATTAATGTCAAATAAAAGTAAATTTACCTCCAAAATGTAGTGAACTATAAGTATAAGTAGCACAAAAACACATAGTACACGTTATACTGCGTACTGTATAGTATTCATTATGAAAACACTGAATGATCATTTTTAATATTTAACCATAATTATTATCGTAAACACAGGATATTGTCTCTGTAAATACATGAAGGTGATTTATTTAAACTCAATGACCTGTAAAATAGAATATATAAAGAATAGAATATATAAAGAATAGAATATATATATTGAATATAGAATACATTATATAGAATAGAATACAGAATATAATATATATAGAATAAAATATATTGAAAATATATATATATATATATATATATATATATATATATAGAATATAATATATAGAACATATATAATATAATACATAGACCATATAGAATAGAATATATAGAAAATATAGTATATGTTATATAGAATATAAATTACATAGAATGACTTACTTGTATTTGTACACTGTAGTAAAACTTAACAGTTTGTTATGACTTCTTCCACTTGTGTTTTATGTTTTTGATTATGAATGAATACATTTGTACGTGACAGTAATTAACTGTAAACGTGTGAGATGAAGAAATATAAATATTTATTATTGATCATATTTATATTTAAACACTTTCAATGTCAGTAAAACGACTTGCTGCTAGCGA
>JBAMJR010000366.1:60000-62500 GCA_038501785.1 Myoxocephalus aenaeus
TCCGTGTGTTGAAATTCTCCAAAAAGTGGAAGTTTCTAAAAGCAGATTTTTTTTTTTTTTGCTATAACAAATGTGTTGATTGTGTGTGTGTGTGTGTGTGTGTGTGTGTGTGTGTGTGTGTGTGTGTGTGTGTGTAGTCTTCAGGTTCTCCTCTGGGCTTCAAGCTGAACGGCCTCCAGCTGACTCCAGGTCAGTTCCGTCCATCAGACACAATGTTGTGAATAAAGGAGGAAGAGCAGCTGCTGTCTGGGCCGATGTCTTTATGCTAAGCTAAGCTAATTCCCCTGTTGGTCCTGCAGGCGGCGCTGCAGAGCTGAAGCTCAGCGCTCATCCCAGAGGTTCAGCCAGCGGGTTCACGAGAGTCCAGATCCTCGAGCCTGCAGTCAGAACCAGCACCGTGGAGCCGGACCCGGACCCGGACCCCACCCCCATCATCACAGGTAAGACCCCACCCCTCCTAGCTCTTAACTCCTAGCTCTTAACTCCTAGCTCTTAACTCCTAGCGCTTAGCTCTTAACTCCTAGCTCTTAACTCCTAGCGCTTAGCTCTTAACTCCTAGCTCTTAACTCCTAGCTCTTAACTCCTAGCTCTTAACTCCTAGCGCTTAGCTCTTAACTCCTAGCTCTTAACTCCTAGCTCCTAGCTCTTAACTCCTAGCTCTTAACTCCTAGCGCTTTGCTCTTAACTCCTACCTCTTAACTCCTAGCTCTTAACTCCTAGCTCTTAACTCCTAGCTCCTAGCTCTTAACTCCTAGCTCCTAGCTCCTAGCGCTTAACTCCTAGCTCCTAGCTCTTAACTCCTAGCTCTTAACTCCTAGCTCCTAGCTCTTAACTCTTAGCTCCTAGCTCTTAACTCCTAGCTCTTAACTCCTAGCTACTAGCTCTTAACTCCTAGCTCCTAGCTCTTAACTCTTAGCTCCTAGCTCTTAACTCCTAGCTCCTAGCTCTTAACTCCTAGCGCTTAGCTATTAGCTATTAGCTATTAGCTCTTAGCTCTTAACTCCTAGCTCTTAACTCCTAGCTCCTAGCTCTTAACTCCTAGCTCCTAGCTCTTACCTCCTAGCTCTTAACTCCTAGCTCCTAGCTCTTAACTCCTAGCGCTTAGCTCTTAACTCCTAGCTCCTAGCTCTTAACTCCTAGCTCCTAGCTCTTAGCTCCTAGCTCTTAACTCCTAGCTCCTAGCTCTTAACTCCTAGCTCTTAACTCCTAGCTCTTAACTTCTTGGCTCTTAGCTCTTAGCTCCTAGCTCTTAACTCTTAGCTCCTAGCTCTTAACTCCTAGCTCTTAGCTCTTAACTTCTTGGCTCTTAGCTCTTAACTCTTAACTCCTAGCTCTTAACTCTTAGCTCCTAGCTCTTAACTCCTAGCTCCTAGCTCTTAACTCTTAGCTCCTAGCTCTTAACTCCTAGCTCTTAACTCCTAGCTCTTAACTCCTAGCTCCTAACTCCTAGCTCTTAACTCCTAGCGCTTAGCTATTAGCTCTTAGCTCTTAACTCCTAGCTCTTAACTCCTAGCTCTTAACTCCTTGTTCCTAGCTCTTACCTCCTAGCTCTTAACTCCTAGCTCCTAGCTCTTAACTCCTAGCGCTTAGCTATTAGCTCTTAGCTCTTAACTCTTAGCTCCTAGCTCTTAACTCCTAGCTCCTAGCTCTTAACTCCTAGCTCTTAACTCCTAGCTCCTAGCTCTTAACTCCTAGCTCTTAACTCCTAGCTCTTAGCTATTAGCTCTTAGCTCTTAACTCCTAGCTCTCAACTCCTAGCTCTCAGCTCCTAGCTCTCAGCTCCTAGCTCTTAACTCCTAGCTCCTAGCTCTTAACTCCTAGCTCTTAACTCTCAGCTCCTAGCTCTTAGCTCCTAGCTCTTAACTCCTAACTCTTAACTCCTAGCTCCTAGCTCTTAACTCCTAGCTCTTAACTTCTTGGCTCTTAGCTCCTAACTCTTAGCGCCTAACTCTTAGCTCTTAGCTCCTGAGCCCCCATCACCAGTGAGCCCCCCACCTGCCGGGCGAGCGGTCCACAGGAGGAGGAAGTCCGGGCCTCACGCCGTCTCTTGTCCCTCTGTGGTCCAGGTGTGGTCTCAGGTGAAGCAGCTCAGAAGGTTCTGAGCGTCTTCCAGTCCAGCCCCCCGTCCTCCTCTCCGTGGACCCTCACCCTCACCTCTCCGTGGACCCGGGTGTCCCCGCAGCCCCCCGAGCCGCCCCCGCAGACCCCCGAGCCGTCCCGGCCCCCCAGCGGCGGCAGACCTCCTCTCAAACTGCAGCTCAAAGGTTTGTCCTCATCATATCGCGTCGTCTCTTATTCTGCTCTAAAGACGTGTTTCCAGAGAGGAGCTGGGCTTTTATTTTGAAAGGACGATCAAAGCACGGATAATAAGACGTCTACATGCTTGTGTCTCAGGTCAGCTGGGACCCGTCTCTCCTCCCGACTGTCTGGTCTGCAGGTCTCAGTACAGACTCGTCACGGAGCTCAGAGGGTTCATGTGTGTAAGTGTTGTGGCCACGCC
>JBAMJR010000366.1:65000-87500 GCA_038501785.1 Myoxocephalus aenaeus
CCCCCCCCCCCCCCCCCCACCGTCGCGCTCTCTGCGCATAGCGGTTTAAATGAACAACAACAATAAACAAGTGCTGATCAAGAGTTTTGTGAAAGCAATTTAAGGTCGCGATTGAAACAAATATTATTTACATTAATTGGAGTTTTACAGTAGAACCGACATTGAGCGCTCTGAGCGAGCTGCGCTGTGTAAACACGGAACGGCAAATAATGAAACCAGTGCATGAAGCTGTTGTAGCCTATCTAGTCTATTGTATTCATGCACTATACAGTCAGTACAGTAGCGACCAGCCCACACTAGTAATGTTTCTGTTAACGTGAAATAAAATGAGAAATGTGACAAAGAACTTTTACCCTGAGGTTCATAACAAATAAAGTGCTATTAAAAACGAAAGAGGCTACTTACATTCTTGGCGCTTGTATAAAAAAGGGAGAGAACAAAAAACTGACTGCAATGTATTCCATTGTCAGGAACCTTCAGTGCACGGTCACTGTGGGGTCTTAGCCTGAAGGCCCACAGGTTATTTGCCAAAAACACAAGACAGTGCACATGTGAAGGGGCCAGTGCTGATCTCTTTTTATTGACTATATTCCCAGCGGAGGAAAAGACGCGTTCAGAGCGGACTGAGGATCCGGGGATGGAAAGATATTTCTTTGCATCTGGTGTCTCCCAGAGCCCAACGTTCTCCACCACATGAGGGTTTTGTTGAGCAGGTATTGGAGACTCTTGTTCATACATCGACATCTCTCTTTGAAGCAGCAGATTGATGTCCTGGTGCGATACGTGTCTCTGAAGAGACACCCCATAGCAGTTGAAGCAGTTTTGTCAGCGGGTTGCTGATCACGGGCCTCGCTGCCTGCCACATCCACTTGTTTCATCTCCTCCGGTATAGCCTATACTGCTCCTCTTTTAAATGAACGAGGCGATGAAAGCGCGGATCCAGATAACTCGCTTTGTTAAGCTGCACAAATGCATCCTTTCCCTCGCTATACCGCTTCTCCAGCTCTGTGATGGTCTTTGTCTTCATCTCGGACGATGCAGGTGGTTCTGGGTCTCCTGGCGTTCGCTCGGTCAGTTGAGCGAGCAGAACGTGTTCTAAAGGCAGTACCGCCGACGCGGGCTTAAGGACCTCTTGCACCTGCAACAAATAAGTAAATATAATATGCGTTGATATTAGATTGACAAGTTTGCATTTATCCATCGTATTAATAATATTCACACAGTAAATTAGGGCCATCATTCTACCTATTTAAAAGAAATGTAGGACAGTTTTGCTATCCAGCCTATTACGGTACACGTTTCATACACTATGCTCACCTTTTCCATTCGGGACCATTCGCTTGTGGTCAGCTCCAGACAGCTGCTGGCTGCTCCGGTGCACGCAGATCATTTCATACGTGCCGTTCCGTCGCGTTGGACAGCCGTTGATCAGCTTCTCCGTTTTCAATCCTAAAAGTTGTTGTTTCTGTCGCCGGATGATTTGCTGAAATGTGAGGCCGCCACTTTCAGCCTACTAACGCTCTGACCCCGAGCCCTTCCCGCACAGCCAAGTTTACTGTGTGCGCCTCACGTGGTATATTTACCGTTTGAAGATGTCGCTCCACCGCATTCACGTCATTAGTGGCATTGTCCGTTGTGATGGCAATCACAGATCCACTTTGTGTGTCAAAGACGTCCAAGATCTCTTGAATGCATTCGCCTACATTCTCTGCAGTGTGGCTTACCTTAAGCTCTTTTGTTCTGAGCACATTGTTATGCATTTCCCAATCATCACTAATCCACTGGGCCGTTGCTGTTACATAGGATGCTGTCGCTAGGGATGTCCGTCCGTGGTAAGAGCCACATCTTTGTCTTTGATTGATTTCTTTATTTTGTCTGAGGTGCTGTTATACAATTCTATTGGTGACTGTTCCCCGGCCAGGGACACGGTTCCTCGCTTCCAGTGCTTCACAGAACTCCCTGAAGCCCTCATGTCCTCGCATACGAACGAAATCCATGTCTGCGTGCAGCCTCCTGTCAGCCGCAGGCAGCCAACTTGTGGCGGACGGCGCAAAATACATCCAGACGTGTCTGTTCCTTGTGTTGTGTCACATGTTGTGTCACATGTTGTGTCACATGTTGTGTCACATGTTATGTCACATGTTATGTCACATGTTGTGTCATATTCTCTTGAGGCCACATCCTGGAGATGTGGCCTCAAGTTGCTTGTTGTTGAATGCTAAGCTAACTCTAGCTTACACAGCTTACACACTGCTTTAGTTGAAGGCTCAACAAGTTTCCCATCAAGTGACCAAAATCCCAAATGTTTCCAGACTTCACTCTTTAGACGTTTCGGGGTTAATATCACTCTTTCTGCGGTCAAGCTGGTTCTGCACTTTCCGCCATCTTCCACGCGGTCAACTAGGTGACGAGTTTGTGAAGAAGAGGACACTTCGTCACGGCCGCGGCGGGGGTTGCCAGATCCACGTTATTATCCTCCAAAATACTGTTTTTTACATTCGAAATTCTGTTTTTAACAACTATTCGAATTTCGGATATTCGTTGACAGCCCTAGTGTGTATTCACTGTGTGTGTCTCTACAGGTGTGTGTATTCACTGTGTGTGTCTCTACAGGTGTGTGTATTCACTGTGTGTGTCTCTACAGGTGTGTGTATTCACTGTGTGTGTCTCTACAGGTGTGTAACTTCCGGTCGTCCTTCTTCTCAGACGTCTGGTCTCACTTTCATCAGTTTCACTCCAACAGTAAAAACCTTCTGTGTCAATACTGTCTGAGAGTGATGCGCAGTAACACCTGCTACCAGCAGCACTTCACCAGACACCAGGTACTACTACTATAGTACTACTACTAGTACTACTACATTACTACTACTACTACTACTAACACCTGCTACCAGCAGCACTTCACCAGACACCAGGTTCTACTACTAGTACTCTATTACTACTGATACTACTCTACTACCACTCTATTACTACATTACTACTACTCTACTATTTCTATACTACTATCAGTGTTTCCCCTAGCTTTACAGCTTCAGGGGGGGCATTGAAAGCAGTGGTTCTCAAACCTTTTCTGTAAATAACATCATGTTGTGACTCCATCTGTGCTTTTAGAAGTAACAGAATAAAGACAATTGCAATCACTTTCAAGTAAATCAGATTGCTCCATCAGACTTTTTTGTTTGTTTTAATTGCAATCACTTGGAACAATGAAAATTAAGTTTTATCTGTGCAAAAAATAACTAATATTTAGTTACTACTAAATAGCTCATTGTGGGAAACAATAAGCTATTTTTATTTTTTGCAAACCAGAATGAGAGCAGATGTGTGAGCATCAGTATCAGTGGAGCAGTGAGCTGCTTTCCTCTACACATGCGCACACGTGTCTGCGCACAGGGGGAACTCCGCCACGGCGATACAGAGAAGTGTTAACGCGACCATGTAGAGACAGAAATGACAAGCTGTCCTGTGGATAATATCAATAAAATACGTCCGTTTAGTTTAATAACAGAACAAGGTGTAGACCTGTTCTATAGGAAAGAGAAACTTAAACGACGACGGGGGGTTTCTTCAGGGGGAAGCCCCGCCCCCCTATTATAACGGTAGGGGAAACACTGACTAGTATTACTACTACTGTACTCGTCGTAGAGTGAAGTTCAGACTGAGTTAGTTGATGACGTCTTTACTACTCTACTATAACACTGTGTGTGTGTGTGTGTGTGTGTGTGTGTGTGTGTGTGTGTGTGTGTGTGTGTGTGTGTGTGTGTGTGTAGAAGAAGCACGTGTTCGCCTGTGAAAAGTGTCGTCTCCAGTTCCTGTGCGTCAGAGAACGTCTTGAACACGAAGTGAACCACAGAACCCACATCAGACCTCCACAACTCATCGGACTCAGACCTGGAACCAAGGTGGGTTCCCACGACGACGACGACGACAACAACAACAACAACATTACACCGCTACATCTGAGTCTCTGTGTCTGCAGGTGACTGTGAGGACGTATTCTGAGGTCGGAGCGCGTGAGGCAGAAGACGACCTGAAGCCGGTAACGGTAACATCCCATAATAGTCATCGTTCTTAAAGGAACAGCAGCACAGAATAGTTGTTTGTTTAAGACTATTTAAATATGCCAAACACAGTAGTACTACTACTACTGATCATAGTAATAATCATGGTAATGATACTTATAGTAATGATCATAGTAATGATAATATTCATAATAATGATCATAGTAATGATAATGATCATAGTAATGATCATAGTAATGATCATATTCATAGTAATGATAATATTCATAGTAATGATCATAGTAATGGTAATATTCATAGTAATGATCATATTCATAGTAATGATAATATTCATAGTAATGATCATAGTAATGGTAATGATCATAGTAATGATCATAGTAATGGTAATGATCATAGTAATAATCATGGTAATGATCATAGTAATGATAATAGTAATGATAATGATCATAGTAATAATCATGGTAATGATCATAGTAATGGTAATGATCATAGTAATAATCATAGTAATGATAATAGTAATGTAATGATCATAGTAATGATCATAGTAATAATCATAGTAATGATAATAGTAATGATAATGATCATAGTAATAAGCATGCTAAACATCATGGCTTCTCTACTCGTCTTCTGTGCTCCAGGTGGTCCAAGTCAAGCCGCCCAAACAGGAAGTCAAGCCGCCCAAACAGGAAGTCAAGTCGCCCAAACAGGAAGCTCCTAAGAGGAAACCAGTGAGGAGTCTGGGACCACTGCTGTCGGCCATCAGTCAGGAGAGGTAGCGTCCAGACTAGCTTCCAGACTAGCTTCCAGACTAGCTTCAAGACTAGCTTCCAGACTAGCGTCTAGAGATTATCGTCTAGAGCAGGGGTATCAAACATACGGCCCGCGGGTCCAGAGACTAGCGTCCAGAGACTAGAGACTAGCGTCCAGAGACTAGAGACTAGCGTCCAGAGACTAGCGTCCAGAGACTAGCGTCCAGAGACTAGCGTCCAGAGACTAGAGACTAGCGTCCAGAGACTAGAGACTAGCGTCCAGAGACTAGAGACTAGCGTCCAGAGACTAGCGTCCAGAGACTAGCGACTAGCGTCCAGAGACTAGCGTCCAGAGACTAGAGACTAGCGTCCAGAGACTAGCGTCCAGAGACTAGAGACTAGCGTCCAGAGACTAGCGTCCAGAGACTAGCGACTAGCGTCCAGAGACTAGCGTCCAGAGACTAGCGACTAGCGTCCAGAGACTAGCGTCCAGAGACTAGCGTCCAGAGACTAGCGACTAGCGTCCAGAGACTAGCGTCCAGAGACTAGCGTCCAGAGACTAGCGACTAGCGTCCAGAGACTAGCTTCCAGAGACTAGCGTCCAGAGACTAGCGACTAGCGTCCAGAGACTAGCGTCCAGAGACTAGCGACTAGCGTCCAGAGACTAGCGTCTAGAGACTAGCGTCCAGAGACTAGCGACTAGCGTCCAGAGACTAGCGTCCAGAGACTAGCGTCCAGAGACTAGCGACTAGCGTCCAGAGACTAGCGTCCAGAGACTGGCGTCCAGAGACTAGCGACTAGCGTCCAGAGACTAGCGTCCAGAGACTAGCGTCCAGAGACTAGCGACTAGCGTCCAGAGACTAGCGTCCAGAGACTAGCGTCCAGAGACTAGCGACTAGCGTCCAGAGACTAGCGTCCAGAGACTAGCGTCCAGAGACTAGCGTCCAGAGACTAGCGTCCAGAGACTAGCTTCCAGAGACTAGCGACTAGCGTCCAGAGACTAGCGTCTAGAGACTAGCGTCCAGAGACTAGCGACTAGCGTCCAGAGACTAGCGTCCAGAGACTAGCGTCCAGAGACTAGCGACTAGCGTCCAGAGACTAGCGTCCAGAGACTAGCGTCCAGAGACTAGCGACTAGCGTCCAGAGACTAGCGTCCAGAGACTAGCGTCCAGAGACTAGCGTCCAGAGACTAGCGACTAGCGTCCAGACACTAGCGTCCAGAGACTAGCGTCTAGCGTCCAGAGACTAGCGTCTAGCGTCCAGAGACTAGCGTCTAGAGACTAGCGTCTAGAGACTAGACAAAAGAAGAAATAAAACCCATAATGATCATAGTTTGTCAGCTTCTCGACGAGTGACGCTGTTCGGCACTGACTCGCTCGTCACTGCCCCCCACCACCCCGCTGGTGTCACCTTTTTCACCCTTTTGCAGGCCCTCTCTCTCTCTCTCTCTCTCTCTCTCTCTCTGTAATAGTCCAGTGTTTACCATGATGCCGTCATGAAACCTCTCTCTCTCTCTCTCTCTCTCTGTGTTTCAGTGTCTCTCGCCCCCCTCAGCGCTGTGTGGAGTGTCTGTCCTCCTTCCAGGACTTTGGGATGCACTTCCCGTCTCTGGTGCACTGTTCTCTGTGCCGGTTCCTCACCTGCTGCTCCACGTCCTACGCCAACCACATGATCAAGTAGGCCCCGCCCACACACCACATGATCAAGTAGGCCCCGCCCACACACCACATGATCAAGTAGGCCCCGCCCACACACCACATGATCAAGTAGGCCCCGCCCACACACCACATGATCAAGTAGGCCCCGCCCACACACCACATGATCAAGTAGGCCCCGCCCACACACCACATGATCAAGTAGGCCCCGCCCACACACCACATGATCAAGTAGGCCCCGCCCACACACCACATGATCAAGTAGGCCCCGCCCACACACCACATGATCAAGTAGGCCCCGCCCACACACCACATGACCAAGTAGGCCCCGCCCACACACCACATGACCAAGTAGGCCCCGCCCACACAACACATGATATCAACTCTCCGAATGTAGCCGAGCTACAACGCTGGATATATTTCTATATATTTCTATTTATTTATGTATATTTCTATTTATTTCTATATATTTCTATTTATTTCTATATATTTCTATTTATTTATGTATATTTCTATTTCTATATATTTCTACATATCCGTCCTGTGTGTTGACGACCTCGTCTGTTTCCATAGTAACCATGCCACCTGCAGGAAGAACTCCCAGTACTTCACCATGTTCCGGTCGGGCTCCAGGTAAATAAAATAATGAGTTAGGGCTACTGTTAATATGATATCTATAATCACATGAACCAGAAGGGACATCAATAGATCAATAATAATCTGTTTATTTATTACATTATTTAATAAAAAGCTATTTTATTGTTGACAATGATAATAACATCAATAATTATTAAATGTCATTGTCATCAGTTTTATAGATTAGATTTATAGCTGTTTATTAACCGGTAATTGTTATAAATTGACAGATTTTATAACAGACAAATTAAGTATTTGTTAATTAAATATTTATAATATATCATAATGTTGAAAGATGTTTAACAAATACTTATGAAACCTTATGAGTTATTAGTTGGTAACATTATTATTATTACTAATGTGTGTGTGTGTGTGTGTGTGTGTGTGTGTGTGTCAGGTTGCCTCAGAGCTTGAGGTGTGTGTCGTGCACGTTTACGACCTTTGGAGGAGACAAGATGGCCGATCACCTGACGGAGAGGCCCGACCATCAGTGCATCATGATGACGCACAACGGTAACACACACACACACACACACACACAACGTTACACACACAACGTTACACACACAACGTAACACACACACACACATTAGTAACACACACACACAACGTAACACACACACTGTGTACTTCTACATCAGTAAAAAATCTCCAACATGAAGATGTTTGTTGTTTTAGAGCTCGGTGTTGACGGAGAGAACCAACAACCATCTCTCAGGTGAGCACACAGACACAGATACACACACAGACACACACACACACACACACATACATACACAGAGATACATACACACACACACACACACACACACACACACACACACACACACACACACACACACACATACATACACAGAGATACATACACACACACACACACACACACACACACACACAGATACATACACACACACACACACATACATACACACACACACACACACACACACACACACACACACACACACACACACACACAGATACACACACAGATACACACACACACACACAGATACACACACACACACAGAGAGATACACACACACACACACAGAGATACACACACACACACACACACTCTCGGCCCCTTCAGAGTAAAAGCCTCTCGGGAGTCTGAATCCAAAACAAGCGATCAGAAAGTGAGGGCTTTTATTGTGACGGGTCTCCTGCTGGTTCTCGCATCACTTCCTGTCAGCCATCGGTTCGTTGACTCCGTTTCCTCCAGTGTGACGTCACCTGCAGGGCATGTGGGCGGAGCCTTCATCCCCATCCACCTGCTCCCCTGCGGGCAGACCGGCCTCCTGCTGTCCGTCAAACACCTCTCCTCCCCGCCCCCGCTCTCCTCCCCCCCCGCCATGACCATCAAGTTCCTGGGGCCCCGCCCCCCACCTGAGCAGGTGAGCAGACGTCAGGATGACGTTTATCTCATCTTTGATCTTGGGTTGCTGAAAACCCCAATAACTGTAATGGACAACGTGAGGAAATCTGAGACGACAAACATAAAAGTTACGTTCTCATAAATGTTCAACTTTAATCTCAGAGAATGTTTAAGTTATTATCTCTATATATTAGACTTTAATCTCAGATGTTAAATTATTATCTCTATATATTAGACTTTAATCTCAGATATTAAATTATTATCTCTATATATTGGACTTTAATCTCAGATATTAAATTATTATCTCTATATATTGGACTTTAATCTCAGATATTAAATTATTATCTCTATATATTGGACTTTAATCTCATATATTGTTTAATCATAATCTCAGATATACTTAAGCAATAAGGTACTTGAAGCAGTACTGTGTCTACAATAATGTACAGTTCAAGGGAGTTGTTAAACCCTTGAACGTTACATTATTGTAGACACAGTACTGCCTCCAGTACCTTATTGCTTTTATAATACGGTACCTGACTTTATAAATGTAATAGTAAGTTTCCTTTCAGCACAAAATAGTTGTAGCCACCAAACGTTGTGTATCGCATTTCAGCGACAGAGAAAATAGTCCCGGGACGCACGGGACGCACATACGGGACTATAAAACTGACGGCCTGTTACTGACCAGGCCGGGTGACAGCAGGTGGAGGATGACTCTCATGATGTAAAGAAGTGCTCTCGCTGCTTCTGTCCGTCTTTTCTCCGTCATGTTTCTCCTCCATGATGTTTAGAGAACTCGCCTCGCGTCGGGAAATTACCGACGTAATTATGTCTCACTGGAAATGATCAGGATGTTGTGATCAAACCTTTCATTCCTCATCTTAGTTTCCTGTTTGATGCCCTCGCTCCCCGCTAGCTAGTCTCTCTCAGAGCGCTAGCTAGTCTCTCTCAGAGCGTTATCTGCTCTCCTGATGATGAGCCGTATCAGCGTTTGACTGAACATCAGGAACAGGGACCACAGACACATTATTCACCCTGACATTCTCATCAGAAGTCATTCCCCCCAAAACATCAAAGTTTACACCAAACATGTTTTTAACTGTCAAGCTTGAAATGAAACTAACGGTCAATTTAAATCTACCTGTTATTTTAAGTGATCACTGATATGGAACGCTCTAACTGTAAACAGGCTGTACAGTACTTTATGGCTGAATAAAGTACACCCCGTGACTCACTCAACCAATCAGAATGCTTGATTTGATCTACCCGTATTATAATTCATCATAATCTCAGACCATCTCTTCTGGTGCCGCTCCCTCTCCTCAGGCCTCGGCTCTGTCGGCGCCCCAGCTCCTGGTGGTCCTCTCCTCGCTGTGCCACGGCCTCCATCAGGCCTGCCGCCGGTTCCTGGTGACCCGGCCGACGGTGCGGTCCTGGATCCGGCAGCAGGAGCGCCGGCTGCCGGACAGGAAGTGGGGCTGGAGGACGGAGAAGCTGGCGGAGTGGGTGCTGACTCAGCACGAGCAGCAGCTGCGTCTGAGCGAAGCCGTCCTGCTGCAGACGGCCAGGAGCGCGGTGGGCGAGCCAGCGCCGCTGCTGGACTGCTACAGCTGGACCGTGGACTTCCTGCTCCGGCACCAGCTGGGCCTGCAGCCGGACCGGCGCCGAGGAACGCTGCCGAAGAGCATCCGGGACGGCAGCCGCTCCTTCGCCCGCTCGCTCGTCAGAGAGGTCAGCCGGCGTCACCGAGTTCACCAGTACTGTAGCACTAGCATCTGTAGCATCTGTAGCACTAGCATCTGTAGTATCTGTAGCACTAGCATCTGTAGCATCTGTAGTATCTGTAGCACTAGTATCTGTAGCACTAGCATCTGTAGCACTAGCATCTGTAGCATCTGTAGTATCTGTAGCACTAGCATCTGTAGCACTAGCATCTGTAGCACTAGCATCTGTAGCACTAGCATCTGTAGTATCTGTAGCACCAGTACTGTAGCACTAGCATCTGTAGCACTAGCATCTGTAGCACTAGCATCTGTAGCACTAGCATCTGTAGTATCTGTAGCACTAGCATCTGTAGCATCTGTAGCACTAGCATCTGTAGCACTAGTATCTGTAGCATCTGTAGTATCTGTAGTACTAGCACCTGTAGCACTAGCACCTGTAGCACTAGCATCTGTAGTACCTGTAGCACTAGTATCTGTAGTACTAGCATCTGTAGCACTAGCATCTGTAGTATCTGTAGCACTAGTATCTGTAGCACTAGCATCTGTAGCACTAGCATCTGTAGCACTAGCATCTGTAGTATCTGTAGCACCAGTACTGTAGCACTAGCATCTGTAGCATCTGTAGCACTAGCATCTGTAGTATCTGTAGCACTAGCATCTGTAGCACTAGCATCTGTAGCATCTGTAGTATCTGTAGCACTAGCATCTGTAGCACTAGTATCTGTAGCATCTGTAGTATCTGTAGCACTAGCATCTGTAGCATCTGTAGCACTAGTATCTGTAGCACTAGCATCTGTAGCACTAGCATCTGTAGCACTAGTATCTGTAGCATCTGTAGTATCTGTAGCACTAGTATCTGTAGCACTAGTATCTGTAGCATCTGTAGCACTAGCATCTGTAGCACTAGCATCTGTAGCACTAGCATCTGTAGCATCTGTAGCACTAGCATCTGTAGCACCTGTCCTTGTCAGATTGTGACGAACAGGCTCTTCCTCCTGGTCTTCAGATCCAGAGCCGGGGTGTTCCTGCTCATCGCGTGGGCTCCATGGACGAGTTCTCCGTCTTCATCGACCCGGACCGGTTCTCCAAGCAGAACCCGGCGGCCCTGCGGCTGTCGGGCTCGCCTGAGGACCGGCCCGCGTTCGACGTGGTCCTCTCCGCTCTGTCCGACGGGACGTTCCTCCCGCCGCTGCTGTTCTTCAGAGGGCCCGCGGCGCGCCTTCCCGAAGGGTTCCCCGACAACGTTCTGCTGGAGGCTCGACCGGAAGGGTTCTCGGACCGGGAGCGCCTCCGGGTCTGGATCGACCGGGTGTGGCGCCCCCGTGTGGTCTCCCGGTGTCCCAGCGAGACCGTGTTGCTGCTGGACGTCTATCGGGGTCACCTGACCGAGGACTTCAAGAGCGGCTTGACCGCTCTGTCCACCGGCGCCGCCTTCATCCCGCCAGGCTGCTGCTGCCGCCTGCAGCCGCTGCTCGTCTGTGTGGCGCCGGTGCTCAGAGACTTCCTGCAGGTACCTGTCTCACCTGTCTGGGCCTGTCTCTCCTGTCTGGGCCTGTCTCTCCTGTCTCTCCTGTCTGGGCCTGTCTCACCTGTCTGGGCCTGTCTCTCCTGTCTGGGCCTGTCTCTCCTGTCTGGGCCTGTCTCTCCTGTCTGGGCCTGTCTCTCCTGTCTCACCTGTCTGGGCCTGTCTCTCCTGTCTGGGCCTGTCTCTCCTGTCTGGGCCTGTCTCTCCTGTCTGGGCCTGTCTCTCCTGTCTGGGCCTGTCTCTCCTGTCTGGGCCTGTCTCTCCTGTCTGGGCCTGTCTCTCCTGTCTGGGCCTGTCTCTCCTGTCTCACCTGTCTGGGCCTGTCTCTCCTGTCTGGGCCTGTCTCTCCTGTCTGGGCCTGTCTCTCCTGTCTGGGCCTGTCTCTCCTGTCTGGGCCTGTCTCTCCTGTCTGGGCCTGTCTCTCCTGTCTGGGCCTGTCTCTCCTGTCTGGGCCTGTCTCTCCTGTCTGGGCCTGTCTCACCTGTCTGGGCCTGTCTCACCTGTCTGGGCCTGTCTCACCTGTCTGGGCCTGTCTCACCTGTCTGGGCCTGTCTCTCCTGTCTGGGCCTGTCTCTCCTGTCTGGGCCTGTCTCTCCTGTCTGGGCCTGTCTCACCTGTCTGGGCCTGTCTCACCTGTCTGGGCCTGTCTCTCCTGTCTGGGCCTGTCTCACCTGTCTGGGCCTGTCTCACCTGTCTGTTTGTCTCACCTCTCTGTCCATCTCGTCTGTCTCGTCTATCTCTCCTGTCTGGGTGTGTCCTGTCTCACTTGTCTCCGCCTGTCTCTCCTGCCTCACCTCTCTGTCTGTCTCACGTATCTCTCTCTGTCTATCTCGTCTGTCTGGGTGTGTCCTGTCTCACCTGTCTGGGTGTGTCCTGTCTCACCTCTCTGGTCTGGGTCTATGTCTTGACGTATGCATTCTCCTCGTCCCCCTCAGGCCCGGTGGACTCAGCTGGTCTCTGATGGGGGTCTGGAGGGTCTGGGTCTGGATCAGCTGGCTCTGACTCTGGCCTGTTGGCTCAGTGAAGTTTCCTCCACTCTGAACTCTGAGACGCAGACGCACCTCCTGCGCAGGTGTGTGTGTGTGTGTGTGTGTGTGTGTGTGTGTGTGTGTAATATATATTATTTACTTTTACACATTATATCTGAAGTGACTTCTTCTGTGGTTCCGTGTTGTGACTCAGGTCGTTCACGTCGGTGTATGACATGCAGCAGGAGGACCGAGGGGAGGAGGACCGAGGGGAGGAGGACCGAGGGGAGGAGGAGAGGATGATCGCAGCCCTGACTAAGGCTCTGGTCCAGCTGCCAGACGCCTCCAACCCAGAACCAGAACCAGAACCACAGCTGGAGCTGCTGCTGGTGATGGGGGAGAAGGGGGTGAAGGAAGAAGAGCACCCTGAGGAGGTGTAGACCCCTGAGAAAGAGGTGATGGGGGAGGACCCTGAGGAGGAGGAAGAGGAGGAGGAAGAGGAGGACCCTGAGGAGGACCCTGAGGAGGAAGAGGAGGACCCTGAGGAGGAAGAGGAGGACCCTGAGGAGGAAGAGGAGGACCCTGAGGAGGAAGAGGACCCTGAGGAGGAGGAAGAGGACCCTGAGGAGGAGGAGGAAGAGGACCCTGAGGAGGAGGAGGAAGAGGACCCTGAGGAGGAGGAGGAAGAGGACCCTGAGGAGGAGGAGGAAGAGGACCCTGAGGAGGAGGAGGAAGAGGACCCTGAGGAGGAGGAGGAAGAGGACCCTGAGGAGGAGGAGGAAGAGGACCCTGAGGAGGAGGAGGAAGAGGACCCTGAGGAGGAGGAGGAAGAGGACCCTGAGGAGGAGGAGGAAGAGGACCCTGAGGAGGAGGAGGAAGAGGACCCTGGTGATCAGGACTCACTTCACGGCTTCTTCTTCTTCTTCTTCTTCTTCTTCTTCTTCTTCTGTTTTTACATCAAACACAAACGACACGTTGTTTTATTTGTTGAAATAATCTGCAGGAATGTAAATTAAGAGTCTCGATGTGATTTAAAGTTTACAAACAACCAACTCTGATGACCTTTGACCTGTTTGAGCTGTAAATAGATGTTGTTGGTTTTTTTGGACTGGAAAATGAATTGTGATATTTTACAGAAGAATAAAGAGACGATGTTCAGTTCCTCTGTATTATTGTTCATGTTCACTGGACGGATGACTTTAATGAAACAGGAATGATGTGATAGACATATTTTATTAAATATATCCACGCCTGAATGCAATGTAGAAACAGACCATAATTCCAACATGATTTATCGTTAAATGCCGTAGATTTATTAAAAATAAATAATACTTCACTCAAGTCCGTAACTTCAGTCACACTTTGAGACTTTTATTTTGAAGCTCCGCAGCTCATCTGCCCCGGAAGCTGTATTCTCCCCTGAGGCTGACGTCACAGTATGAGGTCAAGATGGCGTCTCTCGGTAACGTGTGTTAGCGGCTTGTCTCTGTTGTGTTGACATGTGTAAAGTCCAAATGCTACAGAGCTATTGGAGTTAGCTTAGCATGCTAGCAGCTAGTCGTCGGGACTGTTTGATGGAGAGCAAACGGGCTTTGTGACGGAGTTCGTGTGGAGAACAAGTTGCTGTCGTTGTGTGAACATGTGTAAAGTCCAAATGCTGAGAGCGTTGGTGAAGCAGCGACTAACTGCGGCTGCGCAAGAGATATTTGGGCTGTTTGAAAGAACGATAGCAGAGTACGAGGAGGAACTTTCTGCTTCTAAAGAGGAGAACGAGCGACAACGGAGACTACTGGACGCTGTTTTCAACCCGGAAGTCCGGATACGAAGAGCAGGTTGTTCTCTTTACTTCTTGAGTTTGTTACTCTGACGTAGATTAAATATAATAAGGCTTCTAGAATGGTAATTTAAAAAAGTCTAATTTGTTAAATAACTTTTCAAAGTGGTTAAATGCATTTTTAACTATTTTTAAACTTCACCAGTTAAAAACATGTCAGGTGGCCCAACCACATGTTAGTAAAATATATACATTTTCTGACTATTCATTATAACTGAGTGTCTGCACTGCTTATCTATTTTGTGGATGTGTTTTTTATTTATTATGAATTTAAATGATTGCATTCTATTGACCAGGGTTTGGGTAGCTTATGCATCCGATTGATAAATATAATGATACAAATGAATACAAGCAATTAAATAGTTATTTTTATTGTAGTTATTTAAAGTACAAGGACTTACTAGGACTAGCATATCAGTTAGCTACATGCTATCTTGCATCAAATCTCTCTGTCCCTCAGAAATGTAGAGGCTCATAAAACCAGAAAGGTGGGGTCATAAAACATTGAAGGCTCAACCTTTACAAACTCTTAAGCGTCTTGTTCTAATCTTTGTTCTGTAATCATACAAAGGAATCTAACCTTACTGACCCACTAAATATAGTGTTTCTGTTTACATTAAATGTGCAAGCTTGAAGTTCACAACATCTCAAACAGTGTAAACATCTATGTTAATAATTAATATGTAGAGATAAGTTCATGATCTGGTAACGATTCTTTTAGTTCTGCTGTATAAACTGGATGTTGATGTTTCTGCTGCATGTTTTCTAACCAAAGACAAGCAGTCTGTCTGTTCCAGGAGGCGGAGCTATCCCTCCTCATGTTCTTGTCTCTCACCCAGGACACAGATTTATCTTGAAATGTTGAGTTTAATCTTATCTATTTATTTATTTAGCATAGGTACACGTACAAATCTACAGAGGTCTAACTGTGTCATTATAACTATGTTGTATAATGTAGGGCTGGGCGTTATACCGGTTTCAAATTTCCATACAGTATGAATTTTTCATATACCGTCATACCGGTGCATAGTCATAACAACTGTTGTCGCTCTTCGGCAGGCAGCAACATTTATTGTTCACAGCTCACCGGTCGGAGATACTTGTCTTACGTGTCATGGTTCTAACTTTAGTCATGGTTCTAACTTTATAACAATCAATAACCCACAACTAACGCTCTTTAACAGGTAAAACACCACGACACAACAGTTTGTGACACACAAACAAGTTGTAACACTAATAATTGTACATTTATAAAATTACACCGCCGAACTGCATGCTGGGTACAAGCTCGCCCACTATCACAACAAAAAGAAACTCCGTCCCTACATAAAAAAAAATGGAAAAGAGCAATGCAGGAGCAACAAGGAGAGACCAGAGATGCACCAATAAAACTTGTGCCCAAGAGAGGAGCTGTGGCCGACGTATCAGAATCTTACAAAATACCGTGATATGAATTTTTGGCCATACCGCCTAGCCCTAGTATAATGGTTTAATACATTCTAACTTAAATTGTCCCATTGTCCTGACTCCGAGGGGACCAGTTCACCTCCCAACCCTCCTGTGGTGACTTACAGGGTAGTTCACCTCTCAAAGCCCTTCTTCTGACTCAGAAGGGCACCAGAGCTTGGAGGTGGGACCACAACTGTGGTACTTTAAAGGATGGAACATACTGTCTCTGCAAAGACAATGGAGCACTGATCAACCGCACCACTAAAGATGTGTGCCGATTGCCCCACATCCTCTCCACTTCCAAAAGATCTGCACCATCTGGATACTTGGAAGTCCAATTGTCTCTCAGAGCAGACAAAGCAGCGTTCGGACTGTGCAATGCTCTGACGACGTTTCCACTACTAATTGTGTCTTGGCTAGTTTGTAGAGGAGATGTGCCTGCTTTGTTTAGACGACATCTTCGTGCTGGGATGTGTCTGAGACGCTGCAGCGGCTTGGCCAGGTTGTCTTGGAGGACAGTGGGGCCACCAACCCCAGCAGAGGCAAGGAGGTGCCAGATTGGCCAATGCCAACATCACTCCAGGAGGTTTAGCGATTCGTCCACTCTTCCCTTCCATGCCCTGACAAAGAAACACGCCCACTTTTAGTAAACAGAGGAACATGCACTGGAGGTGGTTGTACTGTAGTCTGACTGCAGACCTTGTAATAGGTTCCGGATCAGAGTGGATGTCGCCCCCTCTGGTGCTGTACCTGTACCAGCTTCCAAAGCCAGGCCCAATGAGACACCTAAAGCCCCCATGGGAACTGTTCTAGTGGGTACCGCAATGAAGTGCATCACTTTGGACACCATGAGGTTTTGGGGATCCTTCGTGCCCCGTTGCTACGTTGGATCCTGACTGAATCTCCCCCACAATTCAAACAGGAAACGAAAGAACCAATTGGATCAAGTCACTTGTGTTTGGGCTGAACAGCATAATGCTAATCCTATCCTGGGTACAGTGGGCAGTACTTGCTCTTCATTACCTTCTCTCTTTCTTTTTCTCCCAGTGTCCCTTTTGTCCTTTATCTCTTCCCCTCCAAAGCTGAGCTTTCATTGCAGCCATTTCATTTTGGTCCATATGAGCAAAGAATGTTAACACAGGGTCAATTGTTATTCTTACACGGTATATTACCAGCACCAGCATGTATCGGCTTGCAATAACAATATAAAGGGTGGAAAATGGAACTAACTAGCTGGCATCATCAAATTGGTGAATCTCTTATTCTGTTTATGACAATACAAACTACATCTCATTATAATTATTGGTTCAAGTTTACTCTGAGTGCTGGTCAGTAAATGTGTCTGTACTTCATTCTGTCCTGCAGGTGTCCAGCAGCTGTTGGTGGTTAAAGAAGAGGATCCCCCTGAGCAGCAGGACTGGAGCTCCAGTCTGGACCAGGAGAACCCAGAGCCCCCACACATTAAAGAGGAACAGGAAGATCAGGAGGGCCCAGAGCCCCCACACATTAAAGAGGACCAGGAGGACCCAGAACCACCACACATTAAAGTGGACCAGGAGGACCCAGACCCACCACACATTAAAGAGGAACAGGAGGACCCAGAGCCCCCACACATTAAAGAGGAACAGGAGGAACTCTGGACCAGTCAGGAGGGAGAGCAGCTTCAAGGGCTGGAGGAGGCTGGTATCAAGTTCTCATTCACTCTTGTGAAGAGTGAAGATGATGAAGAGGAAGCTCAGTCCTCACAGCTTCATCAAAGACTAACTGAACTGATGGAAACAGAAGATGATGGAGAGGACTGTGGAGGACCAGAACCAGACAGGAAGTCAGATCTAGAAAGACATCTAGAACCAGATACTGATGAGGAGACTGGAGAGTCTTCTGAGACTGATAACAGTGATGATTGGAAGGAGACCAGAGAACCTCAGTCAGGTTTAAAGAAGGATTTAAGATGTAATGTAGGTAAGAAACCTTTTAGCTGCTCTGAGTGTGGGAAAAGATTCAGCACCAAGGGAACCCTGAAAACACACACCAGAATCCACACAGGGGAGAAACCATTTAGTTGCAGCATGTGTAACAAAAGATTTGCCTGGTGTTACCAGATCACAAAACATAAATGTGTTGGGCGTCAGTCCTCACAGAGTCATCAGACTCAGACTGAGAACCGAGAGGCAGAACCTCCAGCCAGCAGCTCAACTGAACACATGGAAACCAAAAGTGATGGAGAGGACTGTGGAGGACCAGAACCAGACAGGAACTCGGATCCGCATAGACATTTACAACTACCCAGCAGTGACGAAGCTTCACAATGTAACAAACAAGAAACCGATCACGGTGATGATGACGATGATGTTGACTGGAAGGATACCAGAGAACCTCAGTTGGGTTTAAACTCTCTGAATAATGCTGATATTTCTGTGAGTGGTTTCTCTACAGCTCTACATCTGGACTCATTCAGCTGCTCTGTTTGTAAGAAATCTTTTACACGGAATCGCATTTTAAAGACACACATGAGAATCCACACAGGAGAGAGACCATTCAGCTGCTCAGTTTGTGAGAAATCTTTTAGACAGAGGGGAGTTTTACAGAAACACATGAGAATCCACACAAAGGAGAAACTATTCAGCTGCTCAGTTTGTGAGAAATCTTTTAGAGAGAGTGTACATTTACAGAGACACATGAAAATCCACACAGGTGAGAAACCATTCAGCTGCTCAGTTTGTGAGAAATCTTTTAGAGAGCGGGGAGATTTACAGAGACACATAATAATCCACACAGGAGAGAAACCATTCAGCTGCTCAGTTTGTAAGAAAACTTTTAGACTGAATGGACTTTTACAGACACACGCGAGAATCCACACTGGAGAGAAACTATTCAGCTGCACAGTCTGTGAGAAATCTTTTGCACAGAGTGGACATTTATGCAGACACATGAGAATCCACACAGGAGAAAAACCATACAGCTGCTCAGTTTGTGAGAAATCTTTTAGAGACAGTGGAGATTTACATACACACATGAGAACCCACACAGGACAGAAACCATTCAGCTGCTCAGTTTGTGAGAAATCTTTTGCACAGAGGGGACATTTACGCAAACACATGAGTATCCACACAGGGGAGAAACCATTCAGCTGCTCAGTTTGTGAGAAATCTTTTGCACAGAAGGGACATTTACGCAAACACGTGAGAATCCACACAGGGGAGAAACCATTCAGCTGCTCAGTTTGTGATAAACGTTTTATCTGTAAAGAACGTCTGAAGAGACACATGGTAACTCATAGAAACCATTCAGCTGCAGCAGGACCAGCCAGATAAACATTTACAACCAGACGCTGTTGACAAGACAGACTGTTCTTACAGGGCCCACATGGTTCTGTGCTAAATGAAATGTATGATGGTTATGAAAACATAACTTTACTCATGTGGACGAACAGTTTTGGTGATGGAAATTGGTTTACCAAAGGTCTTAGGTTCACAAAAGCAGTGGAATATATGCATACAATGGTAGATACATGTAAATAAATGTCTAATACCAAATTTTGTATTATCGTCTTTTGAGTAGAAGTGTTGTCTGTCACTACTTTCATCAAAATGAGAGAGGGACTGAGATGCAATGGGACTGAGGAATTACTTCATACTACAGCCCAATTTTTATGGGGTGTGTGCAAATGAAAAATACAACAGTTTTTGTTTCCTAACAAAATATGCACTATATATTTGAGTCAAAATATGTACTATAGAAAAACAAACTATTTACAATTTACACAATGTGCATGTTTCAGTTTTGTTTTTTCAAGAACAGTTTTCAGAACAAGAACAACATATGTACTCTGTATGTACTATGTACTCTTTACCAGCGCATGGTCGTGTGTCGCATCGCGGAGATTAAAACTGAACAGCAGAGCTGCCGTTTCTGTGGCCAGTGTTATGTTTTAGTACACTGCAAGAAAACACTGTTTTTTTCTCAGGTGGGTAGTGTTTTGTCTATCTGACTAAAAACCAGTGTCTTTTTTCAGAGTAGGTGGGTGGATAGGTCCTTAGGGATTTTCTGAGTGTTCATTGGTAGTTTCACACAAAATGCCGACAGACACCTGAATTGACAAATCATGGTGAAAGGCGGAGCTCGACAAAAATGCCGCAGGCCGTGAGCTCCGCCTTTCACCATGATTTGTCAATTCAGGTGTTCTGGGCCGTTCCGAACTGGCCCCTCAAACTTGGCACCAAGATGGAACCACCCCTACTTTCAGCTGACAGCTGCCTTTAACTGTTGTGAGTCTGATGACGCCTGTAGGGTACTCTTTGGTATCCCCATGTACGCAGGAGACCGGCACCACCTCAACGGCCTTGATGGTTCCAGAAGATGGGGTTGGACGAGAGACACAACACTGTCTACCAGCGCTTCTGCATCTTCCCCATCTACAAGTGACAGGGTCTTCCACCTGATGAGTCGGCTCTGAGCATTGGTTCTCCATTCCCCGGACAGTCCTAGGATATGTGGCTTGACTCTCCACATTGAAAGCATCGCCTTCGCTCACCTGTTGAAGGAGGTCGCCTTCGTCTTAGACCCTCCAGTTCGGGTGTCCTCCTAGTCCTTGTTAACTCTTCCCTAGATCTCCGACTCATCTCAGGGACCGCTCATGTTGATTTCAGCAGTTCGGCTGTAACCCTCTGGCTCTCCACCAGACTAATCAGTTCGTCTAGATTGGCTGGATTCTGCTGCCTGGTCATTTTCTTGGCCTCATACTGTAGAGATTGAATGTATTTGTCCATCATGATCCTCTCCAAGACACTTAGGATGTCAGCCAGACTTTGGTTACCCGGACGAGGTCATACATTTGATCCCTGGTTAGCAATTCTGGCTTAAATCTGGAGTCATGGAACCTCTGGGCCCTTGATGCTAAACTGTAGCCGTGCCTTGCCAGGTTCCTCCGTGGGTATCTCTTCATCTCTAGAACCTGTTGGATGATAGTAGTTTATTTGGATCGCATTCCTCATTTAAGCATCTTTTTCTTTAAGTCCCTTTCTCTTGATATTTGCTTACTTGAGAAAGGGTTGCAGTGTCCCTCCTCCTCTTTGAACAGACCAGCTGGTTGTCTTTGCTTTGGTTGAGACAAAACATGCAGGCAGAAGAAAACTGAACATACTGTAATATTTATGTAATTGTAACTGCTATTAAATAAGTGAGAAGAGATGGATGCCGCCTGTATTAATATAAACTTTTTGAAGAGACAATTCTGTTGGTCTTTTATCATGTGTCCATCTTTTTACTTCAACGTTTTCTCCTGGTAGTGTTGCTGTTACGTGTATGGGTCCTGGTTTAGAGGTGGACATTACAAATTATGTGAAATCTATAATTCTTCTGGTTTCATCTGATGGTTGTAAATAACAAAAGATTGTCTGAAAATAAAAACATCATGGGTCTGTCTTTTGCTATAAAGTTCTTAATCCAGACACCTTGATATTTTTTTATTTACCTTTTTTTTCAAATAACCAAAAGTGGATTAAATATGAACATTCACAGAGTAACTTGTTAATATAAAAGGTAAAGTCTTGTTTTGAGATATTTTTAATACATCACAGTTCTTTGAAGGAGCCAGTTTTTAAAAGGAGTTGGAAAGTAATTAAAAAATGATTAAATGCATCTTGTTTTTATGATTTGAAGTGCTTTTATTTTTGTAGGGTGCCGACAGCGGAACCGGATGTTACTTTGAATAATATGGTGCCCAATGTAAGTAGAAACAGCAGAGTCTATTTAATCATTTCACTTCCTGTCTGTGTTTTTCAGAGGAAGTCCGTAACTTCAAATCACACTTTGAGACTTTTATTTTGAAGCTCCGCAGCTCATCTGCACCGGAAATTGTATTCTCCACTGAGGCTGACGTCACAGTATGAGATCAAGATGGCGTCTATCGGTAACGTATGTTAGCGGCTTTTACTCTGAAGGTCAGAAACTCAACCGTACCGGAAGTGATGGTCCTCACTCTGGCTAGCTTGGAACAAGATGGCGTCCGCTCGAAACGGAGAGTCCTTTTTGTCTGTGAAGAGAAATAGTGTGAGAACCAACAGGAGAAGTCCTCTTGGTCTCTGTGTGTCCGGAGGAACCTTCTGAATGGACTTTTCTCTCAACGCTTCTCCTCGGACTCATCTCCCGGTAGCCTACAGAGCTATTGGAGTTAGCTTAGCATGCTAGCAGCTAGTCGTCGGGACTGTTTGATGGAGAGCAAACGGGCTTTGTGACGGAGTTTGTGTGGAGAACAAGTTGCTGTCGTTGTGTGAACATGTGTAAAGTCCAAATGCTGAGAGCGTTGGTGAAGCAGCGACTAACTGCGGCTGCGCAAGAGATATTTGGGCTGTTTGAAAGAACGATAGCAGAGTACGAGGAGGAACTTTCTGCTTCTAAAGAGGAGAACGAGCGACAACGGAGACTACTGGACGCTGTTTTCAACCCGGAAGTCCGGATACGAAGAGCAGGTTGTTCTCTTTACTTCTTCTTCTCTCTCTGGTTAAACTGACCTCAGGTCAGCAGGTTGTTCTCTTTACTTCTTCTTCTCTCTCTGG